>JADLZK010009553.1:0-170580 GCA_015847255.1 Hyparrhenia diplandra | reverse complement strand
AGCTCATTGGGGTTGATTGGCCAACCCAATCAGATATTCAGCCTGGAATGGATGGATGAATCTGGCCGAGAAGGGTGGTTCAAACAGTGTCTCGAACAGATTCTGGCATAACTCAGATGACTGGCAGCCCTTAATCGCGTGCGCCTAACAAAGCTCTCATTATAGATGAGAGTATGCATTGATCGTTTTATTATTGATACTCCATTTCTAATTATAAATACGGCTTTTAACTTTTTACATAGAATTTGCTACGTGATCTAAACATAGCGGTTATGTTAGTGACGACTTATAATTTGGAACAAAGAGAATAATAGTTGGCCAATAAGAGAATTATGACTGCCGGATATACAGAAAGTGATACTTCACCTCCATGTACATGGATCGACTACTCGGAAAAGCATTTGTAGCATTGCATAATTCGTGAGTTGAATCATGAGTGAGAACACTCTTTGTTGTTCTCACTACTGCAGAAAAGCAACAGTGGCGCGTACACTACGAGGAACGGTGGTCTGTAACCGTCACAGAACCTATATGACGGGTTATGTAAATAATTGTCTCTTGGTTTATTAGTACGCAGTTGGAACACAATAATAGTTAAATATTGTATCGGAGTAAATAGCGAGGTGACAAAAGAATTTGTTCTAGGACGTGGTTGAGACAGAGCGACCCAATCTCTCCATATTTGTTCCTGTCTGTGCGCAAGCGGCTTCTCAGCTTTACTGGCCAATGCAGAAGAGGAGGGAAATTACATGGTATACGTATCTGCTGGGGGGCACCATCCATCTCCCACCTATTGTTTTCTGACCATTCGCTCATATTGTGCAAAATGAATGAACAGGAGGTGGAGAACTTAAAAGGCGCTCTTGAAAGTATATGAAGACTGCTCAGGTCAAGTTATTAACATCAACAAATCAGCGGTCATGTTCACTACCAACACTGGGGAGAATAAGAAGAGGAGGGTGGGGAGATTATGCCCCATCCATGTCGACATGGGAGATATTATGGGATGACACTTGATAGCAAAGGTCGGTTCTTGGTTAGATCGGCTTATAAAGTGCATAGGGCAGTACTAAGAAGAGCCCAACAATCCAACAGGCCGGGTGGAGCTGAAGAGTCCGGGGAATAGATGATTTGGAAGAGTTTATGGAAACTAGACCTCCCACCAAAAGGTAAAACACTTCTTGTGGAGAATGAGTCATATCACTCTAGCGGTACGTATCGTTTTGAGAAGAAGAGACATGGAACTTGACACAAGATGTTGCATGTGTGGGAGATTTGTGAATATGGCGGACATTTATTGCTCAAATGAGGAAGTGAGGGGAAGTTTGGAGGGAACTTAGCATGGAGGAGATACACTGATTTGGCAACAGCATGTTCGGCAATGCAGATGATGGAGAAAAATTTTCAAGCTTGCAACCGACACCAGCAAACTACTTAACCGTGATGCTGCTGTGGCTATAGTTACCAGGGAGAGGAATAGATGCAGAGAGGGAGGGACACTTAGAAATTGGCCGAGATTTGGCATACAGTGGCTGCCCGCACTGATATACTAAATAAGCCGGTGCAGCATCTCTGTGTGCCGAATTTGGAGTCAGACCAACCGTGGAACAACCCAAGGCAAGGGCAACTAAAAGATCAATTCTATGGATCCTTCTCTCAGGTAGTTGGTGCAGGAGCCTGGGATACGCCATCGATCAGGGACGATCATGGCATTAGTATGGAAGCGCTGGTGCATGCGGCCAAATATTTTTTCAAAATGCGCTTTCATGCTAAACTATTGGGCTGTTTTACTTGGAAGGACGGAAGATGGAAGCACACCAGCATCAGTCAGGTTGTCCTCCAAACAGGCGCACAAAATGTTAAAGGCGGCTATAGAAGAAGGGATGAATACAAATCTGTCTTCAATGGGCAGTATCATCACTTTCTGAAATCAAGCATGTGAAGGGATTTCCATGCTACGTCATTAATTATTGTCCACGTTTTTTGTAATAAATTTTAAAAAAATTCTTTTTTTGCTTCTTTTGGGTTTTGTAATCTGCCCTCGGTGGTGAGCAAACCACAAGGCACGTTGTACCTCAAGCACCTGAGAATCTGGTGTCCAGTGATTTAGCCATGACAAAAGGAGTAATGAAATGATCTCCAATTCAAAAAAAAAAAAAGGTACACATAGTCAGAACGACTGAGATGATACCATATTGGAGAGACGGGCCTTACTGCACGCCGTCTCACACATATATCAGGGACAAATCTGGATTTATTAGGATTTGAAAAAGCAATGAATTAATAAAATAATGTCCCTCTTATATTTTGTCTTTAGATATATATGGTACAAGGGAGCGTATAGCAAATTGTGATTACTGTCTGGCGTTTGCGGCTTCCAACCAAATCACTAGATCTTGATCCCATGGCTAGTTTGAGAGGGTGAGCTTTAACACTTAAAATCCCCCACCCACATCCGTGGGTCTAATATCTGGGGTATGCCACTGGACACTAAAGATCGCATCGTGATGGCTCGTGTGGAGCTCTCGATGGCCTAGCTCAAGGGACACAAGACGCAAGGTTTATACCGGTTCGGGCAAAATCGCTGCCCTAGTCCGGGTCTCCGCTTGGAGTCACTATGTGGCCGAGCTCAAATGCTCGGATCGGGAGAATACAAGCTGCTCGAGAGAGGGGAGGCCGGGCTCCCCAAGTCTCTCGTAAGTAGTGTGTGTTCGAACAGAGAGCGATGGGAAGAAGATCGATCCCCCTCTCCCCGTGGCCAAGGCTCTCCTTTTATAGTCGTAAGGGGAGGATACATGGGTGCCACCGGGAGAAGGACTAAAAGATGTGAAGAATATAAAAATAGAGGGGGTAAAGTGCAAAAAGTCGCCGGTTTGCCGGGCACGCTGGCTGTCCGGCGTGCGCGACGCCGCTGCCGCCCCTACCCGTAGTCCGCTCGCTCGGTCGTCATAGAGTCTCGTAGGGGCGGCTCCATATTTCGACATGTGCCGATGCGTCCATCCACCGAGCTCGGAGCTCGTTGGTTGGTGACGGAGGGAACAATGAGCTCGCTCGCGCCGCCTCGCCATAAATGCGCCGTGCATTTCGTGGTCGCAAGAAAAACGTGTGGACAGGAGAGCTCGTCGCCGCGTTGCCGGGTCGCCGCTTTGTCCGGTAGTGGTTGTCCGTAGCGGTTTGTCGGGAGGCGGATTCGCAGATCTCGGGCCGATACGCCGCGGCCCGTCGGGCATTGATGTCCGCTGCCGGTACGTAGCCGCGGGGCGCCGTAGGCTGCTGGCTACGGACGGTGCACGCACAGCTACGGCACTCGAAAGTGCCTCCGCCGAGTACTCGTAGATTGACTTTGCCCCGATCCTCGCTGGGATGTGCGGTTCGTCGGGTATGCGGGTCCTCGAGACTTGCGAGCTCGTGAACCTTCGCTGCCGCTCCGAGCTCCGAGGTCGCGGGATTTGTCCGATGGGGAGCGCGAAGCTCCCTAGCTCGTGGAATTCCCCGGACTCGAGGTCCGAGGTCGCGGGCGAATCGGAGATAAGTCGGGCGGCCTCCGGGGTCGCGGGATTCGCCTTTTGGAGAGAGCGAGAGGCGGAGATGTGCGCGCTGCGCGCGGAGCGTGCGGCCCGTATCCGAGGTCGTGCGTGGCGAGACGCGCAGCGGAGCGCTCGTCAGCTGAGGCGGAAAGAGCTCGTGGCGCGGAAAGAGCTCGCAGACTGCGCGATGGAAAGAGCCCAAGCAGACCGGAGGTCGTGATGTGCCGAGGCGGTGGGCGCGCATGGTGCCGAGCAAGGCATAACACGGCTCATTCGACTTCTCAGAGTCGCGGCGTGGCGGACCTCGGGCCCCGCTTCCGAGCTCGCGTGGCGAGGCGGAGTTAGGCCGACATGCTGTTATTGCTTTTACCGCGATTAGTCGCGGTGTTTTGGCACTACCCCCGGATACAGGTATCCCAATTACTTTTTGCTAACAAAAGACCACTAATCCCAGGCACCGTGACGGACGTTTGCCTGCTCCGTTCCTGTCGATCCATCTACACGCGCGCCGCCAAGGGTCGTGACGCCGCCTTGGTACAACGTGCCGCATGTGCAGAATCGTCGCGCCGCCCTGCAGGATCGAGAGCAGGATATCGCCGCGCCGCTCTGCGCATGATCGCCAGCAGGATCGCCGCGCGCCAGACGGTTCCGGCGCGGCTAGCGCTACCATCAGCAAGACTCGCCGTTTTGTTACGTGGACGGTGGACGTGTCAGGACTTCTCAAAAAGCCACCCCGCCTGAATGAGATTGTTTATTTAAGATTTTAAAATCCACCCATAGACACGCTAATGACAGCAGACGGTGGCCACCGCGGCTAGTGCTGCCATCAGCAGAAACAAGCAATGCTCTTATCATTTCTCTTATCATTCGGTACAGCTCAACGTTACTGCATCATGATCCGATACAGAGCTTGTTTGTTTGTGCACGTGATGACAAGCAAAGCAACAAGATCAAATCATTGACACACAATCAAAAAATCATTGTTATTACATATGATGACATAAAGAAAAAACAATCACCCATCAACCTTAAACCCTACAGCTCCATCGGCGATATCACGACCTCGGCGGCGCGCGTGTAGATGGATCGACGAACGGAGCAGGCAAAACGTCCGTCACGGCGCTTGGGATTAGTGGTCTTTTTGTTAGCAAAAAGTAATGGTGGGGTTTAAGTGTTAAAGTTTTCACCTCTCAAACTAGCCATCAGATCAAGATCTAGTGGTTGGAAGTTGCAAACGTTGCACACTAATCACAATTGCACCGCGATACACGCTCCCATGGTGGCCGGGAGACAATAGGTAAAAGATGACGGCTTGCCTGTAAGCATTATGGACCGCGAGATGTTCTTGAAATCCTACATTCGTTCCAATGAGTCCGCTGTTGTGGATTATGTGGAAAGCGTGTTTAATCATTATGCAAAAAGGATGCGGAATAGCCTTTATACTGGTTATTGGTGGTAATCATCTCGAAGTGGAACAAGATCCTTTACCTTGATTCTGACAGATCAAAACAACGGATCATACCATGTTGAAATCAGTGATTAACCAGTAATTTTATCTTGATCTGCATTTGGATAATTTATAAGTGGTAAACATACTAGCCACATGGTCACGCTGCATGATTGCAGGGCTTATGGTCTTTCTAATTACAAAAGAAGTCATCTACACTTTCACATGCCACTAAATTCACAGTATTAAGATTTTGTTGTGTTTAAAAGTTAATTCATTTTGAATTGGTGCCAGTATGCACCGATGCTTTTCATGCTTAATTTTTGCAAGTGACAACACTCTTGTGGCTTCTACACTGCACATCACATGAGCTTAGCAATGGCGGCTGCAACTTATGAAGATCCTTCAGTATAAACTGCTTGTACGTGCCCCTGGAGCTAGAAATGGCACCTCTCAGTGCTGATTTATTGTTTGTACGTCTTATCTGAAAGGTTGTGTTTGTATGCAAGGATTTTGAGGTGTCACACAAGCCCTAGAATTAAAGTGTGCTGTGGGGAATCTGAGAAGCTATTGCCTCATTCCTGACGTCACAACTGGAGAAATAATCGGCTGCAACTTTGATGCTTAGGAATACGGAAGATGCAGATGAGTATAACTGAGGTCGCAAAAGAGGTCAAAACAGTTTTGCCTCAAAATCAAGTATAACCTGCTTATAATCCAATGAAGGGCGTACTTGGATGCATCATTTTGGTTCTGATCCTAGCATCTCGAGAAACCTAAGACCATTTGGTTTCAAGGACTTTTAGCCAGTGAGACTAAAAAAAGTGTATTTCAGTTCTAGGAAATCAAATAGGGAGATTTTTTTTTTTTTTTGAGACTTTAAAGTCGGTAGAAATATCTTTAGCGATTCTTTTTGCTAGAAGTCGTGGGATTAAAAAATTCCTATAACTTTTTAAACCAAATAGGCCCCAAGTCATTAAGACGATTTGTGATGTCATATTTTCGAACTGTTCCGACCGTTAGAACAGGATTGGAGACGGGAGGAAGGGTGCGGCTCGTATTAAACCGATCAATCCTCTAGTGTCTCGCTCGCTTGCCTCCTTCCCTCCAAAATTGTTGTTTTTTTTCCCGTGAAGTACCAGTGTACCACGATTGTTCGATCTGTCATTGCCACTCTTCTAAGTTCTGACCAGACTTGGCGGCAGTTGCACGCGCGCCACGCGCCGTCGGCTGAACGGTCGCCGGAGATACTAGGAGGCGCCGAGCGTCGTCCAACCGTGAACCGTCCAGCCGGTCCGCAAATCTGTTGAAGTTTGAGTTGATCCATCTGATCAGAGCTCGTTTCCCGTTCGATTGATTGCCCCCGGGCCGCGTGGCTCGTGTCAACAAATCCGGTCCCCAACGTGCAAGTTGAATTGGTTAGGAGGATGCATCAACCCAGGTACGTAACTTGTCTTGTCACGAGTCGCTGGCTCATACACGGACGAAATTAAGAACGTTTGATTTCAACGGAGACCTAGACGAGCACTTAACATACGCGGCAAGTGGCATTTAAAGTCGTCTGTTCGTTAGTTGACCATATAGAGGGATCCGAATTTGGAAATCTTGTGGAATAGTACACGCTGGAAGAATAATCGAGCGGGCACGTACGTGCAGTCATTTGGTACGTGAACGAGAGGGACACGTAGTTTGACCACGGGGTTATTTATAATGAATGAACGTGTTCGTTAGGACTTTTAAGTGCTCTGTCCCAATTTCCATCTTCCAAGTTCGTGCATGCCGTGGCAGACCCATACACAATTTAGTTTTTGCAAGTGCAATTTTTTTCATTGACTGTCCTTTTGTTTTGGATCCTTAATTATTTCCAATCAACCAATTATTCCTAATATTCCCCAATAAATACCTAGCGAAGATTGGACCTGGATCTATTTTAGTGACAAGATGCCATACTAAACTTTAGACCAAAAGTAAATGTGTGATCAGATCGGCAGTCACAAAGAACAGCCACCTAATGTGTGCAAGGATGGTCTAACTCAGGGACAATGCCACGATGTTTATACTGGTTCAAAGGCCTAATCGGCGACCCTCAGTGTGTGGCACTATCCGAGCTCAAATGCCGTAGACGGCAAATACAAGCCGAGCGAGAGGAAAATGAGCTCCCAAAGTCTCGTGAAAGTGGGTGATCGAGGTGTTCTAAGTCGGGAATGTGAGTGAGTCGAGAACTTGCCCTCTTCCAATGGCGGGCCTCCTTTTATAGCCGCAAGGAAGGCGTACAGGTGGCCATTGGAGGAGGGACTTAGGAGGAGAAGATATACAAGGTGAAGGGGTGGAGAGAAGAAGTCCCCTCGGTTTTGCGGGCACGCCGGGCTGTCCGGCGCGGCGCATCGCCGCGCGCCCTAGCCGATAGCTCCGCTTCGCCGGTCGTCATAGAGTTGTGTAGGGGGCGGCTCCATATCCGGAGCATACGCCGCCGACCGCCGAGCTCGAGCTTCGTCGGGTTGGTGCTGCGGAGGAACAATGAGCTCGGCCAGCCGCCGTTGTCGATCATGCGTCCCCGCCGTCGTCACGCGCGCCCGGTCGGATAAAGCGCGGGCGCTGCTTGTGGCGCCGCCCGCGCCATAAATCGCGTACTTCATGTGGAAACGTGTGGACAGGAGCTCTCGGGCGGGAGCTCGCCGCCGCCGTCGCCGAGGTCATCCTTGTCTCGTAGCGTTGTCCGCTTCCGCAGCGGTATGGCGGATCGACAAGCCATACCGCGCGTGCCGCCGGGGATCGTTCCTCTGACGATATCTTGCCATAGGACTGCGCGCAAGCGCGTGCTGCGCCCGCGTTGCCGGCGCTGTGTTCGAATAGCCCGTGTCGTTGGCTGGAACCCGTGCTACCTGGAGCCCGTTTCGAGACGGAAGGGAGGGCTATCGATGAGCTCAGCTCTAATTACCCTATGTACTTATGAGAGCTCGTTCGAGTGGAGGATGGGCGTCGGTTCAAGCTCGAGCCGAGCTCGAGCTCGTGCCCAGAGCTTTCGTCCGGCGTGCGGGAGCTCGTTCGAGGTGGGAGAGGCTCCCTCCGGCCGAGCTCGGGTTCGACGGGGCCCCCTTGATGGTTCGTCTTTGAATTGGGCTTATCCCGTGATGGGCTTTTTGCCGCTGATTTGGCCTTAGCTAATTATGGCTGAATGAATATTCGTGTCCCACAGTAAACCTTACAAAAACTTTTTGGATCACCTATCCTTTTGAATTCTTTTACATTTTCTCCTTATCCCCTATGTCCACACTCGCCTAGTACTCGGTAGATCTGAACATGTGGGCTAAGACCAGTCTCACTCGGTTAGTTTTATTGCATTGTATCCAAATATAATGGAACTTAGATGAACTCTCACTCTGAATACAAAGCTTCATTCTAGAGTTTCATAGCATTTAATTTTATGACTCATAAATAGTTAATAATCGTGTCGAGAGAGTTTAATCTAGATAACACTCATTTATTCTCTCTCTAATCAATACAATGATACCATGCTGGGGACTATGTGGCGACCTTATCTACTCCAAATGAAACTTTCACTAAAACTAGCCTAAACTGCAAAAGAGGAGGAAGAAGTGGACTGGAGCTTGCTTCGTAGTAGCAACAATACTTTGTTTCGCACAAAGTACGCGCACCTCCACGGATCATATCATTAATATCAATATCATGCACCACCTTAACTTTTACGACAAGTGAGGTGACGAAGTAGTGCGCCACTTTTTTCACCCGAGGGAGGTAAGCTTCTTTTCGACTTGTTTTTCTCTGGTGGATTCAGCGTCTTTAGACTCTCTATACACCTCCGCTTTGCAAAGAAAGTGAGAAGATAGCTAGTGCTGCTAATAATTAATTGGCCAACGCGTTCGGCAAGCCACCACCACAGGTCCCTTCTCCAGTCGTGCCTAAATTCCACGAGCCAGAAAGCCAAATGACCCAGACCCAGGGCACCTCCCTTTCCGTGCGGCCCGGGTCGGTCGGTGGCGTCAGGCCGCCAACAACGGCTGCAACGCGTTGCAAAGAAGAGGGGTCCAGAGACCCGGAGCACCCGGCGCGAGTCAGGCGGCGCGCCCGCATTTCAGTCCGCGTCAAACAACCCCCTCCCCACGCCACGCGAAACTTGCCGGTGGAACGGCCTGGCGTGCGTTCCCACGCCGTGCGCGCGGCCCCGGGTCATGGACAAACGCGTCTTTGTCGTGCCGTTCCGTGCCGCCGACGCATTGCCGCCTGCCTTGGTCCCTGCCTACGCAACGCAACGCATCGCGAGCTGGCTGGCTGGCGGGCGGGCGTGCGTGCGCGCGCAGAGAGGAACCCACGTCCGCGACCGCCGAACCCACGGCCGGTGGCTGACCGCTGACCACGGAATGGTATGAGCCTAGCTCCAGCTCCACTTTGCCGCCTTCGACGGCCTATAAATCCCTCGCCGCAGCAACGCTCTCCTCCCATCATCGCAGCGCAGCACAAACAAACACCGCGGAATCCGCCGCCACAGCATTTTTGCAAACTGCAGCAAGCTAGCCCTTCAGCATCCGTCTACTGTTCAAGATCCTCAACAAGGCTCTGATGGCTCCCCGCGTCGCCTCCGTTCTGCTCTTCGCCATGGCGGCCGTCCTCGTGGCCTCCGCATCAGCGCAGGAGTTCACGGCGCCTGCGTCTGCGCCGGCGCCCAGGACCGGTTGCTGGAGCCGCCTCGGCTCCGGCCTCCGCGGTCGCCGTGGTGTCGTCCGCACTGCTGTCCCTGCTTGTGGCGACCCTGATGCAGTAGAAGCATATGTATATCATCTGCCGCTTATGTATGTATGCTACTATATATACATGGTCATGGACATATGGAGTAGTAGGTTTTGTTTCTAGATTTGAGAGGGAATTTGATCGAGTGTTGTTGCTGTTTCCTCATTCTTTTTTGTATCATATATATCTGTGACATTTTTATATATATGAATAAAAGTTGGATGATCTATTGCATACTTTTTTTATGGATTTTTTTCTGGGTTTGTTAGGAATCAGAAGCTGCTTTTTTTTTTTCAGCTCAGTGCTCACCTTGTCCTGCCTCTGCTAAAGTTACAGCAGGCTATGTTGTGCTGGCTCACCTTCATGTTTGCCTGGATAGTAGGTCGTATTTTGGTTCACAATTTGTTTCTCATAAAAAAAAAATCGTAGAAATAAAAATAGTTCTTTTAAAAAATCAGAACTATTTGTGGTTAAAGAATAACTTAAACACAACTCATTTTAACTTGTTCAGCTTAAACATCTAATTCTAAAATTTATGGTTGCTAATACAGAGGGGCCAGGGCAAGAATCAGAATCACATGAAAACCTCGTCGTTTCTCCTTGCTAGGCATAAAAATGAGAAACGATTCTAGTGATTCTCGAGTTAAACATTTCTCGTCTAACCCGTTTGCCAGAAATTGAAATTCTACCAATTATCGTAATAATTAGAAAGGTTTCTAGTTGTCCCAAAAGTCGTAGGGAAAGAATAAAAAACCAAAATTTTGCATATGGTCAAAATCAAATTACAGTTTTTAGTGGCAGGTAAAGAAAGCATAAAAGGAAAAATAATCGATATGGTAGCTCGTTGATTGAAAAAGGATCAAAATCGTAATTTTTTTATCAAGGAAAAAAGAAACAAACTCTTAGCTATGTGACGACAATTAAGAGCTAAAGGAGTTGATGTTGTCAAGCAAAAAATGTGCCGACGATTTGGCCAGAGACCAGAGTACACTGAAGAACTATGCAACCAATGACTGCATTCAATTACCATCCTCTGTTCATTTGCTATTTTTTCGTACATTTATGTAGTATATAAGCAAAAATTGCCATCTTGTCATACATTTGTGCTGTATATAAGCAAAAACTGATCTTAGTTCACCTGCTACTAAGAGGACCTTCCACAGCAAGACATACATGAAAAGCACCGCTTACGCTCACATTCAACAATGCTGCATTACAATTGTTATTCTTTGTTTCATCTGCTATACTCTTTTTTTTCTGTATCTCAAGTAATACAACCAAATGACCTTATTCGACCTACTGGAGTATTGGTGCAGGACCCTTCCACAATATGCAAAAATATTGAGGTAAAAGGGAAGTAAACTTATACGCCTGCCGTTTACTTGGCCAGGAAATGTTCTGCTACTCTGGTGGCCTAGAAGACCAACAATTCATACATAGAGCCACATTTAATGAAGTCTATATATAAACAGTATTGCTTTTTGTTTTTGGTATTCAAGCACAATTGTTGTCAGATTTATTTCCATTGTCCTCGGATCAACAGTGCTTTGAGGTAATCACAGCGTCTACAGGACCATAGAGATCTTCAAACTTTCTGCATTGAAGAGTGTTCAATATCAGGCATGTAGCTAAGATAAAAGATTATGCAAGTGAACTATGCAAGGTAAAAGAAAAGGAACAGTGAGTTTTTATATCGCACAAGGATTGCCTTATTTTTTGAATAAAAGGTTTCAAGGATTGCCTTATTTCAACTGGCGACAAAGCAACCACCACTAGAAGGAGACAAAGCTTTCCGAAGATGCCTCAAGCTAAACTGCTCTTCAGAATATTGTAAACAATTGGTGGATAACGATATCCCAGAAAGCCTGGTTGCAAATGTTTCAGTTCACTTGGTCAAATGATGAGGAAAAAATGATTTTGTAAGAATGAAACACCAAATGAATGAAAATTTGTGAACAAAAGAAAATGAATGCAAGACCAAGTGAATATTGATGAAGAGAGAAAGGAGTTAAGGGCATACAATTGCAAAGACCCTAATACACCTATACTACATCGAATTGCAAATTTGGAACTGATCAATGATGCTGCAGAACTATTACCGAACTCCTGCACAAATAAAAATGGCATTTCTATGCATGCATT
Source organism: Hyparrhenia diplandra (assembly GCA_015847255.1). Taxonomy (NCBI): domain Eukaryota; kingdom Viridiplantae; phylum Streptophyta; class Magnoliopsida; order Poales; family Poaceae; genus Hyparrhenia; species Hyparrhenia diplandra. Next base: position 158,718 of record JADLZK010009553.1, on the reverse strand, counting down.
GCATAAAGGATTATTTGGCCAGAAATAGAATCTTAATGCAGACTGGGTACAAAAGGGGGATCTTACATTTGATGTGTATACAGCTGCTGGTCCCTAAAGATGCATCCTACTGAGGAAGTCTGATAACCTGGAATACACAAAAACAAGGTGGTGAGAGGGCAAGTTGAGTGTGAAAAAGTTCATGAAACTTGATAGAGAACACAAACCTGATATCTTTTGCAATTACTGTACTTCCATCATCAGCATCAAGATGCCGCAGTACAACCTCTTCCAAGCGGCCATCTCTCTGTAGGCATGCTGCAAAACACATGCAGGCTACAAGGGTTCAGTGTTGACTGAAAACAATGGGCTTTACTGAACAGCTAGCATTACAGTTTACACTAAGAAATTACCAACGTGAGCCACACAGGAAAAATAATAATCATAAGAATTGAATTTTCCTGCACCTTCAAATAGCTATTTAAGAACATCAGAAGTGAGCACAATACACTCTACTGCCAATGAACAAGAATCAAGAATTGTACAACTCTCAAGTTTCAACCATGTATAATGAATATGCTAACTAAAAAGTTACAACATGAATATGTAGAAATTTTATACCAGCAATAACATGAAACAAGATTGAACTAAAGAGGAGCTGATGCCAGAACTATCATTATTGAAAAGTATAATGAACCACCAATGAACATCATCATGCAAAACCCAAAAAATCATAGAAAGCGATGATGAAGATGAATATATTACTTAGGACAAAAACTTGCTTCAGGTTGTAAGAATAAAGGATTAAAACACACATAAATAATGTTTTCTTCAGCCAAGCTATACTACAATTTATACTCCCCCCATTCCAAATTATAAGTCGTTTTGGCTTTCTAAGTACATAGCCTTTGCTATGTATATAGACATAGCATACATCTAGGTGCATATCAAAAGCTTTGTACCTAGAAAAGCGAAAATGACTTACAATTTGGAATAGAGGGAGTACATTTTATTTTGGACAAATTACTGTGTTCAGCAACTTCTACAAAACTGATCCAATGCCTTGCCAGCACATGGTCAGGGTGCTCAAGTAGCTTAAAAAGAAGGAAAACAATAAAATGGAGCAATCGAGATTCCACACAATGCCAATAGTCAGGTCACTTGTTGGGTTGAGTCTTCCTAAGTTTCTGTTGGCGCTCTTATGTCTCACAATCACAGATCATGTTACCTATGGAAGGCTAGTTGCTGTGGTCTAGTGTTTCCCTTGTGTGTGTGTGTGTGTGTGCGCGCGCGCGAGGGGGGTCCATTCCCTCCTTTTATACGATTCCTACTTTTCTCTCTTAATGAAACGATGTACAATTCTCTTGTGTGTTCGAAAACAAAAGCTTCCATTCACCACCACAAGTCAGGTGCCTCCCTCCAGAAATAAACAAGCCAGACCCAGCTTAAGGAATAAGGACTCAACGATAATCTTAGTTCAATGTAATTACTACTTGGAAGCAAACACAGAAGTTGTGAAGCTCCAGCCATTTTCCAGCTAGAGCTCTGTTTAGTACTACTAGATCAGTTATTACACATAAGCAGAAATGAAACAGTCAGGTAATGGGATCTAAAACTCTTGATAGCCAAAATGAGATTTGGTTTCCAGACCTCAAAGTATGTCAGCTGCATTCAATTCACATATCCATAGCATGTAAAAGACAATATTCTTACCCTGTAGAAACAACTTGTTCCAAAGGGGCATGAGCCAGTCCCAAAGTCGAAGTACTTGCAATCAATTGACCTGCAAAATTCATCTTATTAGAAACTAAGAAATTAGTAAAGTGATAAGGCAAAAAGTAATATTCACCCAATCATATTAAAATGCTCCTCATAAAACATATGTTAGATGTCATCTTCTAGTATATTACTACCATGGTTCATCAAATGAGTTACAAGGCGCTTAGGTAGGAATACAAAAAAAATATTTGTGACATTATAATTTCAGCTTTAAAATACAATATGAGCCGAATAAGAGGCATCTTGCTAAAAATCGAATACAGATGGGAATATAAATCTTACTTGAGCTTGGATTTGTAGCTTTCTGTGATCTCCTCTTTCTCTTCCTTTGAGAAGTACCAAAGAACACTTGGAATGACATAGTATGAAAGTTTCCGACATATTGGACAAGCCCTCAGTGCTGAGTTCACATCCATACCAGATGCAGGTGAATTGCTACGCCAATTTCTAATGCATCCAATACAGAAAGGATGATCACATTCAGATAACAGTCCAAACTTCCTTTCAGCAGCTGTAGGCTTTGAAAGCACACGATCCAAACATACACTGCATTCTATTTCTTGGCTGCGTTTCAGAGCTTCAAGGCGTTTGTGATTTTTCTCACATAACTTGGTATGCTCCTCCCTCTCATCAGGACGATGAGGATGCAAGCACATTTTTCCACAGGTTGCACACAGATCTCCATGCATTTGAGGGCACCCTTCCCCATAAGGACAACTACCAGCAGCAGCAAAAGAACAAATAGGCAGATCCGCAGGTTTCAGTGAGGTCTGGTTTAGCAAATTTCGATTAGAGGACCAGTCAATTCCATCATCTGAAACAATGTCATGTTGAAAATCATTTCTCCATGCAGGCTTACTGGCAGAATGTGCCAACACATCCACAGATATCTGATGTCTTTGGTTGCTTGAATCAGTTTGGTGTCCCATGTGAGGTGGATGACTGTAACTTAAATGTTGAAGAGAAGTAGATGTGACACGTCTTGCAGCACTTGACGTTGAGGGTGGCGGTGGCACTGTGGGGTTCTGAGAAACTTTGACATGGTCATATCTGCAACGGCTACCATACGAGCATGCACCTTTCTGGTAGAATGTGCAAACCTGAGGTGAAAAGTGTAACAGTAAGATACACCAGAGCACTTACGACTGTAACTCCAGATAAAACTGCATGGAATGTTACTAAACATTACATTATTTGCTTGATCACTCCAGTTGTGGGAGAATTCACAGTACTCTCCTTTCAAGCAAGCTCCATGCATGAAGAACTTGCAAAGAACCCTGACAACAAAAGGAGCAGTGAGCAAACAACTAAAATTGTTGGTTTCATCCTGGATAGAATAATTCCAGACCAGTTTGAAAAATACTTTATCAAGTAAACAAGATGAAATATCTGAATCAAGGCTTCATACTTAAAACAATCTGAGTAAAAATTACAATGTTTGGCACATTCATTCCTTTCTTGCCAAAACATTGGCAATTTCAAGTGTCAAAATGTTTCACCTGGTAGTCCTTGGTAAAAAAATGTTTGTTGCTAATGAGTCGAAACATAATTATACACATAACTATATGACCTCCACCAAGTACTACCGAACTAACTTTACCATACATTGTACTGTATCGTGATCACAAACCTAACACCCTCACTTTCCCTGATTATGATCATGACCGAATTTTGACAAGGCTAAATATGGTACCAACTGAACACTTTACATTGTCTAGCTATTCATATATTTCTTATTATTCTCTAGGAGCAAAGAAAATGTTTGCTATGCCAGAGCAATAGAAGCCATTATAGGCAAATACTCTTACAAGTTATACACAGAGTATGAACACATGATACAAGGTTGAATTATCATCACAGTAAAAGATATCCTACTTATACAAGCATAAAACATTAATACTGGTCCCAATATATTTTGCTTTTGGCTGCTGTTTCTTGCTAACCACTCTCAGCACATATAGGAAAATGGGTGCTTCCACCTTTTCACAGAAAAATAAACATCATCATTTTCTTTTGTTATTTGTTTAGAATAAATACTAACTAATTTTTCAGTTACCACCGAGAAACCGCATTCATCACCAAGGCGTGGCCAGTAAATTACAGAATCAAATAAACGACATATGCAACATAATTAAACAAAAATGATCTATTGGATTTATTTTAATTTAATGCAATGAAATAGTATATGGTAATAGGCGTTACACCCTAAATCAACACCACTGCTTTATCCACAAAAAAATAGAAATGCAATCTTCCTAACTAACAAGCATCAGCAAGGCACAAAACCATGTGGCCCATGCTTCATTCATAACGCTTGGAGCACTCCGGAAGACCTAAAATCAGGCATTGCATCACAAAGGTACTTAGGCAGCAGGTCAGTTTGAGCTAGCTTCCAACTCAATCCCAAGTTGAAACTCCCAACTAGATACGAATTTTATCAGCTGCGACCACCACCAACCCTAACCCTAAGGCACCTAGCCGAAGCTCAATCAGCCTCAATACAACCGCTCACCACTACATTCATCCATCCAAGACCCCAACGTGGCTTAACAGCACCCCAGCACCGATCCATTCCGGCCTCCAAATCGCACACAGCTAAGAGGATCGAATTCAAACCGAATCGAGAGAAATTACTTCTTAGTCGACATGGCCGAGCCAAACCGATCGGCCCCGCGCGGCTACGAGAGGCGAGTAACAGCGCGCCGTCACCTAGGCTTCGCCGCTGAATCGAATCCTTCTTCCCACCACGTCGCCACGGGCTGGGGATTGCTTGAAACTGGTGTGCCCCTCTCTCCTCGCGCTTGTCGCGTCGCCTTTTCGGGCTTCGCTTTTGCGGAACCGCGTCCCGCGGGGTATCGAATCCGGAATGATTCCCAGAAACAGGAGGATAGGAAATGACAGGTTTGCCCCCCAGTGGTGGAAAAACAGGGAGGCTTGCAGGAAAGGCACAATAGTAATTTGGGGATAATACGAGAACAATAATAAAAATTTGTGGAATATATTTTTTTAGAGCATATAATTTGTGGAATATATGAGAACCACATTCCTTGACTAATTGAGACTTCAAATAAAGAAGTACTTATATAGCTTTTCAAAAAAGAAAGTACTCATATCATATTAGCTTGTAAAATAAGTGTTCCCTCTGTTCCTATTTTAATTGTCGTTGGAGAGATGGACTTAAGAATGAAAGCAAGAAGTGAAAGACCGAATACCGCTATGGTTGGCATGACTGTTGTTTTGTAAAGTGCACACGCCTGTCCGCCTGTGGTGGTGGGAGAGAAATACTAGGGAAAGGTGCTAGTGCGCTAGGGAGAGAAATACTGGGGGCAAGTGCTTTTTTTTTTTTGAAATGGAGCTTTATCGATTTCAAGAAATTACATCAAGGTGATACAACGCTTGAACACTCGCCTCTGCCCTTGGGCACACAGACCTTTGATATTTTAATAACCATACACACCAATGACCGGGCAATCCTAAGACTAGACCGCCACCCATGCGCCTGAAAAAAAAAAAAGCCACCCTCTCCAAGAACCGAGAGGCCAAGCCACAAGCACCTCTCCGGAAGAAGGCCGCTGCGGATAGCCCATGTACGGATCCAAAGGTCGCGGATCGGTAGAGTACCCGCAAAAAGAAGAATGTTTGTTTTCAAAAACCACCGCATTTTACAGAGCCGATGGACCAACACAAGGCATTGCGCCAACAAGAACAAGTGGTTTAAATTTTTTTGTATTCCATTCAGCCATCCCCAAAATAAGTTATTTATACTAGTAGGCTTCCTTAGACCCCCAAGCTGCGTGATCGCTGGCCCATACCATCCTCAGAAAACGACACTCAAGGAACAAATGTTGTATCGACTCATTTTCGTGGCGTAAAACAACACTTTAGAGATCCTTTGCCGATTCGATTTTTAGCCGATTATCTTTAGTGAGGACAACACCTCGCCTAAGATACCAAAGGAATATTTTAATTTTGAGGGGTATTTTTAATTTCCATAAATGTTTGTTGACATTAGGTAATGCTTGGTTGATCACCCGATAATGTGATTTAACCGAGAAGACACCTTTGTGGTCAAGGTCTCACTTGAACTCATCATTCTCCCCGCTAAGATTGATTTGTGCAAGGCGATTGACTAGATTATTCCACATTGCTAATTTATTGCCAACTAGATCTCTACGCCAGATAGATTAGGCGTTGGTGAAGCAAGCACCTCCCAATCGTATCCCGTTTTTCCTAGCGATGTTATATAGTTCTGGTATTGTTGTCGTAGAGGCCTATTACCTAGCCACGTGTCTTCCCAAAATCTTATCTCAGACCCATCTTTTATGACGAATCGATCCGAATTTGAGGAAATCCCTTTAAACCTTCATCAGGCTTGCCCAAAAATGAGAATCCCCGCTTTTCCAATGGACTTGCACTAAAGGTTTAGTCCCTAGATACTTGTTGCGTAGGATCTGTTGCCATGTTCCTTCATTTGTCAATCAGGCGATACAACCATTTCTTTGAAGCAAGGCGATATTTTTAAGTTCTAGATTTTGTATCCCTAAACCCCCTCGTTTCTTTGGGTTGGCACAGGATATCCCATTTTGCTAGACGGTATTTCCTTTTTTGCTCGTCGCTCTTACCCGGGAGAAGCGTGGACCGAAAGTAATCCAACTTTTTCCGAATACCTTTTGGAATCTCAAAGAAGGACATCATGTACAATGATAGGCTCTGAGAACGGAATTGATTAGAGTTAACCGGCCTCCAGTGGAGAGGTTTTTTACCTTTCCAGCTGCTGAGGCGTTTTTCAAACCGTTCTTGTATCTTCAAACAATCCGAATTTGGACAGATCTCCTATAATGTATCGGAATACCTAAGTATCGAATTGGGAAGTTACCGGTGTTTGCGACCAAACAACTCCCTATACTGATTCTCAATCCTTTGCCTCTCCAAAAACAGAAGATCTCACTTTTATGGAAATTAATTTTTGAGCCCCGATAGCTGCTCAAACGCACATAGAATTAGCTTCATATTATGAGCATGCTCCAGGTTGTGTTCCATAAAGAGGATCGTGTCATCCGCATATTGTAAGATTGAAAGGCCGTCCTCGACCAAAGTGCGGCACAACCCCACTTAGCTGATTCTTAGCTTTTTGCTCTTTTTATAAATAGTGCGAGTATGTCGCAAACTAAATTAAAAAGAATGGGTGACAATGGGTCTCCTTGTCGAAGTCCTTTTTTGTTTGGAAATAAGGACCGACTTCATCATTTATGTTAATTGCTACACTCCCGCCTGATATGAAGGACTGTATCCACCCGATCCACTTTGGTGAAAAAGCCCTTCATCCTAAGCGCTTGCTTTAGGAAGTCCCAAAGTGTACTTTGTCATATGCCTTTTTCAAAATCTATCTTAAAAACTACTCCGCCTCTGTTTTTTTTACGATGCAATTCGTGAACTGTTTCATGGAGGATAACAACTCCTTCTAGGATGTTCCGCCCTCTCAAAAAAAACGTTGTTTGCGTAGGGTCGATCAATTGTTCCAAGAACCAGTTTATGCGTATGGTCGCTACTTTTGTGAAAATTTTGAAGCTTACATTTAGTAAGCATATGGGCCTATATTGTTGAATTTTGTTTGCATCTTGGGTCTTAGGTAATAGGGTGATTACTCTGAAATTCAAACTGAACACCGAGGTCACCATTGTGCAACTCATGAAACATTTGCATTAACTGAGGGCAAGTGCTGTAGACTGATTTTTTGGACTCGGTCATAGCTAATAGCTAAGTTTAGCAAAATTTGCAGTTGTAAAAAAATATTTAGTAACTCTTTTATATAAGCATATAAACATTTCGCATAGTTCTAAACCTTTCCATTAACCATTCATAACAGAGGAATAGCCTTGTGCTCTCTCTCCGCTTTCAATTATAGTTTATTAAACTTCTTTACCTTAAGTTTGACAGCTCGCCTTATTAAAAAAATTATACAAACATGGTCAAAATTTAAGTGATTCTTAAAGTTTTTATTTATAAAGCATGTCATAACAAAAGAAGTGGTATTTTCACCAATTTTTAATAAGACGAGTGGTTAAATTTAGGGTTAAAAAAATTAAATGAACTATAATTTGGAACGGATTTAGTAACATTTTGTGAGATTTGAAACTGGCAGGAAATAAATTTAACAGGGCCTTAGACACCTGAACAATCCCATAGTTTGTGAGATTTGAAACTGGCAGGAAATAAATTTAACCATCAGGAACATCTCAATCCAAATTCCAAATGCACCACAATATATAGATATTATAATTTGCCATAGCACATATATAAAGCCAAATCTCATTCCAAGTGCACCACAATAGATATTAATTTACCGTTGCACATATATTAATGAGCTTTAGATGCTAATGAACCTTAAAGAACACACAAGAACCAACAGGCCTAATTACAAAAAAGTTGCATGCTATAGTTCTGACTTCTGATGCCCAAGAATGAACCTGACACAGGCATATGACAGAGTCGACTTATATGGATTCCCATGAACCACCGAACAGATACCTAAAACAAAGCATGTGAGGATCAGCCTACATATGTACCACTACAGAACTCTATGAGTCTCTACGGTAAGCTATCCAATCTGCTGTAGAATGCAACAATATACACAGAACCCAAAGGTTGCACATCTAAGAAGCGGAACCCTTTGTTTGCTCAATTTCCAAGGCTTGTTCTGCGACCATGATACATGAATCCATCTCCAAATTTGTGGTCTCGCTGTTTTCTCTAGTGAAGGGGGCGCTCTTGGCAAAGATAGGATATCGGGGCTGCATTGTATGTCAGGCTGATTCCAACTTGATCAATTTCATGCAGCGCTGGAGATAGATACTTTGCAACTGTGATAAACAGAGCAGAGCCATCATCCAGCTCAGTCACACTCTGCACAACAGAACTGGATTGTGAAGCATACCGAAATAAAGCGTTTTTTACAGAAAAGAATAGTGAAAGTGTTTTGTGAAGTTAGTCTTGCCTGAATTTTTCCTTTACCAAAGGTTCTATGGCCAACCAGAATAGCCCGTCCATTGTCATGTAATGCCCCCTGCCAAGATTTCACTTGCACTTGCACTTCCTTCATTGACCTGCATAACAAATGTAAATACAGAACATGCATCAGCTAAATGGAGAAAAAAAAAAAAAAAATGAAAGCAATATCGTAACATTTGTAATCCAGTAGGAAGTAAAAAGAACATCTATACCAACTATGTTATTCTTGAGGGAAAAAAAAAAAAAAAAAAAACAAATCATTTAAAGATCACTATGCAAAGAGTATAATCTTTTTTTTAAAAAAAAAATTAACTGTGTGTGTGTGTGTGTGTGTGTGGGGGGGCCCCACCATTTTCATTTTTTACAGATTTGAAACAGCACAAGTGCGGATGTAGGCACACCAGCCATGTCTTCCGTAATGAGAAGCATTGAAACAACAAACTTCATCGTATGTATAGGTTCGAGGACAATTTCAATAAGAGTGGTTATAGGCTTAGGCCTTAGGGTATTTGTGATGTTCCAAAGACTCAACATGGTTACAAAAAAACATATGTGCTTCAGATGTGGAATTAACCACATACATATTAAGCAAGGTAGTAATAGTACTGCGGCTCTTTTTGGCAAGTTTTGTACCCTATATGATTTGAAGGAATAGTAAAGGATGCAGCGATGGAAAACTCACAAGCACAACAAGAGGGTCATGCGTTAATGAATGCCCTTGGATCATATTTATTGGTAGCACATTCCCGTCACGATCAATAGTGTTGACAAGAGTTTCATCTCCATCCAACCAGATTTGAGCCACATCAAGACCAGCTTTTACTAAACCTCCCTATTCAAAACAATAAGATTAATACAAGAAAAAATATAGCAATTCAACATCTGAAGGCAACTGTGACAAATATAGACTGACTGGGTTATTCCGTAGATCTAGAATATAAGACTGGACACCCACGTCCTCCATCCTTTTTACGGCATTTTCCATTTCAGATGCTGCAGTCTGGTTTAAAAGAAAAGGATATAATATGAATGGTCTAAAAAGATAATATGGAAGTACTTCAGAAGACTATTAAGGATTGAGGTAAGAATATATACGTTCACAGCAAACAAGTTCAGGGTGTTTTCAGACTCAATTTGGCGATGGACAATAAAGTAAGTAAAATTGATTTAAGTTTTTAGAGTAACCAGGCAACTGGTTCGAAATGGAAGCCTCAAATGTTTACACTCCTTCACTATAATCATGGCACAGGGAATTTGTGAAAAATTTAGTTATTAATTAAATCCATACTGAGAAAAACAATTCAACTTTGCTTAGTGATAATTTTATTTTTACGTGCAAACATAAAGAAACAAATTTTGAACATGTACAGTATTTACCTGAGAAAAAGAAGCTAATCTAACATAGCCAGTCTTGCACTCATGGCCATCGTCCGACCTATGAGAGATAATTGCAGTTGATAGAGGTGAAAGGTTGATAATTTCACGAGACAGCTGGACCTTTGGAAACAAAAAGGTAGTGGATGTAATTAGGAAACACTCAATCACTGTCTTAGTAGGAAAATGGTTCTCTTGTAGTTAATGCATTTTTCAACAGAGTGGCTATTGCAATTTGATGAGCTCTGTAGACACAGTTCACAACTTTGAAATTACACATTAAAACCTTAAGATTTTAGAATTGCTCAAACAGAAATTTAGGCATTTACCTCTTTTTGTCTTAAACTCCCACCCCTTTCACTGCCAGTTCCCTGATATATATAAAAAATGTGCATCAGTAAGAAAACAAATACAAAGAAGAGGAACTATCTTTCCATGCCTGAGTTTACCAAATTACATAAAGGGGGATTCAGGATATAATATAATAGAAGCCTAGAATGCCAGATTTTGGTGAACCAAAAAATCACAATGTTTTTTTATATATAGTTTATAAACCAAAACATTGGCCATTTATTATCAGTGTCTGGTTTTTTCTTTTTTAAACAAGTGTCTGAATGTTGAACTAGTACATCTCAAGTTGAAGTATGTTTCATGAGCAGCAAACCAGATTTAACTGAAGCTAAGGACATACTATGAAAAAAAAAAGGGACACACTATGAAGCTCAAGGTAAGGAAATACATCTAACAACTTCACTCACTGTTGTTCCTACACGGCCTCTAAGCCTCTGTGCTGCAGCCTCCCATCCAAACCAGAAACACTTTTGCCTGCAGAATGAGAAGATATCATCATCAGTAATAGACCTCCTGCACTCCTGGGAATGAGCCTAGTTATATAACAACTTGGCTGCACAATAGCAGGGAAAAAAATAGACATGCATAATCAGCATAGGGTCAATCACAGTTTTGGCTCCCAGTTGTGACAAACATTATCTGCCAGCTGTGACTGTTAACCAACAAAAGGGGCAAAATGCAAAAGTACAAAGTAGACATTACATCTTATTATCAATCATTCCATCACCTGTAAATGAATCTCTGCAGTATTAAGCTGCATTTTCATAATTTCCTTTATAATTCAATGTTGATAAAAAGGATAAAGCTGAAGTCAAAACAGATGCCTCATAGACATGTGCTAATACAACACATAAGAACTATGCAAGCAAGCTAGATACAACATTTAATTCATAAACAATGTAGTATGCTTTGTGTAATTACTAGAAAGATGAACAGTATGAAGAGGTAAATACCATCTATCTCAACTAGCTCATCGCCTTCATGTATGCCTGCTCGATCTGCTGGGCCTCCTCGAATGCAGTCCATAACAAGCTGAAACGGATTTGGAATTAGTAATTGTAATTGGAACACTCCCTTATCACGTCCTCTTTACAAGTGGATGAACAAAAACAAACTTACCAATCGTCCAGAGGTTGGCTCCTTGTTTATGAACACCCCAACCCCTTGCACATTCCCATCGCTTCCTATCCTAAAACTCTGGTACTCCTGTATGTGAACAATCATTCACAGACTTGTCACAAGACTCACAACTCGTACTAGCTTTGTGGAGGTCAGGTAGTAAGAGACGTTCTCACTTGACAATATCAACCCAAGCATGCATACCGCGGGGCTGATGATCCTCGTAAATGGATCGCCGAGTGTGGATAGCATCCCACTGATCTTACTGTAGGCAGCATCCGCTGATTTCAATGGAAATATCTCTACCATGGTTTGCTGCAGTTTCTGATCCCAATCTGCACGCTAGGAAACATAAGTTCATTGAAAAATAACTTGTCCTATTTCATTAGTGTTCAGCTCCTCTCACTCTTGTACAGTACCAACCAAACACTAGCTACTATCACTTGTATCAAATGTTCAAAACTAGCAACTGAAAACACTCGGAGAGAACCATTACGCAAAATTGAGGGTTGTACCTTGGTGGTTGAAGGTAGGATCAACGAAGGTCTCACGGATCAACCCCCACGTCTCCACCAGCGTCTTCTGCACTCTATTCACCTGACAACAACCGAAACAAAGAAAATCACCGTGTAAATCCGTATCTTTCTTGGAAACGCGGCGGCCGGACTGGAAACTTGAGGAACCCAACTCACCTCGCGCGCCTTGGAGACGGGGAACGCGACGGTGAGCGACTCGGCCCGGGCAGGCGGCGGCGTCGGCAGCGGGGACACATCCCCGGAGAACCCGGCCAGTGACACCACGGCCGCGGCGGCGAGCCCCACCGCAGCCTGTCCCAGCGCCCGGCCGCCGCCGTGATCCGGCCCGGAAGCCCGGACTGCCGCCTGCTGCGGCGGCGGAGGCTGCTCTCGGCCCAGGCCCGCGGACCGCACCCGGAGTCTCGCTCTGCCCCCAAGAACCGCCGGCCGCGGCAAGGCCTTTCGACCCGTCCGCCGGGCAGCGGGCGCGGGGCAAGTGTAGCGACGAGGGAGCACTCCACCATTTCCATGGACGCGGCGGCGAATGGCGATGCCGGAGGTAGCTTGTCACGAGAGCGCGCGGGATACAGTAGAATACAAATGAGCCTTTTTCACAGGTACCATTATAAAAATTGCTACTATCACCAAAGCCACTAAAAAGTTCGGACTTATACAGGTAACATCGACATTTTAGACTCTTTCGCCGTGCCACTCCGTCCCCCAGGCGTTAGAATTCCACCGTTTAGCCACCTGACCGGGCGGGCCCGGCAAGTGAAAATGTCCCGATGCCCTCCTTTTCTTTCCCCGCCGCCCACGCCGCCCTCACGCTCGGGCGCTCCAGCTGCGTCCTGGCCGGGCGCCCTTCGCGCTTCGCATCTAGCCGCCACGCCCACGCTTCCACCCCATCCCCTTTGCTGCTGCCGAAGCTTCCAGCGCCATGGCGCCGGCCACGCCGCTCCCCGCCCCACCGTCTCGGCTCTTCTCAGCGGCTTCGCCCGCCCCGCATTCCAAGGGAGGCCTTCCATCGGCCAGCCCTCACGACCTGCCACGCGCTCGCGCCCGCTTCGCCGGTGAGCCGAGGCCCCTTCGCCTCGACCCGCCCCCTCGCCGACCGCCGATGTCTCTGTCCGCTCCTTTGTATTCAACGGGGAGCGTCGCGGTGATGGCGGAGGCGCTGGGCGACATGTTGCACGCCGGCGCTGCCTCCCGCGGGCCGTGTTTCCTCGCTGAGGCCAAGGCGCGTGTCCTCCTCGCAGCTCCACGCGGTGGCCACGGGAGGTGGCTCGCGCCGGGAGATCCATCCGGAGGAGAGGCAGCGCGGCCCTCGACGCGTGGTGGGCGGACAGCCTCGCCGTGGCGGGAGCTCGACGGCTTCCCGAACCGGCCTGGTTTTCGCGGCGCGACGCGCACGGTGGGCGGGGCCGCCATGAAGCGCGCCGCACGTAACATCGAGGAATCTCCGTGTGACCCGGCGCGCGCGCCGGGGCTTCCAGGTGCGCCGCTCCCCGTCGTCGACCGCTTGGACGCCCGACAACCTGGCCCGGATGCCACCGCGCGCGCGTAGCGTGGTCGCCGAGACCGCTTCCGGGCTCCAAAGAGGAATCAGCGCCCGCTTACGTCGTAAGGATGGCGGTGCCGCCACCATCCTCCGGGTCGAGGGACCGCTCCGCAACGGCGCCCAGCCGCCGGGGACAACGCGGTGGCTGCGAACGCGGGACCTCCGGACGCCTTTGCTGTCCGCGCAGAAACAGCGCTACGAGCTAAGGCGCTGCTTTCGCTGCACCGGCTTGGCGCGTGACCTCGCCGGCGTCGTCAGACATACCCGACCCGTTCTACTTGGCGGCGCATCGCGTCGTCCCATCACCGAGCGTCGAGCTCTGGCCGCCGCGTTAAACTGTATTCTTTGGTCCGTCGCGCCGCCGCGGGGACATGCAGCGTCGCGGTGACGCTGTGCCTCGCGAGGTCCGCCCCGTGCCGCGGCGCTGGTCGCCGGCTAGCGCCGATCTGCTGCTGCTGCAGTTAGACGAGATCGGACGAGGTAAGGGAGCTGCACCAGGACACGCCACGCTGCTCGACCTCCTCCCGTTGTCAAGCCGGGCCTCACCGGGACGTCTTGGACCTGCTTGACATCGTCCCTCTCTTTATGACATGTGGGGCCGGGTGGGGTGTGGGTCCCGGCCGCCGCCAGCCCACGCCACCGGAGAAAGAAAAGGAGGGCAGCCAGGACATTTTCACTTGCCGGGCCCGCCAAATGTGGCTAAACGGTGGAATTCTAACGCCCGGGGACGGAGTGGCACGGCGAAAAGAGTCTAAAATGTCGATGTTACCGTACAAGTCCGAACTTTTTAGTGGCTTTGGTGATAGTAGCAATTTTTATAATGGTACCTATGAAAAAGGCTCAATACAAATGGGCCGCCGGAGACCGGGAGACGTCCACGAGAATCTTTCGGCCGTGTGCCGTCTCGTCGTCAGTTGGCTGGCTGGTGGACAGGAGGAGATCCGTGTGGAGGGATCTTCTCGCGCGTCCACGTCACGGGTCAAGCGTCGCACACGTATCTCCGGGTTTTGGGTGGTGGTGCGCGAGACAGCAGATACTGTTCTACAGAACTGATGGAGGAGAAATACTCCTGCAGATAAAAAGTGCATTTTTTCAGATAACGGAAAAAGTTGTGGCTTCAAACCTCTCCTAAGAAGTGCCATAGGTCCAATTCCAAATCAATCAACTAGCAAATACTACAATATTCAAACATTACTAACTAATGCGAAATCTCAAAGGCCGCCCTATATGTGAAGAGGGCAACTCTATTTCTCCCATTTCTAAAGATGGCACGCCTAAATTAAACTATAATGTGTGCCTTGCAACAGAGCTAAAAAAACGAAACCGGTGTGTCCCTTGAAAAAAAAAACTGAAGAAAAGATTTTGTTACACAAAATCATTACGTATTGCCAACAATCCGCTGCAACACCCGTCAATGACAAAGATTTTAAGATTTTGCCCACCATGCATAGACCAAGAGTTAAAAATAGATGATTAATATTCTCAGGAGGTTTGATGCCAGCATGTCAGGCTTTGGCATAATGACACGCAAACAAAAGGTGAGAATGGCAATTTTTGTGGTCTAACCTTAACTCCGTTACTGGAAGTTAAGTTACATAGATTTGACTATCAAAATGTCGTCTTTGTGAACTCCACACAAAAGGATACAAATCCTCATTCAAAGATCTCTTGTGTCGGTCGGTTAGTCTATTGCTCACTAACGATCTCCTGAAAGAGATTAGCTAAGCACTTCAGCTAATGTTGCATGTTTTCGACGCAACCATGTACGTGTCTTCCCAAAACCTAATATGGTGTTCACTCCTCAGGTTGAAAAGCCTGAGGTTTGGGAATTGATCGCTCACATCCACGAGGTTTGACAAAAAAAAAAAAAAAAAAAAAATTGTGAGTCTCCAACTTTCTTTTTACTTGGGCTTAATTTTTTTGTTCTCGAATACGTACGATGGAGTGTGTATCATCATTGTATTAAGAAGAATCAGAATTTGGTTACAAAGCCGACCAACGCCGGCTAAGACTCATGATTATATTGAAGACTCGGGCGATAGGAAGCTATCCACCCGATGCTAGACTTCCAAATTTCTTGCGCCGACCAAGATCAATTGTTGAGCCTCTGCCTTGATGATGAGTTCTCAAAGTGCATGAGTTTCTCATTTCTCCAACTTATAATAAAATCTCTTAAATTACACACTTGGGAGATCAAGGATCGTACCTTTGGACCTTCCTATGCGTTGGTCGTATGTAAAGGTGATTGACATGTTAGTACATTTTTGGTAGAGGTTTTTACGGGAAACAAAGTGTTAACTTGCACTTTTACATGTCAATCACTAACGGTAACTTTGTAAGTACATTTTGGTAGAGGTTGGGTTCCCTTATCTAAAAGAAACTTTGACTTTTGTTGTTTATCTGTTCAAATTGTTTTTGGGTGCTAAATTTGTTAGATTTCTAGACGCTTGGGTGTGCTTTAAGATTTGTGCTACAACTATTTCTACTGGGTATTTTAAAAGATACATATTTGACCACATAAAATACAGTCCTAAAAACTTTATAACTGCATTTGGTCGTCCATGTGAGATTTGGTGTATTAGCCAAGTTATTGAGAAATATATGCAGGTGTGAATTATGAAATTGACACACCTCAATTTTTAAAGGAGCGGAGTTCAACCCATTGGAGATTTAAATTTGTTTTATATTTTGAAATTGAGTTTAGAAAGCGTCACACTATATTTTGAAATTTCTACAGTTTTAATACCCCACCCTCTAAGGGTTTGTTTGGATGTGCATGTATTTGGCTCAATCCACATGTATTGAAGTGAATTGAAGTGTATTTGAAATTTTGAACTAAGTTTCACTCCAACACATGTGGTTTGGTGCAGATACATGTGCATCCAAACAAGGCCTAAATGTATTTTTTTTTATCTCCTCCCTACATGTCTTTTAACTCTTTATTGAATTTATTTAGTTAAACTCCCAGAGCTGATTTTGTAACTTAGAAACCATAAAAACATAGAAAACAATTCAAAAATCATATTTTATAAAAGTTGCCGATATTATAGTACTTGATTGATGGCTGGAGACCATAATCACAGAGCATCCGATGAAGATCGTGTGGTCCTCGGCCAAAGGACGAAGTCAAGCTGTCGCCTAGCGTTTGGTTAAGTATAAAATTGTTTTGACTTTGGCCCGATGGAATTTCCACGCTCCATCATGCGTGGAAACTGAATGGGACTTGCTTTTATCTTCTATAATTTTTAGGTAATGGTGATGATGAACAAAAGGCAACGAACGGGTCTCTTCGTTTGAACAGACTAAACAATCCATGAACCGAAAAGGGTGGCTAAGCAAGATCCAAAAAGGAAACACGGATTCACATTACTTTGATCCGCTCGCCTGCGAGGTATCATCAAAATTATAATAATAAATAATAAATATTATTAGTTCATCAAGTTTAATTCCTTCTCACCCACAATTGATAGGTAGCAATTGTGAAAAGCTAGCTACGTCGTCCGAATTAGAGTGTTTGGTTCTAGGGAATAAAAATTAGTCCCTAGTCCTCCAAGAATCTATTAAACTAGGGAGACTAAAAATTATTCATTAGTGTTTACTAATTTTGGGATTAAATGAGACTAAAATCTAATCTGTAGTCTTTAGTGTTAGAGGAAGCCTAAAAATTCAAGACGACTGCAGATAGATAGAAATTGTCAACTGGAAATGTCACTAGCATAGCAAGGAGAGAGAAGTACGTATCCTCCTCCGGTGTTCGTCCCCAGCTCGCGCCGCGCCGGGATCAACCCTGTCCCAACGGCCATACGCTGACTACGCAGAGACCGCGGCGACTTGTCGTGAGTCGTGATCTCACCGCTTGCGTTCATGCTCGCGGTGGCGCAGCAGAAAAATCAAAAGACCCGTGGTACTGGTACATATAAAAGGCTCTTCTCCTCACCTTGTGATTCGCATCAGCAAATCATATGATTTTGTCTAGCTTAGTGGCCAGAGGAGCAAAACGAGCAATCAGACACGAGTCGCAGCTAGTAAGCAGAGGCTGCAGGCTGTACGGTGATCCATTGCATTGCGAGTTGGAGAAGCATTGGGGATGGCAGACCGCCGGCGGAGCAATGGCGTCGTCTCGCCCCCTCGCTGGAGTTTCGCGTCCCAAAGCAGCCATTTGGCCGCGGTCATGAGAGGAAGCTACGCGCCCCAGAGCCTCTGGCGCACGTCGTCATCAGTGTCACCACCGCCGCTGGCATCATCATCAGCGGTCGTCGTGGCCTCGTCGCCCCCGGAGAAGAACTTCGCCGCGGACTTCCTGCTGGGCGGGGTGTCGTCGGCGGTGTCCAAGACCGTGGCGGCGCCGATCGAGCGCGTCAAGATGCTGCTGCAGAACCAGGACGAGCTGATCCGCACCGGCAGGCTGTCGGAGCCGTACAGGGGCATCGGCGACTGCTTCGGCCGCACCGTCCGTGACGAGGGCGTCCTGTCGCTGTGGCGCGGCAACACCACCAACGTCATCCGCTACTTCCCCACGCAGGCGCTCAACTTCGCCTTCAAGGACTACTTCAAGTCCCTCTTCAAGTTCACCAGGGAGAAGGACGGCTACTGGAAGTGGTTCGCCGGGAACATCGCCTCCGGCAGCGCGGCGGGGGCCACGTCGCTGCTCTTCGTCTACTCCCTCGACTACGCCAGGACGCGCCTCACCAACGACTACAGGGCGGCGGCGGCCAAGGGTGGCGCTGGCGGCGGTGAGAGGCAGTTCACGGGCCTCGTCGACGTCTACCGGAAGACGCTCCGGTCCGACGGCGTCGCCGGGCTGTACCGAGGGTTCAGCGTCTCCGTGGTCGGGATCATCGTCTACCGGGGGCTCTACTTCGGCATGTACGACTCCTTGAAGCCCGTGCTGCTCACGGGGAAGCTGCAGGACAACTTCTTCGCGAGCTTGGCGCTGGGCTGGATGATCACCAATGGCGCCAACCTCGCGTCGTACCCGCTCGACACTGTCCGGAGAAGGATGATGATGACATCGGGGAGGCCGTCAAGTACAAGAGCGCCATGGACGCCTTCGCACAGATCGTCAGGAACGAGGGCCCCAAGTCGCTCTTCAAAGGCGCCGGCGCCAATGTCCTACGCGCCATAGCCGGCGCTGGCGCGCTTGCCGGCTACGATCACCTGCAGCTCATCTTCTTTGGCAAGAAGTATGGCTCAGGTGGAGCCTAAACAGGGAGAAACGGGTTTCAACGAATTCAGTAAGATTCAATCAACAGATGATGATGAAAAAGGCATTTGATTCCTTTGTATATTTGTTTTTACATTACAGGTTCAGATATTTGTATATATAGCTCTAAATTCACAATAAGAAGCATTCAGATTGCTTCCATTTGTTAGCTCTGATTGATTTTTCTAAAGTTCTGTTTGTAAAGATTGCAGTGATGTAGTAACAAGTACTCTCAGAAAATAATAAATAAAGAGGGAACTCAAGTTGCCTGCAAGTGTTCACTCTCATCAACTTTACAGAGGCATCAGCGAACTCTTCAGAGGAACTACAAACTCTTTATCAGCACAAAGCCAAACAGAGTGGCTGTTCTATGCTACAGCTTCCTGGAATCTGCATATGCCACAAGAGTGCCATGCCTTGTGCATATGCAGTCAGTATGACTGCGGTCCACCAAAGATTGGCCTCATGAACCTGTCATCGAACTTCCTCCAGTAGATGTGAACCGTGTGGACAGGCCTCTCCAGCATCATAGACAAGCTCCTCTTGGCCTGCTCCAAGACAATGCCGCTGCCCGACGCGCCTTCATCGGACGAGAGAAACGGCAGGACGAAGTCATCCTTTGGGGAGTTGCTGCCTGTGCTATGGCCTCTGGACAGCGCCCTCGACTGACGCGGGAGCATGGCACTAATGAGAGGCCTGGTCAGGAAGCCGAACACCTGAAATCATGGGCAAGTTTCAACTCTTGGACTATGAACTGATGACAAGCATGCCTGGTTCTATAATTAAGATACCAACCAGCGTGGTGAAAAACACAACGATGATTGTGCTGGTGATGATGGTGGCATGAACTGGATCCGATGTTACACCTGAAAATGTGAACTGTAATAATACAAGGTCGAGAAGTCAACAATTAGTTTCTTCAGAAAATATTTGGTCAACCAAAAGACATAGCAAAAAACATTAGTTACCTGATTGTATGCTAGTGCAATCGAAACGGCGCCTCTCATGAGCCCAGCCCACCAAATAACGACCTTGACATAATGACATGAGTAAAGAATTTCGAGGGTGTCATCTCATTGACATTGTTACAGAAATTATTATAATTTTTTTTTCAGTCAAAACAATTATGAAAAAAGATTTGCTGGTGTAGAAGCAACCTGGTGCTTGAATGTGATTGGGGTCCTCTCAGAACTTCCACTCAAGGTATTTGACAAAATGGAAATAGGGAAAACAAATGCCACTCGTCCAAGTAATATAAGTAATATGAGGATGCCAAAGATGCCGATGGATGTCTTAAAACTGGAAAAAAAAAAAAAAAAAAAAAAAAGGCTTTGAGACATGATTTTTTAGTTAACTAGTAGTCAAAAAATAGAAGTCATTTTAGGACAGCAGGAGACTTTGTGCTCTATTGCTCACCTTTCCTTAGATGTCTTCCACTTATCAATGTCAAGAGCATCCATACCAACGTAAAGAAAGATGAAAGTCTCAGCAATGAAAGACAATGTTGCAAATATATGCCTGCAGTCACATCCATAAGACGCAAGGATTATTTCACAGCAGCATAAACATTTCTGAAAATGGATCCAAAGATATCTTTTTTATATAAATGATACAAAGATATCAATTACGACATTCGATTGTTAAGAAATGTCTAAACAATGCTCACTTTGTTGTGATTCTTGAGCTCTCTGTCACGTTGTGCCATGCATAGTGGGACATGACAATCCCGCAAAAGAACACGGTCAAAATTCCACTCAGATCTAGCAACTGCCGAACAGGATGCATGCAGCATCTTCAGATGGATTGTGGAAGAAGATATTGAAGTACTAGCAGCTAAGCTAGGTAATCTTACCTCTGCCAGCATATATGATAAATAAGCCATAAGAGCCATCAAGGCAACCTCTCGATCGGTCGAATGCCTGAAAATTAAGGGGAAGAAATTTCAAAGATAAAAGAGTAGAAGATCAACACAAACCAATCTATTCGTAGCAACTTTTACTCACCTACCAAAATACAGAGCTTTGAGAACATATGCAGTAGCTAAACCGATCTGACAAATTTGTGGTAGAAAGTTAAGGTTGTACAAAGAAATGGCTCTACTGTATATAGTGAATACTTGAGATATGGAGGGAAAAACAGTTCTTACTGAAATTCCGATGATCGTGCTGGTTGCGAAGAGATAGATGAAGTTAGATATCAGTTTTAGCACAACCCCACCTTTAATCTGACTGATATCGAGATTCTTGATAACATTGAAAAGAACAACTGCTGTTGCATCGTTGACAACCCCTTCTCCAAACACCAAGCTGTACAGCCTAGGTGTCTCATCTTGGTTTATGACCTGTGTTTCAGCTCCATGTATAGTAATAAGCAGATGGAAGTGTTAGGAAGTTGTGCCAAATATTCAGAATGCAGAGTGTAGCTGACCTGCAATGTGCACACGGTATCTGTTGAAGAAAATATGGCTCCTAGTGCTGCAATTACACATGAGGTACTAAGTTCATGAAAAAAAAATACAGAGGACAGTTCAATAAGAAACACAGATAAAGGAAGACGAACCTAAATAATCTACCGCATCAAGTTCTCCAAATCCGACTTTCGGGAAGAGCCAATAGCAGCCTGATATTGACCAGAAGCATATGTCATAAACAGTCACCAAAGCTGAGAAAGTTTTTATACACAATGAATTGGCTTGGATCCTAGATAGTATTAGTAGTTACAGTATTATATTGTATATATACCAAAAAAAAAAAGACCACCCATAGACATATGAAAAGAGCACACGAATCAGTAAAACCTACCTGCCGAAACTATTGCGCCTGAAATGAAAACACCGAGCACGCCGAAGGACATGATGGTCATGAAGTTGTGGAAGAACTGCTTCTTCTTGACCGAAAACCTGTAAGCAAACAACAACAATGTCCAGAACGCTCGACTAGCTAGGCATCTGATCGAAACTCTCAGTTCAGTGACGCCATTACAGATACTACCTTGCAAGCGGACCAAGCATGCGTACCCGGCATTGAAGATTATCGGTGGAAGCACGTAGATGAAGAAGAGCTGCTCGTCGAACCTCAGGATGTGTGAGTGCTTCCCTTTGGTGAGCAGAAATATGATGGCTCCTACGATGCACCCCTGACGCCAAAGGAGGAAACCGTAAAAATACATAGTTGCTTACGGTGAAGTAATACTGATGATTGAATTTGGTGGGGCTTGGATTCTCTCGTACGATGATGAGGGCGGTGATGGACTCGTTGACCCACTTGTTCTCCTCGAGTAGGTGGCCGGCGACGAGGCACAGGCACAGCACCGCCGTAAACACGCAGATGGACACCACCGTGGTGCTGCTCCCGCCACCGGCACCCTCCACCGCCGCTGACACCACCAGCGTCTCCCACCACGCCGCCGCCATGGATTCTCTGTCGTTGTCTCTCGAACCATGTCCTCTGTGTTGTTGTCCCTCTGCTTTTGCTGCCGCCGTGTGACGGATGATTTTGGCGCGTAGCCAGGGGCCTCGGGAACGGAAGTGCACGTCACGTCGGCACGCGTGGATGGACCCTGCCACCGGTGCCTGCGTGGTACGTGACCCCAGGTGCCACGTCTGTCTGTGGGAGGAGTGCTGGGGCGCGGGCAGCTGCCGTCTTGCGTTCAGCCCTTCCGACCCGCATGTGCCTGCCAGGGTCTAAATCGGTAAATCCTTTAAAGATTGACACAAACAATCGATCATTTTCCTAAGTTGTTCTCTTTCTACTCCCTCCATTTCAAATGGTAAATCGTTTGACTTTTTAACAACAAGTTTAATCACTGCCTTATTTAAAAATTTATACAAAATATCACTTCTTTTGCCGTGACTTTCTTTATTAATAATAATTTTTAAAAAATGACTTAAATTTAACTATATTTGCGCAAATTTTTTAAATAAGACGAATAGTCAAACTTAGAGCCAAAAAAGTCAAACGACTTACAATTTAGGATGGAGGGAGTATTTCCTAAGCTTCACCAACTTCAAATCTACAGATTCAATTTTCTTAGTCAAACAATTTAGTCACCGACTCTACCAAAACGGGTCCTGCAAAAAAAAAAAAAAAAAAAAAAAAAAAGCGGTGGATACCTTGTTACCCCCACCGAGCCGCGAAAGCAACCGGCCGTGTGCGCCCCGCCTGCCATGGGCATATGCCGATCTCGTGCGGAATTGTCCTGCTACGGTGTAGGTCTGCTTTAATTCGATCTCCTGATGTGTTTAGTCATGACCCATATCATACATATGGTCTCTACCATGCTCATTTGTTTCCTGAACTCGCGCGTAGCACCACCGTGGGAGCCTACCGCATGGCCCCAGGTGAGCGTGAGATAAAGATGGAGGTGGAGTTGTACCAAACATTTTGACAATCGTAGACCTGGTTGTGGTGTTGCTCCATGGTGTATTTAGGTATATTCTGAATTCAAATTAACCTTTATATACTGTCCTAAAGTTTGTTCGAACACTAAAGTTGTTTTCGTTTTAAAAGTCTCCTCTTAACTCAAATACCACACATTCATCCACCATACGTTCGCACGCGGGAGGTGGCACAATAGTTGAGACGATATCAGAGCAACCATAATGTTACGAAAAGTAGTCCATAGGGAATTAAATAATCCCTACCAGGTGACGTGACTGATGCACTGGTTGTAGTCCATAAGAAACAAATAGCAAAAGTTATACATAGCACTATAGGCAGCCCATAAGCAAATAAAAAAATAATATTTCTACTGTACAGCTGACACAGAAGGAAGCCGTTGGCTCCAGAAGCTAGCCGTTGGCTTCCTCTTCGATATCCCTGCCACTACAAAACTGAAGGAAACTGAAGGGCGTTGGCTACCTCTTTCACTTGCCTGTTTGCAGCCTTTTCAAAAACTTGTCTGCGTTGGCCTCCTCTTCACTCTAAACCACAACTCCTATAATGGAACCCATCCACAACTCCTACAGAAACCTCTTGAATCAGGATTCTCCATCCCAATACTCATCAGAAGGCACTGGCTAGTTCTCACCTCCTACACCCCAGTCTCAGTTTCCCATTACAATATAGAATTTCAATCCTTTTGGTCCTCCAGGAATCCTCCCCCATATGGCGATTCTACTCCCAGATTTCCAAGGGAGTTGGCTTCAAGCCTCTCCACCAAGCTTTCAAGGATTTCATCTCCATGAAAGTCCGTGAGGGGGTCGTGTCGTTGAAAGGCCCTAAATGGCTAGAGGGTGGGGGTGAATAACCTAATAAAAATTTCTACAAAACACTAGACAAACTTGTTAGAACGACAAATGACGATAAAAGCATTTGCTCTAGCTCTACTTGTCGGCAAGCCTCCTAGTAACAGTTATAGTTGCTAGAGTTTCTAATTCACACAAGTGGCTAAGTCACTACTCTACCAACTAGGTGAACTAGCTAAATTCTCTAACAAACTAAGCAACTATCACTACACAAGCACAAGATATATAAACAATGTAATGCAAGGTAAGGTGAAGTTATACCGACGTGTAGAGGTGAGTCACCCAATCACCGGTGATGATGACACAATATAATCAAGATGAAGCCAATCATCGGGAGACAACAATCATACAATGGAGAGACACAAGATTTACCCCGAAGTTCACTTGAGCACCCTCAAGCTACGTCTCCGTTGTGCCGACCATCTCACATGTGGGGCAAGGTGGAGCTCACTCCTAGACAATCACTAGGCTACTTGCACCCAAGCAAATGAGGGGTACTCAAAGACACGAGCAATGTATTAAGGTTGTAATTTGTCGCTCCGATGAGGATGCACCGAACCTCTTACAAATCAACCGGAGGTGACCAAGAACAATCTCCATCTCTTACCAACGCCTCCACCAACCACCAAGCCGGCTAGGAGTGGTGCTCTCCAAGAGAAACAAGAAAACCACCGGCTCACAACGCTCCCCAAGTGCCTCTAGATGCAAAGATCAAAGCAAGATGCACTTGAATCACCTCAACTCTCAAGAATGATGCTCACAAGCAAAGGGTGAGAGGAGGAGGGAGTTTGCTCAGCTCAAAGGATGTTAGGATGTGTGAAAATGTTCAAGAGAGTGAGCAATGGCCGGCCACACATGTATTTATAAAGATGGGGGGACACCCCACTTCAAACCACAGAAAACGTGTGTGCCGGACGCTCGCAACAGAGTCGCCGGACGCTGAGCTCCAGCGTCCGCCGCTCAGAAACTCGCCACGTGTCCGACTGTTGGATTTCAATCGCTAACGAAAACATACGCCGGACGGTGGATACCTTGTTGCCCCCACCGAGCCGGGAGAGCAACCGAGCGTGTGCACCCTACCAGCCATGGGCATCCTAGGCCGTGCGGAATTGTCCTGCTGCGGTGTAGGTCTTCTTTAATTCTTTCTCCTGATGTGTTTAGTTATGGCCCATATCATACATATGGTCTCTACCATGCTCATTTGTTTCCTGAACTCGCGCGCCGCACCACCGTGGGAGCCTCCAATAGCACGCCCCATGCCCACCATGCTTTGCCCCTGCCACATGGACCTAGGTGAGCCTGAGTTAAAGATGGAGGTGGAGTTGTACCAAACATTTTGACAATCGTAGACTTGGTTGTGGTGTTGCTTCATGGTGTATTTAGGTATATTCTGAATTCAAATTAACCTTTATGTAGTGTCCTAAAGTTTGTTCGAACACCGAAGTTGTCTTCGTTTTAAAAGTCTCCTATTATCTCAAATACCACACATTTATCCACCGTACGTTCACACACAGCGAGAGGTGCCACAACAATTGAGACAATATAAGAGCAAGAACAATGTCATGACTCATGAAAAGTAATCCATAGGGAATTAAATAGTCCCTACCAGGTGACTGATATACTATGGTTGTAGTCCATAGGAAACAAATAGCAAAAGCTACACATAGCGCTATGGGCAACATGTAAGCAAATAAAAAAATAATATTTCTCCGGTATAGCTGACATAAAAGCAAGGAGCCGTTGGCTCCAGAAGGTAGCCATTGGCCTCCTCTTCTACATCTCTGCCACTACAAAACTAAAGGAAACTGAAGGGCGTTGGCCACGTCTTTCACTTGCCTGCTTGCTGCCTTTTCAAAAACTTGACTGTGTTGGCCTCCTCTTCACTCTAGACCACAACTCCTACAATGGAACCCATCCCCAACTCCTACACAAACCTCTTGGCCAGTTCTTACCTCTTACACCCCGATCTCAGTTTTCCATTGCAACATCCAATTTTCTACAGAATTTCAATCTTTTTGGTCCTCCAGGAATCCTCCCACCATATGGCCATTCTCCTCCCAAATTTCCAAGGGAGTGGGCTTCAAGCCCCTCCACCAAGCTTTCAAGGATTTCATCTCCATGAATGTCCGCAAGAAGGCCGTGTCGCCCGTACGCGAGCTGGCCGCGCAGGCCGTCTGTGAGGTGTCAGTGCTCCAGGTTGCTGGCCGTTCGCGAGGGGGCGTGCCGGCGCGCCCAGGTCGCCGGTGCCCATGATGTCGCCACGCAAAGCTACCCAATCTGACTCTGTAGGCTTCACCACGACAGGGAAGATGCAGATCCTAGTAGAAGCAATAGCTGAGGAGGTAGACACATAACTATATGGGTCAGATTTGGTGGAGGGAGTGAGATTGAGGAGGGAAGGTGTTTGGCCTCTCACGCGAACGGATGAGGGAGTGAGGAATGAGATTTTTTATATCACCATGGCTCCCATTGCTATAGACTGGTTGATCCATATACATCGTGGCTTCTAACATAACTGCAGCCACCTGTTGTATGACCCACCCATATGGCCATATGGACTGGTTGAGCCAGTACATTGTTGTTGCTCTAAGGTTCGCCGACTCTAGAGTAGACCACCATGGCAATTAGTAATTTTGGGCGCAAGAGCTGGCCTAGCACTTGACTCTTCAAAAAACAACATGAGTGAAGTTTGGACAATTTGATCTCAAACGAAGACATCTAACACCAAAATTCCTTCCGATGCAAAAGAAAATCATGGAAACACCACGGCCCTGCCGGCGAGTGGTGGTTGAGGTTTATCGTTGGTACCCACTCGACTCGAGGCCAGTTTCTGCAAACAATGGCAACACACTACTTGCGCAAGTGTGTCTGGGAGGAATTTGCACGCGTAGCACCGATAGCGAATTCGTTTCGAAACAAATTTATGTAAACTGTAGGTATTTATAAGTGATGTCAGATAGTTACGCAGCAACTACCAATGGCATCAGCAGCGTGAGACGTCGCTGTGGGGAGGCAGCTGAGCAAGTGATGAACAGTGGACGAGTCCACTCGGCAGGTCGCGCCCTGCTGCCCGTGAAGACATTCAATTTCAGCACTGGTACCACGCGTCCTTTACACCTCATCATTTTCGTCAAAAATTTCATAGGCAAATCATGCATTTGAATAGAGTTGGCGTGGCTTTCCTGACGAAGTTTACTTTCCACCAAAACCATACTCTATTTCCCCCCAAAAAAGAGTTGAAGCCTTGCAAATGAGCTCTCGATCAGATTGATTTGCAGAGCTACTCTGCATAAGTATGGTTTACAATTTTACACGTTTACTCGATGCGTCACACAATATAGGTACATTCCACCGAATTTTTGCGCCATTTTTTTTTGTTTTGTTTTGTGAAAACGAAATATCGTCGTTTGTTATGGATAGCCAAGTGCACAGATTTGAGTAGGAGTTAAGTTTATACCAGGTAGCAGCAGAGGCAGGCATCATGATGATACGAAGCATTAGGAGTTAGGACTAAAAGGCATGTATAGCGTCGTGTGCAACGTTGCGCGAATTTCGTGCGTTGCGTTTGCGTTGCGTTTGCTTCAAGAATGGAGCGCGAGCGAGGTGACGCTAACAAAATTGTACAGCCCCTGCAGCTCCCCACCTCCGGCCCCTGCCTGAATTAAAACTGCAGCGCGAGTGCGCGGCCGTCACGTCCTCCCCACCTGCTTCTAGACTTTCCCCCTCCGGCCCCTGATCCCTGATCGCTGCTGCTGCTGCTGCTGCTGCTGCTGCCATTCTTGTGTTTGTGCCGCTCCCCTCCCTTCCTTTTCATTTCACTGCAAGTGCAACTCCCGTCTCCGGGTTGGGTTGGTCGCCGAGCGAATTCCGTCTCTGGCTCCGTTTTGGTGGACGCATCTTGGCATCAGAGCGACGCAAGTCCAGGAGACGTTGTCGCACGGCAGCCATGTCGTCGGCAGGCGTCGGCGCCGCCGTCACTTGTTCCTCCGCCACCGAGGAGGAGCAGCGGCAGAGGCTGCATAGGGCACAAACGGCGGAGGAGGAGTGCAGCTTCTCCGCCGCCGCTGCAGAGCAGGAGCAGCCAGTCGACGAGGCGGTGGGCCGGAAGAAGCTCAGCGAGGCGTCGCTGTGCGCCACCACCAACGACGAGGAGGAGACGCATGAAGACGATGACGACGACGACGAGGAGGGGGAGGTGGCGCCGCCCAAGGACATCGAACTCGGCCCCGGCTGAGTATCAAGGAGCAGCTCGACAAGGACAAGGTGAAAGTGAAACGAGTCCATTTCCTTGCTGATGCATCATGCAATTGATTTACGTACTTGTTTATTTCTTCTTCCTCTGTTTTAGGTCAGTTACGTCTCAACTAATTGGATTAATGCTTATACTAATCCGTCGCTCACTTAATTGGCTGTTTTACCTGTTGGCCCCCGTCACGTTACTGATGACGTACAATTTTTTTTTTTAAAAAAAAATTAAAGGATGATGAGAGCCTGAGGAGATGGAAGGAGCAGCTCCTGGGCAGCGTCGATTTGAACACCGTTGGAGGTACTTCTACTTTTCAACCCACCCATACTAGCTCTACGTTCAAACCTGAAACCTCCATTGCGTGATGCGTGATTCATCGACCATAGAGTGCATCGGTTACACTACACAAACCGTGAGTGAGTGATCGATCGCCATGAATGTGTGTACTGGTGAACAACCACTTTGCCTACTTGCTTGTTCCTTGGATTTCTGCTGTTCACCTGTTCCTCATTGCATTGTGTTCAGTAATTCCGCTCCTGCAAATATTTGCACCTTCAGCCGCAAACAGCATAAAGGAAAAGTTGGGGGAAAAAAGACAGCATCTGATCTGATAACCAGCAACACTTTCTCTATTTACTCTGGGACAAATAAGATTAAAAGATGACATTTTCCTAAAATGCTGCAAATTGTTTGATAGTTGCCACTCTTTTCCAAATTAGGCACATAGGTTAAAAGTAATGTATTTACAAAAGCCAAAACATCATATGTTTTGGGAAGGAGGAAGTATATCGTCGAACAACGAGCTAGCAGATGTTAAGATTGATGAAATCAATATAGAAAACAACTATCGATGGAAAATCCTACCATAAGAAAATAGGGTCATCAAATCTTAGAATAAATGTAAAAAAATATTTACCAAGGGTGACCAAGTTCCACCAAGTAACTATAACCTACAGAGGTACGCTTAGTTCTCCCTCATTATGTTGAGAATACATAAATGGTTGCGTAGAGAATTAAGCTACAAGCTGAAAGTAGTTAAAAAAAGGAATTGCACACACACGGGAGCACGGTAATTTCAAAGAAAGTAGTAGCAAGATTGCACTGAATTGTCCTCAAGGCCTTCCCCAATGTGGCACCTTGGCTTGTAGTTCTAGCCTCTACCTCGACACCAATCATACATGTCATCCCAGACAGTGGCTCTGCAAGGTGCCAAAGCATCCCGCGGAGGATGGAATCCCAGACAAAGAATGCTTTTAAAGATAGCTGACTTTTGATTGAGGTCAATAGCTTTAGCTGCCCTAACCAGCCACAAGTTTCTCGTATGAGAAAAGTGAAAGTGCCTCATGTCGGGGATACTGCAGAAAAGACCGTGTATGGCGTGCTTTGAGGACCTTTTGAACCAATCATTTGCAACGGAAGGTTGCTCCAGGCCACACTTTGCTGGGACATCTTTCATTCATTCCAGCTGCCTAGGTATCTAATGCTGTGAACTTTATTCATCATATCATATGATAGTGCTCCATTAGGGGTGAATGACAGTGCCCCCTCAAAGCCTGCCAAGGACAATGATGCAGTGTCTCCAAACTGTGGTCCAAGAAAGAGGAGGACACAGCATAATGATTCATACATTTTGTGTGTTTCTCTTAATAACAGAGCAATGCATGTACCGAGATGAAATCGGGAACATCCTTCCTAAACTCTGTTCACTATGAATTGAATGAATTCTTTTGAATCGATCTGTTGTCATGCCCGGTTTAAAGTTTTTTTTCATAACAAGAGTGACGAACCAATGCAAACTGCAGAGACGCTGGAGCCAGACGTGAAGATCACTAGCCTTTCCATCCTGTCGCCCGGGGCGGCCGGACATGGTGCTGCCGCTTCCTGCGGAGACCAACTCCAAGAGCAGCAAGGAGCCGTGGTTCACGCTCAAGGAAGGCAGCGCCTACAGGCTCAAGTTCACCTTCTCCGTCGCCGACAACATCGTCTCCGGCCTCCGCTACACCAACACCGTCTGGAAGGCTGGCATCAGAGGTAGGTCCTTCTCCTGGAGCCTGGCTGGAGGTTCTTCTTGGGACAGTTTTCATGAATTTTCACTATTGTCACCTCACAGTGGACAGCACCAAGGAGATGCTGGGCACCTTCAGCCCCCAGGCCGAGCCCTACACCTACCTGACGCCGGAGGAGACCACTCCGTCTGGGATCTTTGCCCGTGGATCATACTCTGCAAGAACAAAGGTAGCCCTCCTGGAAGGCTGGAACATTTCATATATAATACACCACTCTGCAGTGTTCACTTACGCCTCTGCATATATATCTGCAAGTCAATGAGCAAGAGATGTTCCTTTTCTTTTTGTTTCAACAGTTTGTCGACGATGACCGGAAGTGCTACCTGGAGATGAACTACACCTTTGACATCCGCCGTGATTGGCCGTCAACCTAATGAGCAACGTGATTTTCAATCACTCACTAGTTAGTCTGCTACGGCGGCCATGCTTTGGTTATCACTTATCAAGTCCCAAACTGCTGAGCTTGCCTGATCTTGTTGGTTACTTGGATAAATGATATATACAGACGAACTGATTCTGTGCAACAAGTAATCAGGATAAGCTAACTTATCTTTAGCTCGCAGCATTACTTCATTTGTTTATTTCAATGATAACTTTTGAGTGATCCACTAAAACAGTTTTGATAAAGCTCCTTATAATCAGCTGAAATGGTCTAAAGCACCATCTAAAGTTACCTACCATCACAATTCATTAAGCCACACAGGTAGAATTCAGTAGAATCTATCATGAAAGAGCACTTTGCCAGGAGCATGAAACTAAATTTAGTTTTTTTACTATCATCACTCTACACCAAAATCATATTATCTGCAACAAAACTGACACGTTTAACTAGTTCATACTATGCTTGCTTACTCGATATTTGATCGGTCAAAACTGATAACTTTGAAGTTCATAAAATAAAAGATAAACATGTAACACACAAGCCTAAACCACTCTTCTGCAGTAAAGACTGCAAAAACAGTGCTACCCTAGCATAAGTACTCACTGAAACTCAAGCGTCTTCAGCATCGGCTTCTTTCTCTGCAACTAGCATAAGCATCTCCAGTCGCCTATCGAACAGAGCTGCACTCTCATCCCTCTCGTCGAGTTCAGCACCCTCAGATTCTAGCCACTTCTCGCGCAAATCATCAAGAATGTTGCCTTGGTCAATGTTGCCTCCAGTCCCAGGTGCGCTTGGACGAGTTGTTCGCAGTGAGTCATCTCCGGATGGTGGTGGAAGAGTCAAGAGCAAGGCCCGGAACTCTCGGGTGTCTGCAAACATCTCAAAGTTGCAGGCAATGATATCCAAGATATACTCCCTTATTTTCATGACACCATATCTGCATTTAGGAGTAAAATCTGAAATTCAGTGCAAAACTACATAACCTATTCACATCAAGCATCAAGAATAGTGAGCAGTCATACATGTCTGACAGCCTCAACCAGTGGCACAGTTCTGCAGGAGAAACATGTTCCAGATATGGCAACAGCATATCAGCTACAACCCGCTTAAGGGGAAACAGCAGGTATCTTGATGCAACATCAAATAGTTCTTCAGCCTGCCACAATTGTAATTGAGTTTAGTTTTCATGAAGAAAGTAAATCACTATTGTCATTTATTACTAGAGGAGATAAAAGGAAATAAACCCAAGTTTTGTAACCCTACCTGATCAGGATCCAAATGCTCTAGCTTATCAGTATACCTAAAAGTTTCACAAGAATAAAGTAGCCAGAAAACAGCATTAGCAATAATATAACAATACTGGTAAAATATGTAAATTACAATTGGATCTTACATGTATTCGAGCATCTTTTCAAATGCTTCTGCACTTAAGTCATGCTCCTCAAGAAGTGGAACATTCTGAGCAACTTGAAATCCAGAGTTGCCTTCAAGGAAATCAACAGTTCGAGATAGCCTGGCTCTAAAATACTCTGACCTCGAGGCCAAAATCACCTGATGACAATGGAAAACCTTATCGCCTACTTTAATATAAAGATCTGCAAGATCGTCATCCCCCGATTTCCTTATCATCTGATCTGATTCCTCACTATAATAGCCTTCTCCTGAGTTTGCTAGACAAGTCTGTAGAATACGCTGCAAGGTTGATGGAAGGCGATCTTCCTCAGGCAAGGATTGTGCTTGTAAGATGAATCGTTTCTGTGAATTGTCCAGATCCAGTTGTCTCGCTGACTTGTACTCCGCATACTTCTGATGTACAACTTCTTTATCCAAAATCTTTTGCAACTCCTCACACTTGCAAACTTTGCATGCCCTTGCCAAATTTTCCATGTCGTCGACAGCTACCTCGAGTCTATCAGAATAGAAGAAATGGATGAGGCTGTATAAGGCACCATAATACAACTTTTGGTTAGAAAATCTCACTTCCTTCCTGTCTTTCCAGTCTGTCTTGAATTTCTTTTCAAAGAAAGGAGATCGGGCACAAAGGATGACCCGATGAGCTTCAACAGGCTTTCTGTCAACGTAGAAAGTAATATCCGGAGGGAAAAGGCAAGCACTTGATGGATCATCCTTTGGCCCAAATCCTGCATATTCAGGTATATATATGTTAAAGCAACTTTTATATGTAACATAAAGCAAAGTCCGCATTTGAACTTCAACACATTGCTGGATGAAATAACCAAAGCAGTCATCACCTTTTTATAGGCATTTTGCATACTGCTAGATGAACTGATTACACATAATGCATTAGCTTCAGAAATTCAGACCTTATCCACTCTTAATAAGCTTAGACTGATATGACATACACATTGAACTAAGAATTCAAATATTGAAGTAACTATGCTTAATATTATGATAAACATAGTTGTGCCTGAATTGGAAATCGTATTTGAGAACCCCCAATATCCCAAAAATCTGAATTGCATACTCAATTCCAATCTTTTTACTTGGCATCAAAATAGCTCACAATGAGCAATCCAAGAAATGCAATAACATACTTGCATTCAGATTCTGCTGGATAAAATGAGGTATGCAACCATAATATCTTGTATTACTGAACTTTGCATACAGCAAGATGAACCTATTGCACGGTACAGTAACCATATTAATTACAAATTGAACATCATTTTTAATCCCAACGATCTTGGCATATCCATGAGATAAATGGCTAGCAATAGGAAAATTATTAAAATGAATGAATCATCCTTTCGTATGGTATGATTAATGGAGTAATGATCCAATTATTAATACAATCTTTGGACTTACCACCAACACAGCTCAAGAACGATTTCTCAAAGAAACGTGAGCAAGCAGCACTCACCGGCGGCCGCGGCGAGGGCGGCGGATTCGGCGCCGGCGCTTCCCTGGAGCATCTCGAGGAAAGCGGTGCGGTTGGCGGGGCAGGCAAGGAAGGTCGCCCGCAGCGCGGCGGGGAGGGGCGCGAGCGGCGGCGGCCTGGCCTCGAACGACTTGAGCAGCCAGCGCAGGCGCAGGTTGAGCGCCGCGTAGTGGCAGCGGTCGCCGTCGAAGGTGCGCTCGGCGCAGACGGCGCCGGCCTCGAGCAGCATCCGCGCGGCCTCGGCGTGTCCCGCCAGGCAGGCGTAGTAGAGCGCGACCGAGTCCCAGCGGTCGCGCGCGTTGACGTTGGCGCCGGCCTCGAGAAGGAGGGCGAGGCGGTCGCAGTCCCCGGCCCGCGCCGCCTCGAAGAGGTCGCCGCCGGGGACCTTCTTGAGGGGCACCGACGGCTGAAGGTCCTCCGGGTCGAGCTCGACGTCGATGTCGAGGCCCCGGAGCTCGACGTCGGGTTCCGAGTCGTCCATGTCTGTCCGGATTGGCAGCGCGGTGGCCGGCGGCGTGGAAAGCGATGGGTGGGGGTCGGGGAAGGGTGCGCAGAAAATATCCGATGCGGACGGGAGGCCCGGCGCCGGAGAAGAAATTTGGTTTGCGTCG
The DNA here is from genome assembly GCA_015847255.1 of Hyparrhenia diplandra. Taxonomy (NCBI): domain Eukaryota; kingdom Viridiplantae; phylum Streptophyta; class Magnoliopsida; order Poales; family Poaceae; genus Hyparrhenia; species Hyparrhenia diplandra. Next base: position 124,386 of record JADLZK010009553.1, on the reverse strand, counting down.
GACTGGCCCATCCCAGCCCAGGGCCCGTTTTCAGTGTTAGGCGTGAATTGAAATGTTTGTTCGTTTCGGCCTCGCCCTAAACTAGAACTGGCCTGACCTTTTTTTTTTTTTGAAAAAAGAACAGCCTGACTTGACCTTTATCCTGTCTCCTTGGCCCTCAATCTTTCACATCATGAATCAAACACCTCACCGTTGCAATAGGGTCTCTAACCTAGTGGTTAGAGCGTCTGAGTAGCACCCAGCAGACCTGGGTTTGACTCCCGTGGGAGCAAATTTAAACAGATTTGCATTATTAAAAAAAATTAAAAAAAATAGGCCAGGGTTTCCCTTGCTAACTTCGGTAAAAAAAAACACCTCAACGTACCATGTCTGTCTAAAGCCATTTTGGTTGTTCACTATAAGTCTATAAGCTTCGCCTTGTTTCATAGCGATGGTTTAGAAGAAACTTTTTTCTAGGAATGAATATGAGAATCTGTGACTTTGCGGAATTATGTTTGTGTCTTCATATTCAACGCATGACAGGAATTATGTTTGTGTCTTCATATTCAACGCATGACACAAGATATCTTGAAATGGAAACTATTCCCATTCTCTTTGGTGAGAGTAGCTAAACATGGTATGATCGTCTGTAGGGAGTATACATGGAGAGTGGGAAAACCTTTGAGTCAAATTATGCTTAATTTTCTTTCCTATATTTCTCATGTTATTCATCTTCAAGTGGAGGCCCTAGCTATCAAGCTACAAGAAAAGGAACCACTAGGTGTATCATTGGTCTAGTTTACCGATCTTGTTTCTTCAGGTCCTGATCTTGCTATACCCAATCCTATACTCTTACAACATTTCTATCTAGGCCTTGACTCATAATGATAATATATATACAACCCAGTGCATCACAAATGTGTTTGATAACAACACTAGTATGATCAACACTTAACAAAACATGTTAGTTCTTTAACCATGTTGTCAATCAATTCACCAAAACTCGTGAAAGCACTAAATACACGTACTATCACCTAGCAATGAAGCATAATCATAGCTTGCTCTATCATACCCGACATTGATAGTTTAGTTATAATTGCCTATTCTATAGTTGTGTGATAATCTTACTATCCTTAATAAATTTTTATTTTATTTATACACTATGGTTTCAAAGTTTTGGGTTTAGTGAAAATCATAAGTATCCATATGTGAATTTGCAAACAATGAACTCAACACTGGCTAGTAACTAAAACACAACATTATTAACACAAATCTTAAATAATAGTTTTGCATTTTTTTTGCATGCTCAACAACTATCACTTGTCTTTGGAGATGTTTTTGATGTGAACAAATTGCAAATATAGCCAGAAATTAGTGTAATTATCTCACAAGACGTAGTGCAAAAAAAAAAATAAAATGAAAACACAGGAATGGATGAACTATGAACTCATGACACAAGACCGTATATAATATTTTATTTTATTTATAGGAACATAAAAAGTCCATACATGATGAGGTAGACATTCCAAAAACTAGATACATGCACACTGCCATACAAGCGATACCTCATGTTTTATACGACATAGACATGATTTGCACCCATGAAACCATCATGTAATATTCGTGTCGTCATCACTTATTTTTATTGGATATAGAGAAACTTATATAGTAGTGCTTCTTAGTTTTGGCCACCATGGTGCCCTCCTCCACCATATCCGCCTCCGTAGCCCCCACCTCCCCCATACCCACCACCATTACCATATCCTCCACCATAACCACCACCATATCCTCCCCCATACCCACCACCGTATCCGTATCCAGGGCCACCTTGTCCAGATCCATAACCACCGCCATATCCGGGTCCATAACCCCCACCATATCCAGGTCCATACCCTCCACCATGGCCATGGTGGTATCCTCCACCATATCCAGTTCCGTAGCCATTCCCATAGCCAGGTTGCCCATATCCACCACCATAGCCAGGTTGTCCATATCCACCACCATACCCACCGCCATATCCATATCCTCCATTGTTTCCACCTCCCCACTTCTCATCCTTTAGTCCAGGTGCTCCTCCTTGTTTCACACTCTTCCCCTCAGCCTCTGCATGCAAGAAAAAGCTATTGTCACTCTACCATCATTTAAGAAGCTAGTATGGGCCATACTTCAAATTTCCTTCCAAGAAAATTCTAACATAAGGTAGCTTTTAGTGTGCTTATCTTGTCTGGGTGATTAGCGTCTTCTATTATCCTATGCTTTTGAAATTACGTAATTCATAACACAATCCACGGAGAGACCAAGAGAGAGATAGGTACAAACCGTTGGCCTCAGTAAGCTCTCTGGCGTATGCCACATCCTGGAAGACAATGAGAGAGGCCAGAACAACACTGAGAAGTACTAAAAACTTGACCGCCATTTCTAAACTTAAACCTCTCGCAGATGAAGTGCTAAACTCACATGGGATGAGGAGATGGCATTGCCCTAGCAAGTTATTTATAGAGGCATAAAGCAAGGTACGCATCATGCATGGATAGATGTATCACGCATCGTCACCTATCGTTTATCCGGCCAAAGTTTCAACACTCAATAAGTGAACATGTCCAAGTCGTACAGTTAGTAGTTAGCGGCTCTGCAATTAGACTTGATTACTTTCCCAATGGAGCCGGGCATATGCAAGTGTTTACGTAATTACATACGTGTGTGGTTCAGGTTGCACAACAAGTTGAAAATTTAGGTCAACTAACTAAAAGGACTGTAGAAGGCACGGACCATGGTCGACCAATAAATGAAGCTACCATGGACTCCTGTGTTTTTGCAGTGGGTTAACATATATATATTCTGAGTCTCTGACTAATACCTTATCAAAAACGTCAAATCAAGGTTCCATGCAGAGAGAGGATTCAATGTTGCTGGACGACCATTTGCCGCCAAATGAATACGTTCATGTAGCCTGTAGCAAGGCTGCGATTGTCGACTCGGTACGTGTTCACTTTCTCGTGGACGACATCGATCTTATCAGTTACACTCCATTTTTTGTGTGCGGCTCTCTGGTCACGATGTCGATGTCACTTCATATTGCATTTGGAGATGAGTTCGTGTACCTGCTTCACAAATATTAGTTTGATATTCCAACCTATTCTGGAAACACCTCATCGATGTCCCAACGCTCACTTAGACATAATCACAGCACAATGACATTTTGCCAAATGGTTATAATAAAATATCATAAATAGACCGATTTATGACACCTCATCGAGCTTGGAAATTAATTATGATACAATATCATAAATAGATAAATCGATCCATTTTTAGTAAAGCGCAGTGCCAAGGTGAGGGAAAGATGCTAGAATAAACTGCTCTTCTAGTGGACCAAGCATGGGTTTCTGATCTTTCTCTTCTTGGTTTTTGCATCTCCATGCAACAAGTTGGACATACAAATAACGATGTGCGTTCTTCTTAAACTTAAAAGCAACTAATACAAATGAAAACACAAATAACAACACGACACAAGATCCCTCACTGCTTACATTCTTCAGTCACATGAACATGGATGGCTTATTTAGCATATAGCTAGCATAAGGAGTTCTTCTTCTTCTTCTTAGTTCTGCCCACCATAGTGTCCTGCACCACCATGATATCCACCTCCTGGTGCTGCACCAGTACTGCCACTACCGTATCCGCCTCCATAACCCCCCACCTCCGCCATACCCACCACCATTGCCATTTCCTCCACCAGTACCATCGCCGTAACCAGGATTACCATTGCCGCCTCCATATACCGGGGCCGGGCCACTGCCATACCCTCCACCACCACATCCACATCCAGGCCCTCCATACCCAGACCCATAGCCACCACCATGGTCATGGTGCTTGAATCCTCCACCATGTCCAGGCATCATGTATCCTCCTCCACCACCACCATACCCAGGCTGGTTGTTTCCTCCACCATATCCAGGCTGACTGTTTCCATACCCTCCACCAAGCTTGTGTCCACCAAACCACTTCTCATCCTTGAGGCCAGGCTCTCCTGCAGCCTTCACATTCTTCACTCCAGAGTCTGCATGCATGAAGAAACATGAAGCACACAAAGATATGTCAGCTCCCCATGTAATTTGTTCTTTAAAATTGTTCTAGGTAATTCATACAGTAACGTAACAGTACACATACACACAAATAGAAAAATTAGGGAGAGAGACGGATTAGCAACCATTGGCTTCAGTGAGCTCCCTGGCATGCACAACATCCTGCATTCCGAGCAGGAGAGAGGCCAAAACCACACCAAGCAGAACTGCAGACCTGCTGATCGCCATTTCTACAACTCTTGCTGTAGTGCTCAACTACAACCTTTGGGGTGAGAATATGGAAGTGCAGTGGCCTGCATTTTATAGAGAGCCAGCAAATTGAAGCATGGTTGGAAGCTGTACAAGCCTCCATGGCTTTAACAGAGCTAATGGACAGGACAGAAACGAAGTAACTCAACCAAAAATAAGTGCACTGAACGGTTGGGTGTTACCAGCAGAAGTGTGATACACATCTCCACGCCAACTTGATTACTGGAGTACTACTATCCAAATGGAGCCGGGCATTTGCAATCAAGTATCAGAGCTATTACATGTGTTGTTGAGAGCAGGCATGCATGACAATAAGTTCATTGCATTGTTCCCCATCGCTCCCTCATCAGTGAAATATAATCAATGACGTTTAGAATTAGACTTAGACTGCCTATGTATGTGAGTATAGTACTGCTACAGTCCTACCGATTGCTAGTACAGTTGTATAACAGCTCTTTGTATAGTCGAGTTTACTAGGCTGGCACAATTAATTCATTTATCTCAGACCACTGGTACGTGAGTGAGTGACCACCACTGCTACAAAAGGCCACTAAGAGGGTGCCTGCGTTTTTGATTAGGGGCGGCTCGTACTTTGAGCCGCCCCTAATGTATGCGAAAATCCTGGCTGAGACGAACCGCCCCTAATGACGACACATTAGAGGCGGCTCATGTACCAGCCGCCCCTATATCGGGGGCGGCTCAATCACCAGCCGCCCCTACAAAGGGTTGCCGAATTTTAAAATGAGAGACTAAAAATTAAAATTTTATAAACAACCTTGGACGGAAAAACTTCCTAAATATGAAATGTAGATCTCGAAAAGTTATGAAACTTTGTAGTTGACCACTTTTTAGTTCGAAATCATCTAGTCATGCAAAAGTCTGTGTTTAAATGTCTCAAATTTGAAATTCAAATTTAAGTAACGACATCGGACGGAAAAACTTCCTAAATATGCAATGTAGATCTCGAAAAGTTATGAAACTTTGTAGTTGACCACTTTTAGTTCGAAATTATCTAGTAATGCAAAAGCTGTGTTCAAATGTCTAAAATTTGAAATTCAAATTTAAACGACCTTGGACAGAAAAACTTCCTAAATATGAAATGTAGATCTCGAAAAGTTATGAAACTTTGTAGTTGACCACTTTTTAGTTCGAATCCGTTTAGGGCCTCAAATAGTCAATTTACACTCGGATTTGTATAATATATGAGGACGCGGAATGAGATATGGACACATACAAGTGTGTAGCGTAGTGGAGGGGAGGGTTGCGCGCGAGCTCGAGGTCGTGGGTTCGAATCTTGGCGGCCGCAACATTTGCAAAAAGCCTGAAAAACCATGTGTCGGGGAAAAGCCTGAAAAACCAAAACAAGGGAAAAGCCTGAAAAACCATGTGTCGGGGGATGTGGGTGGTCTGGCTAGTGGGGTCTTACCCTGATTAAAAAAAAATCTTTTGTTATCTTTTTTTGAATTTTGAAAATGCGAAATCTGGGATTCACATTAGAGGCGGCTCAAACAGGATTTAGGGGCGGCTGGAGGAGCCACCCCTAATGTGCATCTTTAGCTGCCCCAATGTGCCTGTTCGTAGTAGTGCACTAGCTAGCTTGTTGACACAATATATAGAAGATCGATGTAGCATGTTTGCCACTAGGGGATGCAGTGGCACAAATTAAACTGGCCAAAAGGAAAGAACGGGCGAAACGAGTCGCACACGACTTTCATTCGATGTCCGCTGGGACGAAGCAGTCAAAGTGGCTTTTACTGTATTCTTTATTTTTTGTTATACAGTATGAAAATTAAATTAATTCATACATCAACAAGAATGATTGGTTCAGTTTTCAGCCTGCAGGTCTAGAAGCCATTAGAAATACAACAATTTATTTAGACTACATTTTGAACAATATGGTCTTCCTAATTCAGATTACACACGACGTGTGTGGCATTTAATATCTGTGCGTTGCAACGGAAACACACAATATCACAATAACATATTTTATTTTCTTATTTTAACATCAACCACATTCATTGGCTCGTTCGGTAACATTTTTTTTATAGCAAAAACTAATTATTAATATAAGCGAAATATTTTAGAAATATTATAATCAACCATTAATGTGAACACAAGGTCGATAAATACTCTGTGGTTTGTTTAGTGATGAGTGATTGCCAATGTAATCCGCGAATAGGTTGAGTTCATGACTAATCCTACCATGGTGAAAGCTATGTGTGCACACTATTTGGCTTGTGGTGCGCGGGTGTGGAGCTCGCAGCGATGGTCGACCATGACGTGAAGGTCAAGTAGGGACGTGTCGTCTTGGCCGGACTGACCGGGAGTGGTGAAGGGCGGAAGTGAGGCTTAGACCGAGACTGGGCCGCCGATGACTAGCCATGACTAGCCGCGGTGGCCGACACCTAGGGTCATTGACAAGTGCAAGTGTACATGGAGAGGAGTGACCATGTTGATCAAGTCAAGACGACGGTCGGGCATGTCGACGGGGAGACTCTACAAGATTTAGTGGCCGGGTAGTCGAAGACGAGGTGACACATATGGAGTACACTACTCGCGGGTGATTTGGTGGTTTTGGCCTCAAAATCATCGGCGACGGGTTTTTATGGGTTTAGGCCTCAAAATCCGGTGGAGGTTCAAAGGCACGTATGGGCGGCACGTGGCGGCATCGATGAGTTCATGTTGGGGCTAAGCTATCTCATGAGAATTAGGTGTGCTGGCCGTTGGATCAAGATTATTCTAGGTTGACCATAATGCCCTGGGTCTTAGTGGTTTGACTAAATTAGCCTTAGACGCAAAAAAGGAAAATATGTAATAGGCCCTATAAATAAGAGATGGCAACCCCCTTGCCTTCTCACCTCCTCCATTTTAGCATTTTCACTTCTCTTTCTAGGTTCTCCCCTGCCCTAGATGCTTGTGAGTGAAAAGTCCACAAATTGAGAGAATTTTTGTAAGAACTCTGTTCGTGTGTTGGAAGAGGGAAAAACATTGTGCATTTGTGATCACATGTCACTATTTCAATTAATTAAGCTTGCAAATAATTCATCTAAACTTGTATCTTAGTTCAGTGACTATGATGTCTATTTCATTTGTGTAATGAGTGAAATGCACTGTAGACCCATGGACTTGTGTGGGTGTGTCATTTAGGTCCATGAAATCTCATATTGCACGTTTGACACCTTGAACTTGTTAGACGCGGTCATCTAGGTCCATCAACTTTTAAAATGCTTATTCGCATCCTTAAACTTATCGAGGGCCATTTGGATCCAAATTATGTCTGATGCACGATGGTGGATCGTTCATTAGTTGTCACCGATGACCGGCTAATGGCTCTTTGTAAGGTTGTAAGGTCCTAGATGGCTAGAGGGGGGGGGAATAGCCTATAAAAATTTTCTACAAGCTCAACTAAACAAACCGATTAGTATAAAACACACGGCGTAAAAGCGGTTTGCGCTAGCTCTATTGTCTTGCAAGCCTCTAGTGACAATTCTAAATATATTCTATGATCTCTATGTCACACAAGAGCTATGTCACTACTCTAACTAGTGAACAATCCTTGTATGGTCCTTATGCTAGCAAGAACAACCTACACAAGCAAGTGCTAGCTCTCTACTCAAAGTAATCTAGCAAAGTAATGCACGAGTGAGAGACTTGTTATACCGACTTGTAGAGGCTATGAACCAATCACCGGGAAGAGGATGAACCAATCAACACAATGAGATGGAGAAACAATCACCAAGACAATGAACAAGTCGATTTGTTCACCCGAGTTCACTTGTACACCGACAACTACTCTCGGTTGTGCCGACCAACACAAGGATGGTGTTTGAGCTAGGCGGTGCCCTTGCTAGCCTCAACACACCACTCAACAAGTGTGGTACCCAAAGCACGAGCAATGTATTCCTTGCACTTTGTCTTCCCGACGAGGAGTGCGTAATCCTCTCACAAATCAACCGGAGGTGGCCAAGAAACAATCACCTCTTCTTCTGCCAACAACTCCACCACTTCACCAAGCCGGCTAAGAGCGGTGCCTCCAAGAGAAACGGGAAATCCACCGTCTCACAACGATCTCCAAGTGCCTCTAGATGCAAGAACTCGATGCAATGCACTTGGATCAACTCTTCTCTCAAGAATGAAGCTCAAATCAAGAGTGAGAGAGGAGGGAGGCTTGCTTGCTTGCTCAAAGGTGTTAGGAAATGATTCAAAATGACCAAGAGAGAGAGCAAGTGGCAGCCAAGGTGGTATATATAGGCCACACCACGAAATGTGGTGGAAAGGGTGAAAAAACACACTTTCCGGCGGCGGGTCCGGGGGCCTTGACGGACTCACCCGGTGAGTCCGGTCGGTGGGTCCGTCACAACCGGCAAGCAAAACCAACCGCCTGGACCACCCCTTGGGCGTCCGGTCGCGCGTCCGATCGGTGCTTCCGGCCAGACACCGGAAGCATCCGGTCATCGTCCGGCCACCCGGCGAAAGCTCCCAAACATGCTTGGGTGTGAAATCTATGGTTATACCGCCAGACGCGACCGACCGGACCATCCGGTCACTTCCGACCACCGTCGATTCGGTGCGTCCGGCCACGCCGAGCTGCGAAATCTTCGTCGTTTCGTCGCCGTTCCTTCGCCTTTGCTCCAAACCGACTTCCGTCACTTGTTTCTTGTTGCCGACACGCCGAAGAACACCTCGACACCATGTGTTAGCATTTTCGAAACCATTTTCAACAAGGACGGAGTTAGCACTTTAGGTTAGAATGCATGCATATGAGACTTGAACCTAAAGGCACGTGAGGATCGATATGTACGAAAGTTTTCCCCTCTTTATAGTACGGCTTATCGATCCTATAATCACCCACACTCTCTATAGTGTCTTGGGTGTGAAATCAAAAGCCCTATGGTTATACCTTTGCCTTGGAACCTTTGATCTCCAAACCTCCACCGAAGTTGCATGCTTGATCATCTTTTGGATCACCTTGATCCATCCTCCATGATCACAATGCACCAACTCCCCGACCAATCTCCAATCATGTCAAACACTTATCATTGAGAGATTAGTCCTTAGGTGTCACTAATTAGCCAAAAAAATCCAAACAAGAGATCTTCACCAAAGAAATCAGTAATAGATGACGCAGATAACCTTGATGCATGATCTCGTCGCGGCATGTGCATACAAAGTGCGGTGAGGCAGATGGATGTGTGCACGCACCATATGCATGCACAACGGATAAAAAAATCTGTAGTTAAAAACTGGAGCAACAAAATATAGATGATGAAACAATCACCAAGATGTAGTTCATCTTTAAGAGGTGAGATCAGCAAAATGTTGGAAAACATGAGAAAAGTGTCATTTTGCCCAAAGCCCTATTATCACACTCATCGCGATACATAATTATTGGTAATTATTGATTTCTATCAATAAATCCGCTTAAAGGCCAAAACTATAGAATACTTAGCGCTTAGCACCTACATGACACTTACTTGTTAGCCTTGGTCCTATCACAATTATGCAAACTCAATTCACGAATCCCTGGCCTTTGTGAAATTCCATATCCTCCCTCTTTGGACAATAATGTCGAGCTTGTTAAAATTAAAACGTTTCTTTCAATCTTGCACTTGAGCAATGAGGCAACACATAATTAGGAGCAAAATTACCAAGTCCTGCAGGGAAACAACCTTACTTTCTCTAACAAAGAACATGTTCTTCGAAAGTACCACACATAACCGCTCCGACAAAAATGTAGTTAAAATTAAAACGTTTCTTCCAATGAGGCAATGAGGCAACACATCATCTATTGCTGATTTGTCGGTGGCCATTAGCCGATCATCAATTGACAACGAATGAACGATCCAACATCGTGCATCGACATATAATTTGGACCCGCATGACATACCCCTCAAGAGTTTAAGGACCTAAATAAGCATTTTAAAAGTTGATGGACCTAGATGACACAAACCGACAAGTTCAAAAGTGTCAAAATGCAACTTGAGAGTCCATGGACCTAAATGACACACCCACACAAGTCCATGGGTCTACAAAGGCATTTCACTCTTGTGTAATATTTGATAAGATGGTAGAAGATCAAAGTTCAAGAAACTACAACGTAGTTAGCACTCATCAAGATCTAAAATGTTTATATAGGAAATTTTTACGCTTAAGAAAGTGTTTGGAAACACTAGTCACAAAATCATAAATCTAAGAGAGAGTTTATGAAAACTACTAGAGACAATCGTCAATTTAGAACTCTACTATCCAAACACTTTCTCAAATGCAAAATGACCTAAATAAACTTTTGTAGATCTCAATGAGTTATGAATTTTTGGTATTCATGACTTCTCATTTTAAAAACATTTAGGGTTCGCGAAAACTAAAAATTCTTTTAAATTTTTTGAAATTCAAAATTTTAATGGTTCAAAATCTATCAAATCCAAAAATTGCCAATATACACTCCTTTAGTGTAGATCATAAAGGGTTAAAAAACATGGTATTCATGACTTTTCGATTTGAAGCCACCTTAGGGGTCTAAAAATGTAGCTCAAAGCCGGCTCTTCACTTTAAAATTCAAAAATTTGACTTGGTCAAACCCGGTCAAATGGAGCACGAAATGACCTCGCTCAAAAAAACTTTTGAATACAAACGGTTAGCACTCATCAATATCTAAAATGTTTATATAGGACATTTTTTGCTTTTGAGAAAGTGTTTGGAAACACTAGTCGATCCAGTAATTAAGTGAAGGCATACTTTAATTCTTATAAAACCAATCAAGTACGATTTTCATAGTTGAAAACGAATCATTGATTACGCTAAGGTTGGATTGAGAACATTAAAATTGTCGAGGCGCTTCTACAAAACAAAGGTCAAGGGTGTAAACTAAAATGCCCAAAAAACATCTATTCCCGCTTTTGCAACACCTAACAGGAGTAAAAGTTTAGATTTACTCCCTTTGAGCTTATAACCGAGTAGAGCTTTATTCCCTTGTTTGGGTGAACAATGGGGAGTAAAAGTCGGTTGGAGTCCCTAACCGAAACAAAGGTCCCGGGCGTGGGCAGCCTCTACCGTGGTCTTTACTCCCCACTACCGAGATTACAACCCTCGTTCAGCCCAACCCGAACTCGAGTAACCGTGTTTTTAGGCTTGAGAAGAGAAGTCTTTTGTGTACTAGTGGTATGGGTAGAGATATATCTCTCATTTGCTACGCCTAGGATGCAACAATTCACTCAAAGTGCCATGGTTAAATGTAGTTCCCTTTATTTGCAACACAAAGAAAAGAATATGTAAATGTTATATTCTCCAAGAACCTGGTATAAAAATAGGGCAGCTTATGACCCTGCATAGCGCCTGTATAAAGCGTGACTAGAGTTGGGACTTTGGCCGCATTCGGCCAGCATGGCCCGCACTCGCGTTTATAAAAGCTGCGGCTCGTGTCGCTTTCGATCGATCGCCCCTTAGGCACGGAAAGCACATCGGACCGCGCCGATATGTCACGCCAATTTTTCTTCGCCCAAGCACCACCCCGGGCACGCTGGCATGCCTTCGGGTCATGCCGCCCAAGCAAGGCCCTCAAAATATGTCCACTATTTCTTTTTATGGTGTGACATAAAAGATTATGTATGTTGTGTATACTATTTCAATGAAATTTTAATGATTTTCATAATCTATTTAAGTAAGATGAGAGGCAAAGACAAAAATGCTATAAAATTACATTGTAGAGTAATAAAAGTGTGTAACCGACTGCGCCACATTCGTGTCGTACCAGCCCAAAGCATGGCCTCAAGTGCGGGGTCGAGCCATGTAGCCCGTCGTGCCCACGGCCCTCATGTTCAAATCATGCCAAAGACGGCCCAAAATATTTCGCGGTCGCACTTTGTGCTCGGTCGTGCCTAAAAGTCCGTGCCATGGCCCGCCTTTTCAAATGGCACGCCCAAGTCCTAGCTCTAAGCGTGACAATGTGCCAACTGAATAAATACTAAGTGTAAATTTCCATGTGAATCAAATGCCTCAAATATGTCTCCTAAAAAGAAAATATAGAGAGATCTCAAATTCCGAGCACCACACCTGTAAACATATGTTTTACGCATCCGGACCTCGAGGGGCATCCGTTGACACCAACTTTGGCATGCTCAAAATATGTAATGATAATGCGAAGGAAATAAAGGATAATATTCCTAAAAGGAAAAAAGAAAAGATATATAAGAAAAAAAAAAAAAAGAGAGACATACTTATACCCACATACAGGAGCGTGGCCATTCCCTTGACAAACATATGCTTTGTAAAGCGGGGACACTAGTGCCCGGACGTCTGGACAAATGCTTGCGTCCGAACGCACGTGCCTACACTCAGTATCTCCTCTGTGTACCTGTATCCCGCGTCCGCCTATGTGGCGCCCATGCCGCTTGACCTGTTCTACTGCATAAGGGGGAGTTCCCACTCCCAACCCCTCTGCTTTCTCGTGCTCATGCACGCAGCTAATGCTTCTCACACTCATGCACGCATCCAAACCGTAGTAGGTGACTGGAACAGGTGGTTAAGCCATCATCTAGAAAGAGGGGGACATGCTTTAGATGCCTAGCCGGTGCTAGGAGGATGAGCAAGAGACACTGAGGCGATGGTGAGATAGCAAAAAAAGTGAGCAATATTCGCCTACTTTTAAAACATCTAGGTGCACCACTTACAACATATGTCCGAACGAAGATGAAACATATGAAATGTGCATCTAAAACACTAGTTGTAACACACCAGATCTACTTGTGAACATCCAGATTAAACACTCGCAACATATGAATGAAATAGCTGAAACATTATTGGTGTTTGAACAAACGCTGGCAACATGCCTCTCAACCACTTGCAACACATGCAACATGTACAACATCCTCCGATCTAGTTTTGCAACATCCATATGATTCAACTGCAACTTACCTCTTAAATGTTTGAAACAATTGAAACATAGGTGGGGGATAGAGAGAGCCTGGAGAGCGAGGGCGCCATGGCCACCGTGTGATCTCGAGAGCGTTGAGACCTCCTTGTGGGGAGGACACCTATGTGGAGGGAGGCATACCACCAGGTTGAGGGAGGATGCCAGGGGGGGGAAGAAATCACTAGGTGACGGAGGAGAACGTCAAAGGTGCGTGAAGGAGCCATCGGTGTAGAAGGTACCCCAAGGTGGGGAAGGAGGATGTCACGGTGGGGGGAGGGCGCCCGTTGTAGGACAAGGAGGGGATCGAGCAGTGGATGCGTAGGCGAAGGTGGGATCTGCATTGCCTCGTCAAAGTCGTGGGTGGGAGCGAGTGGCGGAGTTTTTGAGGCCAAGGAGGAGGGGTGTGCACCAAGTCCATTCTACGCGACTAGGAAATTTTGTCCGATGGAAGAGATAGAGATGAGTATTATCTATTGGGCCTGTCGGCTAGGAAGCCCGTGAAGACAGCGTTTGGAGGGGGCCGAACATATGTCGCTATCGTTTGTCAAGTAACAAAGGACGGCAATTATATATCACTATGAGTCCATAAAAAAAGTGTGACGTAGCAATGCTTGTTGTAGTCAGGAGAGAAAGGATAAAACTATCACTCCCCATGTTTGCTTTACACAATTTTTAGAGCTAAGGAGAGCAACAATGATTGTTGTAGTCAAGAGAGAAAAAATCCAACCCCCATAAAACCGCACTAGCTATTTATCTTGCCATGCAAAAGTATCCACATCAATATCCACCAAAACATCCCACTACACCTCCATGCAAAGTGTTCACATCAGCATCCACCGACACATGTCATTATATATGTCTTCATTCAAACTATTCACTTTAACAACAAACCACATCATTTACTAACCAATATTTAGTTGTCTACATTAAAAGCTACAATCATTCACTAACAAGTATTGCATTACCAATATCATATATATCCATCTCCTAATTCTTATTATTTAACATTCTAACTCATTTATATACCCTCTCCATACATACGGCAATGCATAACCAAATTACACATTAGTTCATAGAAAGAACCAGGTTGTATCATTGTACAATTAAAACTGGAGAGAAACAACAAATAAAACTTTTAAATAGAAACTGGATATTGTAGACAGAATTGTTTCAAAAAAAAAAAAAGGATATTGTAGACAAAAATTGGGGTAAATAAGCCCTCTTCTTAAATGCAACCTAGCTTGAGGGCAATCCAATACACATATACTCCCAACAAGAACTATATTTTAATTATAGTGTTACATAAATAATTTTGACGACATGGCAAAAGAATCAAATAAGATGAAGATGACTTTTAATATAAATGAAACTGAAGTTTACCCCAAAAAATATGAGACTTGGCGGTAAAAAAATTATTTGTATTGGCGGTTCTATCTATGAACAAATATTTTTTTATTTTATTCTAATGATGTCAAATTCTTTTTAGGGCCCGCTTTGGATCCCTTTAAATTTGAGGAATTAGAATCTACTTAATAAATTAAGCTATTTAGTTTGGAATTTGAGATTCCCTAACTTTCCAAAAGTTCACAAAATAAGCCTATCTCAAATTCATAGGGTGGGAGATAGAATTGAATTCCATTACCATGTTATGTTTGCACTTCGCACTTTGCACTATCACCATGTTATGTTTGCACTTGCACTTTGCACTCTCCAATTCCATTCCATTAAATTAAGCATATATCACAATGAATTAAATTCCAAGGATCCAAACAGGTCCTTAGTGTTTTACTATTCAAAAATTTAGTATAAACTTTCCTTACCAAATGCCTCCTAGTGAGGATTCAATCCCATGTGCTATGATTAGTAGATTTCCACAATTTTGGTAGTGCTACCCGATTTTGAAATGAATATTTGAGACTCTAAATAATTTAACTAAAAACTCAACTAGAAAGTTGTAGATTTTATCAAGATATACAGTACATCTTTGTTTTGATCGTTTAAGGATGTATTTAAACAACAGTCTTAAGAAACCAGTCAGTAAAGATGTATTTACACAAGTGATTCATAGCTATGCATGGGCCCGCAGTGTCATTTCTGACAACAATACATTATTTTTTTGAAAGCTGACAACAATACATTATGAACCAGACAACTGCCTCTGCATCATAGCACATGACAAAATTCTACAATTAGTTGCTTCTCGTCCTTGCCTTCTAAGCACATGACAAAGTTCGATGAAAGCATGCAACGATCTTTGTAACCGATATATGACTACTATTACTGTATGCGTCCTTGTCTGTGTCCAGTATTCCAAAGCATCAGATTTACCATTTCTGTGCACTAGCTACCAAGGGGGTTTAGCATATACCGAGAACCACACAGGTTAGCACCAAATGAATACTTATCTGTGTGGAGAGAAAAACAGGAACGGTCATCATCTATCGGCAACGGACAGAGATGGAGCAGCATGTACAAACCGTCAGCTGTCGTGCCATTTCTGTCCCAAGTCTCTGGTCTGGAAACGCCACGAGGCGCACGGCGATGGAAGGCACCGTGCTATGCACTGCCAACTACACGCCCCTAACGCCCATCAGCTTCCTCGAGCGCGCAGCTCTTGTTTACCCCGACCGACCAGCCATCGTGTCCTCTGGCCTCGGCAGCGCCAGCACGCCGGTGAAATCCTGGTGGGAGACACGGCGGCGCTGCCTGCGCCTCGCCGCCGCTCTCGCTGCACTCGGCATCGCGGGCCACGACGTGGTAATTCTGTAGCCATTTCTACCTTCATTTTCACATTTACCTTTGACAAGTATAATAAAACCAAAGTTTACACTCAAAAGTTATAACCAAATTCAGTTCAAAAAAAAATTATAATCAAAGTTGGCATTAAGTTTAACAAACTGACGAATTCAGATTTTAGGCACCCGCCTTTTTTCATAATTAAGCTGTGGACTGGTTTTCTTTTGTACAGGTCGCTGTGTTCGCGCAGAATATTCCAGCGATGTGCGAGCTCCACTTTGGCATCCCGATGGCCGGCGCTGTCATCTGCGCGCTCAACTCCCGTTTGGACGCGACCTTGGCGTCTGTCCTGCTGCAGCACTCGGAGGCCAAGGTCATCTTCGTGGACTACGCTCTGCTTGACGTTGCAAAACAAGCTCTCAGCCTAGTGTACAAGACCGGAGCTAAACCTCCCCTTGTGGTGTTAATCAAAGAGCTTCTCGACGAATCATCGTCACCACCCGATGATGGATCTCATGCCTCCATGGCCAATGAGAAAGCTTTCCATCACTACGACTACGAGGCTCTCATCAGCAATGGTGGTTCGCCGGATTTCCGAATCCGGTGGCCGGCGGACGAGAACGAGCCGCTAGCACTCAACTACACGTCAGGGACGACGTCGAGGCCCAAGGGCGTCGTCTACACCCACCGTGGCGCCTACCTGAACAGCATGGCGACGGTGATCATGAACGAGATGGTGGGCACGCCGCCGCCGGTGTACCTGTGGACCGTTCCCATGTTCCACTGCAACGGCTGGTGCCTCGCCTGGGGCGTCGCGGCGACGGGCGGGACCAACGTCTGCCTGCGCAAGGTCACCGCGTCCGCCGTCTTCGACAGCATCGCGCGGCACGGCGTCACCCACATGGGCGGCGCGCCGACGGTGCTGAGCATGATCGTCAACGCCACCGCGGAGGAGCGCAGCCCGCTTCCGCTTCCCCGCCGGGTGATCGTCAAGGCCGGCGGGGCGCCGCCGCCGCCGCAGGTTCTGCTGCGGATGGAGGCGCTCCGGGTTCCTCGTCATCCACGGGTACGGGATGACGGAGACGTACGGCCCGGCGACGTTCTGTGCGTGGAAGCCCGAGTGGGACGCGCTGCCGCCGGAGCAGCGGGCGAGCCTCAGGGCCCGGCAGGGGCTCCACCACCTGGGGCTGGAGGTGGACGTCAAGGACCCCGTGACAATGCGGAGCGTGCCGGCGGACGGGCACACCATGGGGAGGTTGTGCTCCGTGGCAACACGGTGATGAGCGGCTACTACAAGGACGCGGCGGCGACGGCGGAGGCACTGACCGGCGGATGGCTCCGGTCCGGGGACCTGGCAGTCAGGCACCGCGACGGGTACGTCAAGATCATGGACCGTTCCAAGGACATCATCATCTCCGGCGGGGAGAACATCAGCACCATCGAGGTGGAGGCGGCGCTCTTCGCGCACCCGAAGGTGGCGGAGGCGGCGGTGGTGGCGAGGCCGGACGAGTACTGGGGCGAGACGCCGTGCGCGTTCGTGAAGCTAATGGATGGCGCGGACGCCGTTGGCGAGGAGGACGTGATCGCCTTCTGCCGCGCCAGGCTTCCACGCTACATGGTTCCCCGCACGGTGTTGTTCGTGCCCGAGCTGCCCAAGACGGCGACGGGGAAGGTGCAGAAGGTCCTTCTCCGAAACCAGGCTAGAGCCATGGGGTCCAAATCCAAGCTGCTGAAGAGAGGATCAGCACGGACGATGAGCAAGCTATGAACTCTGAATTTGATCAACCTCAGTAGCCAGGCATGTATCTGTGATATTGTCTTGCACTACTAATCACCGACATGAAGAAATGGGGTTTGCTATTCTACAGTCGCTGTCTTCTCTGCAAACGATCAGGCGACTTGGTGTCCAGGTGTCATCCTTTCCCTTGTATCTTACGTCAGGTTTGCAGAAAAAGCAACACAGAGTGTAAATTGAATGAATCGGGAAGTCTCAGGTGACTGAAGTGTAGTAAACGTGTCAAGAAATTCTCAGATCCACTTAAACATACAAAAAATGTCTCGACCTTTAGCCCTGGCTTGATGCACATGCCTCAAACCACATGTCGATGTGGATTGAATGAAACTTAGTGCAAACACACTCTCTAACCTAAGTCTAGGCAAAATACCCGATACCTATTACCTGTACCCAATCCCAATTTCAGATAGTGATTTTGACTACCTGAAATTAGTTTGAGTAATTCGGGTAATACACTCTGGTACCCGAACTACTTGAAGATTTGCTTCGTCTTTGTATTTATCACGTATTGTTAGTTGAACACTTTAAATTATCACTTTAATAGAATATAATTCTCTCCGTTTGAACAAGGAACATGCCCCACAAATTGTTGCTCATATTTTACACAAATTGTTGGTGGAACTTTGTATAAATTGCTACTGAAATTATGTGCAGTTTGTTGTTTTCTAACATAGAACAAGCCGATCACATGGCAGCCTCTCTTTGACTTTGTTTGATCAAACCTCAGCGGCCATTTCTCGCGTTTTGTTGGATTGCCTTGTCCCTTGACTCCTTGAGGACCTTGTAACCGCGCCAGCCAGAACGGCAGAACGGGGATATAAAACAGACACAGGAGCGGTTGCAGGCAGGCCGCAGCACCAAGCGTGCGCTCGGTGCCATGCTGCCACTGCCATGGCCACGCCCTGCGCGTCATGGCTGTTTGTTCCCAATTCCAGAAAACCAATCCAGAATCTCCTACAAAGCATGAAGCAAGCCAGATAGTGCCTAGCTACTCCAATTTTTCTTTTCCTTCTTGTCGTTTCGTGGCAGCACCGTACGTGTCGTTGTAACTTGGAGCGCAATAGGAGTGACAGAAACCGGACCTGTCCTATTGGGAAAAAAAATTTCTCTCATGCGTGATATCAGCCGTACAACGTAGGTCGCATGTCATCTCATGTCACCATGACGCATGATTGTAAGTCAGACTGCTGCCCGATCTTAGAGCAACACCGTGTATATGGACCAAGTAGTCCATAAGGGTGGGTCCGGTGTCGATTGACTATAGCTATGGATTTTTTTCACAATGTGAGTCCATAAGACGGGACCCACTTGTCGAGAAAGAAAATACTAAAAAATTTCCATCATCCTCTTCCGCCGTTACGCTGCATCCCCTTTCTCTCTCTTCCGTCGGCCTCGCGTGGAGCGCATCGGGCGGCGGCCTCACATGGCGCATGGACCTCGGGCGGCGGCGACCTCGCATGGAGTTTGCGGCGGATCTCGCTCGGTGGCGGCGGCCTTGCATGGAGCTCACGCGGCGGCCTCGCATGGATTTTTGCAAATGAACCTCGCTCCGGTGGCGGCGGCGGCCTCGCATGGCGCATGGAGGTTGGGCGGCGGCGGCTCGCATGGCGCATGGGCGGATGGGCGGACCTCCTGGAACCGAGGAGAGATGGGAAAGTTCTTTGGAACAGAGAGAGAGAGAGATTTACCAATATTTTATTCCTTATGGGTAGTCCATAGGACTATAGGTAGCTGATACTATGGACTGGTATATGGACTGGTCTCACAATATTTCAGCTAGCTATAAGAGAATATTTTATTGCTTATGGCCTACCTTATGGATACATTGTGGTTGCTCTTACGCGCAGCTGTGGAGTTGAGATTTTCTACATCACACATATATATAGAATTTTATTTCATATATATATACATATAAGTTGCACATCCAACACTCTAAACTTATCCCGAATTCTAAGTCACATCCCGGCACATGTTACACACTCAACTCCTAAACTTATATATGGCTCCCTAGAGTTATCATCCCCGTCCAATTGCCTGCAAATTAATTGCACGCTAGGCTCCTTAAATGGCTAAACTCAAATTGCTACATGTTGACACTGAAAACGAGCCGGACCTACAACAATAGCAAGAGGCCCAGCCAACACAGGCCAAACCCGATCTAGAGATCGATAGGGCTGATGTAGAGCTCGTTCTCGATCGAAAAAGGCTCCCTAACCAATCCCAAAAGGATCCGTCAAGGAGGAGGAGCACGTGGAGGATCTCCTAGGACTAGTAAGGCCGCCTAGGATGCTGACAAATCTCGTGGAGAGTGGTGCCTAACAGCAGAAGGGGTCGAGAGAACGGAATTAGGGTAAAAAAGAATTGATAAATTAGTCTTTTGTGTCGATTAGTGGATGTGACTCAATTGGCATGATCCTCTCATTCATATAGAAGGGGTGGTCTTATCCTAGTAAAAACATCTCCAATACGTAATCTACAAGTTTTCCATGACTAAAATTTACCAAAACACGGTTGAGGTTCAAATTGGTTTGGAATCAAGCGTAGTCGGCTTAGCCGACAAGGCAAGTCGGCTAACTTTCATGGGGGGTTGGCGTTTGGCCGAGTAGGAGGCGGGATCGGCTTAGTTTAGCCGACATAAAGGGTATGTTATGTTGACTTGGCATGTGAGGCGGCTAGACCGATTAACAAGGGTCGGCTAAGCCGATAGGAGCAGCCTGTTGTGATACATTGTATTCCTTGTGTGATTCCTTGCTCCGCTTTGTGTACTCCTTGACCTTTCTCATGTCCAAGACGTTTGTAACTTATTCAGATGCTTGGATGTATTCGGTTGACATCAATCCACATGTGTTGGAGTGGCAAACTAAATTACACCTTAATCCACCCCATCACATGTGCATTGATGCCAAACCGAATACATCCAAACAAGGTCTTTAGGGGGGGGACTGCATAGGAATCCATCTAAACAACCAAACACACAAATTTTTCCATTGTGGAGGATTGTTGTGGGACACGATATTCCTGACCAGGTCAATCATTCTAATCCAACCACAACAAAGCGCTAAAGGAGATGCTCGACGCCCACGATAAAGTCCGAGGCCCGACGGGGACATTCCCGCTTCGAGCGCGAACTCGTCAGGCGGTGAGACCGAGGAAGAGTTCGAACTCGAACCGGAGAAATGTTCCGGCCGAACGAGCTCCCCCAGGGAGCGCAGGATGCGACGAGCTCCGTCCCCGGATGACGAGCTCCTTTCCGTCTCGAACGAGCTCCCCCTGCCCCAAACCCAATGACGATCGGGAGGGATCCGGACACGATGATTAGGATCCCGGCGCCACCAGCTACGCGGCCGGCGCCGCAACCTACAATCGGATTTCGTCTGCTGCGAGAGACCATCGACGGCACACGCGGCGTGGGGTTGTCGGACCACGCCGCGCGGCAACAAGCACAAGAGACAACCACTACACGACAAGAACGACCTCGACGGACGACGTCAAACTCCACGACGAGCTCTCCCGGCCACACGTTTTTTCGCGACCCCAAGTACAAGCATTTAAGGCACGGGCGGCGCCTCCCGACCCGATCAATGACAGCGGCGCGCGTGCGGCGGATGGTACGATGCAGGGAGAACGACGGCGGCGAACGCGCTCATCGTCCCCTTCTACACCGACCGAGCGAGCTCCGAGCTCGTCGCCTGTGTGTGTGTTACGTGACGGGATATGGAGCCGCCCCTATTCTGCTCTACGGCGACCGTGGCGTGCACGGGAGAGTAGGGCGGCGGCGCGCGCACGCCGGACAGCCCGGCGTGCCCGACATTGCAGAGGAACTCTTCCTCTTCACCCCCAAGCTTATATTCCTTCGATCTCTAGGTCCCTCCGGGCTCGGTGACCCTGTGAGCTCCCCTTACGGCTATAAAAGGGAGGGTTCGGCCACCGGGGAGGCAAGCTCTCTTGCACACGAAAGCACACACACACACATCGCTCGATTCCACTTATCGCCTTGAGACTTGGGAGCTCATCTCCCTCTCTCGTCACCTTCTCCACCGCCAATGTCGTCCTGCAGTACGCCGGGCAGGAGCCGCTTTCCCCCGACGAGTTCCTCACGGCCTACGACGAGATGTACCTGCAGGGACAACTCTTCTTGCTCGGGAAATATGGCATCGAGCTTGGAGCGACCGGTCTCGAGACCGCGCCGGGCGCCTTGAGCCTCGCAGGTCGACCCCACACGCGAGTGCTACATGTGCCCGACGCCCGACGGCGCCGTAATGCCTACCACAGCGAAGACGAAGTCCTCCCAAGACACTCAAAGACACCTCGGGTCGAGACTCGGCGGCTGCCGCTCAACGGCGTCCCCCTAAGCGGGTGCACGAGCGTCTCGATGAGCTCGAGGAGGCCGAACGTGAGATCGCGCAGGAACGCAACGCTCTCCTCAAGGAGGTGGGAGGTCGCCGACGGGTGCAAGCTAGAGGACGAGATGCGACGTCGCATCAACGAGGCCGATGACCTCCCCGCCGATCATCGGGCGGGTGACGCAGAACCTCGCAGCGGCCACGGAGCTCCTCCACGAGCTCCCCGAGCCCGAGGCGCCGAGGGCTCGAAGGCTCCACTCAACGGCTTGCGCCCCCTCATCGAGAGAGCCGCAGAGCAGCAGTGGAGAGCTCGGAGTCGCATAGACGCCTCCGAAGAGCATGAGGCCTCCTCCAACCGGAGGCGAACCGAGGGGAGTCCCCCTGTGTCCACGCGCGTCGGCGGCGGGAGAGAACCGACGCCCGGGACACCCCGGACGCACGCCCGAGGACCGGACGCGCCGGCGCCCCCCGCGACCGTCGCGACGATAGACGAGACGATGACCCGCCGGCCAGGTCCTACAAGAAAAGGAGGGGCGGCCGCTACGACGGTCGGGAGGGCCGTAGCCGCAGTCCGACCCCAGAGGTCGGGGAGGCGGCGCGCGGCCCTCACCACGTGATGCTCGAGCTCGAGGCGGAGCGCGGGCGGAGCTCCACCCCTAGACGGGAGGAGACCCCGGGTGTTCGGCGCCCGGGTTCACGACGCCGCCAGTTCCCCGGCGCTCCGAGCCCCGACCTCCGTCCAGGAGAGTACAACGGGAGACGGACCCCCCCAGCTGCTCGGCTCGAAGATTACCGCCTCGCGTGTGTCGGGCGGGGAGCCGACGACGAGCTCTTCATCATCCGCAACCTCCCCTATACCTCGCCGACACGGCTCGCTCTCGCTCGAAAGCACCTGCCCCGCGGTATGATCGGCACCGCGCGACCTCCACGATGTCTTCGTTGGTAACTTTCGGGACCTACTCGCGTCCCGAGCAACACGTGGGACCTCCGCAGTTGCAAGCGGCGGAGGAACGAGAGCCTACGCGACATATCATCCGTTTCTCCAAGCTGCAAACGAGCTCACCGACGCCACCGACGCCGAGATCATCACCGCCTTCACCTTTGGCACGACTGCGAAACGCTCATCCGTGAGCTCGGCACACGCAAGCCCAAGACGGTGAAGGACCTCCTCGACCTCGCCACGAACCACACCACGGGGCGAGGAGGCTATCTCCGCGGTCCTCCACGGCACCACGGGCAAGGGCAAAGGAGAAGGCCGCCCGATGAGGCGGCGAAGGCCTCGAGCTCGCGACCCAAGAAGAAGAACAAGAACAAGATCGGGGCGTCGGGCGAGGATGACCGTCGCGGTCGCCGAAAAAAAGAAGCCAGGCGCCAAGGCCGCAAAACCCGTGGCTCCCAAGGACTTCTTCGAGAAGAAGCTCGACCTGCCCTGCCCCAACCACGAGGGCCCGGTCAAGCACAAGTTCAGGGACTGATCGCAGGGCTCGCGGAAGTTCGTAGCAGGCAGGGGAAGGAGAGGGGCAGCGACGAGCACCACGGGGGCGAAGTTCGACGACCAGGCGGGCGACAAGGGCGTCTTCTTCGAGGACGGCGTCGTCAACGTCGTCTTCGGCGTTCACCGTGTACGAGTCCAAGCGCCCGCCCGAAGCTCCTGCAGCGCGAAGTCCTCTTCACCGAGCCCGCGACGCCCTCCTACCTCAAGTGGTCCGAGGCCCCGATCACCTTCGACAAGAAAGACGATCCCGTGCACGTTCCGCACCCGGGAAGGTTCCCTCTCGTCGTCGATCCCATTGTCGGCACCAAGCGCCTCGGCAAGGTGCTGATGGACGGTGGAAGCGGCCTCAATCTCCTCGTCAACACCATGGAGGCTCTCGGCATCACACGAGCTCGACTCCGACCCTCCACGGGACCCTATCCACGGGGTAGTGCCGGGGAAGCCGGCGTTCGCCGGGGCGGATCGACCTCCCGTCACCTTCGGCGACCCGAGCAACTTCCGCAAGGAAGTGCTCACCTTCGAGGTGCTCCCCGCAAGGCGCTTACCATGCCTTCTTTGGGGCGGCCGTGCTACGCCGGTTCATGGCCGTTCCCAACTACACGCACCTCAAACTCAAGATCCCCGGGCCGAAGGGCGTGATCACCGTCAACTCCACCTTCGAGCGTCGCGTTCAATCTGCGACAAGGAGGCCGTGCATAAGACGCCAACGCCCTCATCGAGTCGGGAAGCTCATCCCCGAGATGCTGGCATGGGTACGCCGCGCGAGGACTCCGCCGAGCTGAAGAAGGCCGCACGAGCACGCCTAGCAAGGCGGCGAGCTCATCGGTCCGAGCTCGAAGGCGGCGGGATCCTTTGAGCCGGACGAGGACGCTAAAGGCGGTGAAGGTCGACGAGGAGGGCGCACCGTCCCCGCATCGGGTGCCGAGCCTCTCTCCTAAATAGGAAAGCGAGCTCGTCGACTTCCTCCGCGCGAACCTCGACGTATTGGCGTGGAGACCCTCGGACATGCCCGCATACCGAGGGAAGTCGCCGAGCACTCCTTAAACATCAAGCCCGGCTCGGCCGGTGGAAGCGCGGCCTCGACGTTTCGATGACGGCAGGCGGCAGCAATCGCCGAGGAAATAGATAAGCTCTTAGCGGCGGGCTTTGTTAAGGAGGTGTATCATCCCGAGTGGATAGCCAACCCCTGTACTAGTTAAGAAGAAGAACGGGAAATGGAGAATGTGTGTTGATTATACGAGTCTCAACAATGCATGCCCAAAGGATCCGTTTCCTTTGCCGCGCATCGACCAAATCGTTGACTCCACCTCCGGGTGCGAGACACTCTGTTTTCTTGGCGCATACTCCGGCTATCATCAAATCGCGATGAACGAGCTCGATCAGCTCGCCATCTCCTTCATCACTCCCTTTGGCGCATTCTGCTACGTAACCATGCCTTTCGGGTTAAAGAACGCCGGCGCCACTTTTCAAAGGTGCATGCAGAAAGTCTTCAAAGAGCTTCTCGGGAAACGCGTGGAGGCTTACGTCGATGACATCATCGTCAAAACGAAGCACACGCGAGAGCTCATCCCCGACCTCGAAGAAGTCTTCGGCAAGCTTCGTGAGTTCGGGGTAAAGCTCAATCCCGAAAAATGTGTGTTCGGGGTCCCGCGAGGGAAGCTCCTAGGCTTCATCGTGTCCGAGCGCGGCATCGAGGCCAACCCCGAGAAAATCGAGGCCATCCGCAACACGGGCCCCATCAAGAATGTCAAGAGCGTACAGCGGCTTACGGGGTGCTTGGCCGCCCATAGCAGATTCATTGCCCGGCTAGGCTAACGAAGCCTCCCACCGCATAAGCTCTTAAAGAAGTCAAAACGCCGCCTGGACCAACGAGGCCCAGTCCGCGCTCGACTCTCGAGAAGGAGCTCTTGACAAACCCACCCATACTCACTCCGCCCAAGCCGGACGAACCAATGCTGTTGTACATCGCGCCACTTCGCAGTAGTAAGCACGGTGCTCGTAGTGGAAAGGGGAGGAGGAAGGCCACGCGCCCGAGTGCAGCGGCCGGTCTATCACGTCGGCCCAAGTCCTCTCTCCGACACAAAGACGCAGTACCCTCAGCTCGAAGCTCGCCTACGCACCCCGATCACGCGCCGCAAGCTACACCACTACTGACGCTCACCCGATCACCGTCGTTTCCAAATTCCCACCGGGCGAGATCATCCGCAGCCCCGAGGCTGCGGGCGCGCACGCCAAGTGGGGAATCGAGCTCATGGGATCGGACATCTCATACGCCCCGAGGGACGCCATCAAGTCGCAGGTCCTTCCGGACTTCGTGGCCGAATGGACGGAGACGCAGCTGCCACCAAAGCCCGACGACGACGTCGAGTGCGGGCGCTCTACCCGACGGTCGGTGAAAAGTACGCACGGAGCGGGTCTAGTCTTCATATCACCGCGCAACGTGCGCATGAGGTACTCGATCCGCCTTCACTTCACCGCCTCCAACAACGTTGCTGAGTACGAAGCTTTGGTGAACGGCATGCGCATCGCCGTCGAGCTTGGCGTCAAGCGCCTCGAGATCAGAGGGGACTCCAAACTCGTGGCCGACCAAGCCACAAAGGAGGCCGACTGCGTCAGCCCGAGGATGATCGCGTACTCCGCAAAAGGTCGCGAACTTCGAAGAACGCTTTGACGGGCTAGGAGTTCAAGCACATCCGTCGCCCGATAACGGCGACGCCGACGGCGATCGCCAAGCTCGCCTCCGATCGACTACAGGTCCTACCCGGCGTCTTCAAGCATGACCGATGCGTGCCCTCCATCCGGCTCGAGGGTGAAGGTTCGAACCCACGCACGTGCAGACCGTCGGGGACTCCGCTCGACCCACCCACCAAGGCCGAGGACCTCTCGAGCTCGAGCTCGCCGCTGGAGGTCGACATAAATCAACCTCGGGATCCGAGGTCCTCGTCACCCGGGCCGAAGCCGAGACCCGATTGGCGGCTTCCCATCCCCGCATGGCTACAGGACGGCAAACTCCCCGTGGAAAAAGGAAGAGGCTAGGCGCATTGCCCATCGAGCCAAGTCCTACGTCATCATCGGCGCGAGCTCTACAGAGGGGCGCATCTGGGGTGCTTCAACGCTGCGTCACCTTTGGGGAGGGGCACGAGTTCATCGGGGAGAGATCCATGCCGGCGGTGTGGGCATCACGCGGCTCCGCTGAAGCTCGGTAGGCAAGGCATTCCGCCAAGGTTTTTCTTGGCCGACCGCCCGCCGTCGCCGACGCCGACCAGATCGCACGCCGCCGCGCGGGGATGCCGCTTCGCCAAGCAAACGCACCTCCCGGCGCGAGCCCTCCAAACGATCCCCATCACTTGGCCTTTCGCGGTGCCGGGGCCTCGACATGGTCGGTCCCTTTACAAGGTCACCCGGGGCTTCACTCACCTCCTCGTCGCCATCGACAAGTTCACCAAGTGGATTGAGGTGATGCCCATCTCACGCCGCGAGATCGCGGGAGACGGTCAAGTTCTTCAATGGCATCATCCATCGCCGGCGTACCGAACTCGATCATCACCGACAACGGCACCAACTTCACGGGCAAATTTTCCTCGGCCGGTGTGACGACTACAACATCCGCGTGGATCGGGCCCCTATCGACCACCCGGGGCGAGCGGGCAGTCGAACGTGCCAACGGCTTGATTCTCGCAGGATTGAAGCCAAGAATCTTCAAAAAGGCCGGAGAAATTCGGAGGACGATGGCTCGCCGAGCTCCCCGCGATCATATGGAGCCTCGGGACTACTCCGGCGAGCCACGGGGCGGACCCCCTTCTTCCTCGTCTTCGGCTCACGAGCCGTGCTCCCCACCGACCTCTGACTACGGCGGCGCCCCGCGAGTTCAAGCGCATAACGACGCCGGCAACCAGACCTCACTTTCGAAGACGCCCATGAGACCAGCTCGAAGAGGCCCGTGAGGTCGCTGTCGCGCAGATTCGGCCAAGTACCGGCAATCGATGCGCGCTACCATGACCGCCACGTCCGAGGGCGGGCCTTGGAGTCGGCGACCAAGTCCCGCGGCGAGAACGTAACACGAAGGAAAAGCACAAGCTCGGCCCCCGGAAGGACCATTCACCATCGCCCCGAGTCCTCCACCCGAGGATCATACAAGATCCAGGACTCCCGCGGTCATGAACTTCGCCAACTCTTGGAACATTGAACAGCTCACGCCGCTTCTACCCTTAGATGCATTTTGTAACGTCATTTACATGCGAACTTCGAATAACAATGACACACCTCGATGCAAAAGTTGTGCAAGCATTCGATCCCTCTTCACAACAGCAAGCAATGGCTGCCCTTTACCTCCAAAAAGCCCCCTTTGCTCGGGGGGCTCTGGGGGGGCAGGGCGCACACCCCCCTTTTACGAACTCTTTTTTACGCAAACAACACGAACACTCTGGGAAAGAGCTCGACCAGCTCGACCTCGCTCTCGTTACCTATCTTTCCGATGGCGTCGAGTCCGACAGGCTAAAAAGGGTTTTCGGCGACATCCTCGGCGAGGTCCAACGCGCTTGCCCAACGAGCTCTAGCGCCCCGCGACGCCAACGAGTAAAGGGCCCGTTGCCTTAATCGATAGGATGAAAACTTCGAAAAACTACGAGTTAGCCGGAAGCGATCACGGGGAAAGATAAAACGAGTCGTTCATAACTTAGATAACTTGTTATTTTTTTACACTTTGCCCCAAGCTCGGGGACTTTGTTTGAGACAAAAGCGGCGGCGCCTCAAGCTAACTACTTTCGCAGCTCACTCCTCGTTGTCGGACCGAATCCGTCTCCCACCTGCGCCTCGCCGGCGGTAGGCTCGAACACCTCGAGCTCCTCGGCGGCGAGCCCCGAAGAGCTTCCGATCTCCCGAACAGGCCTCCGCGGTGGCGGCGATGTCTTCGACTCAACGCCCCCGGTTGGCTCGGGCCGGCCCTTGCCCACTATCTTGGTCGAGGTCCGCATCTCAGGATAGTGGGCGAGGACCACGGCCAACACCTTGTGGACGGCGCGGCGAGCGTTATCCCTCACCACGGCCGGGGCGCGAAGCACCCGGTGTGCCGGTCCTTCCACCTCTTCTGACTCAAGGGCCCTTCGCAGCCCTCGACGTCGAGCACCAAGGTTGGTGTGCTCGCTCCGCCTTTCTCTTGCCTCTCGGCTTTCGTCGCCCGCTCTAAGAGACCCGAGGCCTCGGCCTCCTTGGACCGGAGCTCCTCGGCCGCCTTTTGAAGACCATTCTGCACCGCCACGAGATCACGCATCCGCTGCTGAAGGTCCTTCTCCTTCGCTCCCGGCGCGGGCCGGGTATGCGTCGACAAGGACTCGCGGCGGCTAGGACTCGGTCCTTCCCCTCAAGCTCCCGAGCCAACCCCGCCGATTTCTTCTTCTCAGCTGCAGAGAAACAAACAAATCAAAATCATGAGATTCGGAGCAGGGAGAAGAGAAGCGCCTTACATGCCAACGCCTGATAGAGTTCTTCCCGCTCCTCCCACAGAGAGAGATTCTCGGCATCGAGCCGGATCCTCTCGGCCTCCGAAGCACCAAACAGAATCGACCCGTCGGCAACCTCGTGGTCGTAAACTAAAGTGCCCACCTATCAGCCTAGGACCTCGAAGACAAAGAAGAAGGAGAACAAAGAACTCAAAAAAGGGATCACTCACATTCCAGCTCGGCCTCGCGGTCCTGGAGCGCCTTTCCCTTGGCGTCGCGCTCCCTCTCTAGCGTCATGGCCCGACGCTCGAGCGCTGAGCGCTCCAGCTCCTTGTTCTCCAAGGCCAGGCGCAGGTCGTCGAGCTCCTTCTGCATGAGCTCGCGCTGGCCGCGACTCTGTGCGCTCCTTCTTCACGCCGCCCGCCGCTGCCTCCACTTGGCGAACCTTCTCAGCGACCCCCTCTCGAGCCTCGACAGTGGCGTGCTCCTTGACCTCGCGGATGTGCTCCGCAACGTCGTCGGCGTCTTTCCGGAGCTCGCGGTGCGAAGCGTACACTTGACCGAGCCCCCTGCTCGCGTGGGACCAGGCTACGCCTAGCCTTCCCAGGAGACCCTCAATCTCGTTTCCGGCCTCCACCACGCGGTTGAAGCCGACCACCGCATCCCTCAGGTCCTGTAAGAAAACGAGTTAGCACCGCGAGTTCAAAACCAAGCAGAACGCAAGCACTGATGAAGTCCTTACCCCGGTGAGGTGGTGGAGGCACGCTGGCCCTCTCTCGGTGGGGAGAGGCGGCACCTCCGCCGCAGTCAAGGCGGGCGACGATGTCCCCGCCGACCACAACGACGAAGGACGCACGGTCGGGCCAAGAGCCCCGCCTCAACGAAGTCTCCGGAGCGCCCTCGCCGACGCCGTCCGGCGCGGATCCACGCGGCGCGTTACGAAGGGTAACTCACGCCCTGAGGCGGCGACCCCCGTCCCCGGCGCTCCGATGATGGTGGGCTGCCGCTGCGCCCACGAGCGGCGACGTTAAGGGCGGGCGCGGCTGAGACCCCGACGCCAGAGTCTCCACGGCGAGCTCGTCTGCGACCGCTGCCGGGGCGCGGTCTCCGTGGCGGGGCTCGTCGTCACGCTCCGCGGTCTCCCGTGGCGGGCTCCTCGTCCCGCCCCGGCCTCCGTGGCGGGCTCGTCGAAGACCCCGCCGCGTGCGCCCACATCTTCATCTTCCCCTTCATGCATCGCGGCCTCCGTAGCAGGAGCTGTCGAGGGACCGCGTCGCCCCCCCTCGTCTCTCGGGCATCTCCTCGCATCCCACACCCGGGGCCGGGACTCACCCCCGCCGGGCGACCCGCGCCGCCGGAGGTGCGGTCCGGGAACATCTTCTCTCCCTCCCTCTCGGGAGAGCTGAGGTCGATCACCTCCGTCTCCCCCGCCCGACACGACGACGCCGGGCCGGTGCAGGTCCTCCGGCCGCGGGAGCCGGCGGATCAACGACGCCATCGCCGGGTTACCGGGACGGTATTCGACGACGGCGCGGCGGACTCCCCACGGACCTGGGCTCGCTCCTCCCCGGGGGGCTTGGGGGCGGCCACCCCGAGGGCCCGCACGATGGGAGGCGGAGGGACCGCCGAGCTCGACCCCGCCGCCGCTCGAGTCGCTTCGGGGGTTCGGGGTCCCAAAGGCTTCACCTTCTCCCACTGCAGCCGCAGAAAGTAAAAAAGTCAAAGTCAAGCACGAACGAAGAGAGAGCTCGCGCGGCGCGCCGTGCGCGCTCAAAAGGCAACAAACTCGGGACGCTACCCAATGGCCACGCGTCTCGGCTTGCTTTCTTCTCCCTCTGCCGCGGTGCTCGTCGGCGCTCTCTTCGACCGCGGCCCCGAAGAAGGGCCGACCGAGCGCCGCGTGGCGAACCGGATGAGGCCACCGGCGCCACCCGGGGCGATGATGTCCCTCGGCCGACCAGCGGACGCATCTTGGTCCTTGGACCTCCGTCGCGTCTCATCTTCTACCGCCGCACTCGCACCGAGAAGACTCTTCAGCGGCGGGCGCGATCGACGTCCCCGGGCGCGGCGCGCCAGGCGAAAGCTGTTCCCAGCGGAACGCACCGGGAAGGGACCGGCCTCGCCCGGTGGAAGATGGGGCTCGAGAAAGACCTCACCGATCGCAAAAGACGGATAGAATGATCCCCCTGCGAAGGGCGAGGGACAATTCGAATGAGGAAGGATACGAAGGAGGAGAGCTCACCGGCGCCCGTCGTCGCATCCGGCGGCCGCTTGCGGTATGTCGTTGGGCTCCGCCGGGATCTTGAAGGGCTTCCCGGTCCCCCTGCGAACAACGTACTCCACTCGTCGGCCGGCCGAGGCGTGGCGGTCACCGTGCCCTCGAAGGGCTTCTTCTCCTCGACCATCTCCCAGATGCGAAGGATCCTCCTCCTCAGGGGGACGATCCCGTGCCCCAGAGCCCAGGCATAGAGGAGGGGTTCCGTGGGGTTGGCGCGCTTGAGGAGCTCCACCTTCCGGGCGACCTCCTTGACCTGATGTAGCAGGTTGGCGTGGGGAGGCTCCCTCCACAGGTCGTCGGAGTCAAGGAAGACCCCGCCGGTATACCGCGGGAGAGGGTGCTCCTCGTCGTTCTTCAGGTAGAACCACTCGTCTCTCCATCCGGTGTTCGATGAGCGGGAGACGATGGTGGGATACTTCTCCTTCACGCCGGGCCAGGGTTGAAGCATGATGCAGCCTATTGGGACGGCCTCCTTCAGGCCGTCGGAGCTGTGCGTCACCTTCGCATGGAAGAAGTGCTTGAAGAGCTCCCAGTCCGGTTCGTTTCCCAGCCATCCCTCGCATAGGGTGGTGAAGGTCAAGATGTGGAGAAGGCCGTTGGGGTTCAGGTGCTGGAGCTCGGCGCCCTAGTACGACAGCAACCCGCGGAGGAAGTCCGAACGCCGGACGCCTAGCCCCCCTAACGTGGAAAGAGGCGGCGGGAGACGACGTAACCGTCGGGCGGTTTGCGGAGTGGCGTCTTGCCGGGCGACGGCTGATCCACTCTGGGCCTCGGTCAGCGACGGAAGACCGCCGGCGCCACACACCCCGCAAGATGTCGTCGGTCACCTTGGACGGCGACCACGAACCCATGTCTTCCTCTCTCGGCCGAATGCGAATTTGGTGGGATCTCGAGGAAGGATGCTCTCACGTGGCGGCGATCGCGGCGGATTGGGGTCTGAGCTAGAAGATGAAAGGAGGCTGCGGCGGTGAAAGTAGAAGCAAGGGGATAACCCTAACCCACCGCCCTCTATTTATAGGGTGAGCTCGAAACGGACGCCCTGAGGAAAACGGGCCAGGAGGCCCACCACTCCCACTTGAATCAATCCGCGCCCTCCCGCGAACGCCACGTGGCGAAACGGAAGGCGAAACGCCGCCGGCCAGCGCAACGCCGCCCCAACGGTAACTTCCTAACGGTAACTTTTCCCAACGGCTCTTTTTCGGCAGGCAAAGGTCCGAATGAGCTCGTCACTAACGGTCAAATCCCCGAGCTCGTCGCCGTTACGTCGAGCTCGACATAGCGACGAGTTCACAACGAAACCGAGCTCCAGGTTCGAAGGCTGGCTCCCGAGAGCTCGACAGCCGCCAGGAGGCATCTTGAGTAAGGAGCGCAATGGAGGAAAGGCGCCGACGGCCCGCGCCCCGAACGTCCTCGGGGACTCGGGGGCTCCATCCAAGCCGCGCTTGAGTCGCCAGCGATCGCGAGCGGCCTCTGGTCATCCTCCCCGGCGAGGAGGCACGAGCCGCCGAGGATCCCGCGGGACCTCGGTGACTATAAAGGACGGGCCTCGAATATGAGGTTGGCCCGCAAGCTGGCCCGACGAACGAGCTCGGACCTCGCTCAGGCAAATCCGCTTTAAAGCTCACAAGAGTGCTCGACTTCGGCCAACGCGGTAAAGTCGGGTTCGAGCTCACCGCCCTTCCTAAGGGGAACCGAAACGGCGTCAAAAGGCACAAGCATTCGTCATAATAAGCCTTCGCGAGGACTGGACGTCCTCCCGCAGCCTCGGGGGCTACACCCACGGGTGCGCTCGCGCGCACCACAAGCAAGAAAATCTGGTCCCCAACCCGGCAATAGCAATACGAAACAGCGCGCGCAGGGAGGTCCTCTCCCCTCCACACGCTCGGGGGCTACTGTGGGACACAGATATTCCGGACCAGGTCAATCATTCTAATCCAACCACAACAAAGCGCTAAAGGAGATGCTCGACGCCCACGATAAAGTCCGAGGCCCGACGGGGACATTCCCGCTTCGAGCGCGAACTCGTCAGGCGGTGAGACCCGAGGAAGAGTTCGAACTCGAACCGGAGAAATGTTCCGTCTCGAACGAGCTCCCCAGGGAGCGCAGGGATGCGACGAGCTCCGTCCGGACGACGAGCTCCTTTTCCGTCTCGGACGAGCTCCCGGGTCCCAAACCCAATGACGATCGGGAGGATCCGGGACACGATGATTAGGATCCAGCGCCACAGCTACGCGGCCGGCGCCGCAACCTACAATCGGATTTCGTCTGCTGCGAGAGACCATCGACGGCACACGCGGCGTGGGGTTGTCGGACCACGCCGCGCGGCAACAAGCACAAGAGACAACCACTACACGACAAGAATGACCTCGACGGACGACGTCAAACTCCACGACGAGCTCTCCTGGCCACACGTTTTCTACGATCCCAAGTACAAGCATTTAAGGCACGGGCGGCGCCTCCGGACCCCCGACCGCGACAGCGGCGCGCGTGCGGCCAGATGGTACGATGCGGAGAACAACGGCGGCGGAACGCTCACTGTCCCCTTCTACACCGACCGACGAGCTCCGAGCTCGTCGCCAGTGTGTGTTACATATCGGGATATGGAGCCGCCCCTATTCTCGCTTCTACGGCGACCGCCGAAGCGTGCCGTGGGGAGGGCGGCGGCGGCCATGCAAGACGCCGGACAGCCAGCGTGCCCGACATTGCAGGGAACTCTTCCTCTTCACCCCCCAAGCTTATATTCCTTCGATCTCTAGGTCCCTCCGCTCGGTGACCCCCGTGAGCTCCCCTTACGGCTATAAAAGGGAGGGTTCGCCACCGGGGAGGGCAAGCTCTCTTGCACCGTAAAGCACACACACACATCGCTCGATTCCACTTATCGCCTTGAGACTTGGGAGCTCATCTCCTCTCTCCCCGGCTTGTATTCGCCCGATACGAGCACTTTGAGCTCGATAGTGCCACCCATCGGACTAGGGTGCTCGATAGCCCCGAACCAAAGATAAATCGTCGTGTCATTGTTCTTGAGCTAGGCCATCGTTGCACACATTAGCCGACGGTTCTTTCGTGACCGTGGTATACGACCACGACAATTGTTGTCTAGGAGGTAAGCCACCCAACCAAATGCACCCTAAACATCCTTGACATTAGCAAAAAAATTTGGTTCCATGTTTATATATGTTTGTGCTAGGGTTTTATTGGGTGGAGGGGTGGGGGTGGGGGGCAAGAGAGAAGAGAGATT
The DNA here is from genome assembly GCA_015847255.1 of Hyparrhenia diplandra. Classification (NCBI taxonomy): domain Eukaryota; kingdom Viridiplantae; phylum Streptophyta; class Magnoliopsida; order Poales; family Poaceae; genus Hyparrhenia; species Hyparrhenia diplandra. The sequence continues at coordinate 89,845 of JADLZK010009553.1, read as the reverse complement.
AGATGCACTTTTTCTATCACAATTGTTTGGAATCAAACTATATTTATAAGGAAACAACAAATTCCATTTCCTTTTCTTGTTGTATTATTACTTTAAAATTGAATGATAATTGCAAAATACAAAATTACATATTTTTTTTCAGTTGTTCTGCTTGCGGTTAGACAGTAATTTACCACTTTACTTCTATACTTAAATACAAGGTATCATAGCAGTCCCAATAAAAGTAGTTTCTATAATATAGGATGCCGTGTCAAAAAAAGTAATCCTCCTCAATCCATGGTGTTTATCATAAATTACAAGTGTTTATAGAAAATTAACTCCCACTAGTCAATTATTAATGCCTAAAGTGCCCGTCTCTTTTTACGAAAGTGTCTTTTGTCAATCCATACGTATTTTCCATTCACTGCCGGAATAAGGGCCTTTGCCGAGTGCCCGCTCACTTTACCGAGTGTCTATTGTCAACTTAAACGCTAGGATAGAAAATAAGGTAATGGCAATGTCCCCTTGATTAAGAGATGGTTACACGTATCATTTGCTTTGCCCTATAATGTGTCAAAAATTCTAGAATAGCTTGATATTTGAAGGCAGAGCCCATAATGTGTGTATTAGAATTTCTAGAATAGTTTATACTTCATCCATCCCAAATTATAAGTCGTTTGATTTTTTTCTCCAAGTTTGTCCATTTTGTCTTAATCAAAAAATTATACAAACAAAGTTAAATTTAAGTTATTCTTGAAGAACTTTTATTAATAAAGCAAACCATGACAAAATAAGTGATGTTTTGCATAAATTTTTGAATAAAACAAGTGGTCAAACTTGGTGTTAAAAAAAAACTTATGGAGGAAGTATTTGAGAGCGGAGGGACTAGTTGCGTGTTGCCTTCATGAACTAGAGTTGATAATAATAAAAATGCAACTTGATATATGGTAATTTAAAAATAGACAAGGCATATGAATAGCTTCTACATATACGACTTTGATCATCTGACAGCGATTACCAAACTTTCCTATATATCAAACAAACCTTGTGATATGATTTAAATCAAATTGGTCAGATCCCAACTAATTAGAACATACTTTCAATTCCAAGTCCAAATCAATCACCAAAACTAAGGACGTAGGGCAAAGTGTTGACTTTTAGCAAAGTCGGTATGAGGATATGCATACAACTAGCTTGTAGCTCCTTTGAGTCAGAAGTTCAGAATACAACATCAACCGTTTCAAGAAAGCCATGGCCTGTAAGCGCAAAAAGGATCTCTGATTTAAAGAAGGAGTTGGAGAGATTGAAGAGGGGCCAATGACTGATGCTAACAATGAATCTCAAAAGGAGATTATGCTCCGGTTAGAACTAATGCTAGAGCAAGAGGAAATTCATTGGTTCCAAAGGGCAAGAGCAAATTGGCTCAAACAAGGAGATAGGAACATGGGGTTCTTTCATAATTTTGCTACAAAACGGAAGAAGAAGAACACAATAAAAGGTTTGTTGGATGATGCTGGAACGAGGCAAGAGGATGAGATAACTATGTGCAATATTGTACAGAGCTATTTTGAGGACTTATTCAAGTCAGAAGTGGTGACCCCAAGCCCGAGTGCTCTATCTGATGTGCATCGATCGATTACAGCAGATATGAACACCCTATTATTGGCGTCGTTCACACCAGAAGAAATCAAAAAAGCTTTGTTTCAAATAGGTGACTACAAAGCACCGGGACCTGATGGAATGCATGCAGTGTTCTATAAGAAATTTTGGGAGCTGGTAGGGGATGATCTGGTGAAGGAAGTGATGGAGGCTACTACAACAGGGAAAATCCCAGAAGGTTGGAATGACACCACTGTTGTGTTAATACCAAAGGTAAATAATCCCGATACGGTAGCCCAATTTCAGCCAATAAGTCTTTGTAATGTGGTATATAAAGTAATCTCCAAGATGCTAGCAAATAGATTACGGAATATTCTATCAGAAATTATTAGTGAGAATCAAAGTGCTTTTGTCCCTGGGAGGCTGATCACTGACAACATCCTAGTTGCATATGAGAGTATTCACAGGATAAAAAAGAAGCAAGGGAAAAAAAGTCTTATGTGCAGTCAAGCTGGATATGCATAAAGCATATGATAGAGTAGAGTGGAGCTATTTGGAGAAGATAATGTCGAAGATGGGTTTTGACCAAGGATGGATTAATATGATCATGGCATGTGTCAAATCTGTGAGATATAAGGTGCGAGTTAATTCAAGAGAGACAGACAGTATTATACCGACTAGGGGGCTCCGGCAAGGGGACCCCTTGTCACCCTATCTCTTTCTGCTAGTGTCAGAAGGTCTTCCAAGCTTATTAAGGGGGGCAGAGAGTAGAGGGGAAATTAAAGGGGTAACAGTTTGCAGAGAAGCACCAGCAGTGTCACACCTGCTATTTGCTGATGATTCTCTAATCCTAATGCAAGCAGACAAGGAGAATGCAGAAGCACTGAAGAATATACTGGACAGATACTGTGCGAGCTCTGGACAAAAAATAAGTGATGCAAAATCCAGCATTTTCTTCAGTCCTAATACAGAAGTAGAAACAAGGATGGAGGTATGTCAATCTCTGAATATTATGACTGAATCTCTGACAGACAAATACCTCGGACTCCCTGCGCTGGTTGGGGCAGATTGGAGTGACTGCTTCCAATATCTTGTGGATAGAGTTAGAGGAAAAATTAAAGGGTGGAAGGAAAAGCTACTAAGCATGGGAGGAAAAGAAGTCCTTATTAAATCTATCGCCCAAGCCGTGCCAGTATTTGCGATGATGGTGTTCAAAATCCCGAAGAACATTTGTAAAGGGATAACAGATGCCATATCCCAATTTTGGTGGGGCGATGACGATGACCACAAAAGGATTCATTGGAAGGCTTGGTGGAAGATGTGTATTCCAAAGAATAGAGGAGGTATGGGTTTCAGAGATATTGAAGCTTTTAATATAGCACTTTTGGCAAAACAAGTCTGGAGGCTATTATTAGAACCAGACTCGTTATGTGCTAGAGTGTTGAGGGCTAGATATTACCCAAATGGTAGATTGTTGAATGCAAAGCAAAAGAGTGGAAGTTCTTTCACATGGCAAAGTATTCTTGCAGGTCTGGAATGTTTTAAAAAAGGTTGTATCTGGAGAGTAGGGGATGGGACACAAATCAAAATATGGGAAGACAATTGGATCCCATCAAGCCACAACATGAAGGTGATGACACCACGTGGAAATAACCTGCTTACTGGAGTGCATGAGCTAATTGATCCAATTACTGGTGGGTGGGATGTTGATCTAGTGAAGTCGTTGTTTTGGGAGATTGATGTTGCCGGGATCCTACAGATACCCCTGAGACACGGGAGAGAGGATGTGGTTGCATGGCAGCACACCAAGAATGGCTTCTTTACTGTGGGATCGGCCTACCATCTTCAATGGATGCATAAGTTTGGTGCTAATATTAGTAATGATCAAGCGGGAGGGATCGGGGATGACCAAGTATGGACTCAACTCTGGAAGTTACAGGTCCCTGCAAAAGTCAAAATTTTCGGTTGGAGAGTGCTACATGGCCTAATTCCATGCAAAGGGGTCCTAGCAAACCGGCATATCGAGAATTCTAGCAGTTGTCCAGCCTGTCAGTTAAGTTGCGAGGACATCAAGCATGTTTTGTTCACCTGCAACCGAGCAAAGGAAATATGGAGCTTATTGGGTGTTTCAGATAATATTAACAGGGCTTTGTCTATACACCAATCGGGGTCTATTATAATGGCTGACATGATCATGGTGTCTAAACAAGTAGAGGAATTAAATAAGATTGGTTTTGCTGAATTGATCTTGACAGGAGGGTGGTACATCTGGTGGGAGCGTCGAAAGTTCGTTCATGGGGAGACTGTTCAAAATCCGACAAGAGCGGCATTGTCAATAGCAACTCTGTCAACAAACTATCAGCGGTCAGCAAAACAAAAATGTTTGAACGGTAAGAAGCAAAAAGGATGGAAGAGACCTCCGGAAGGTGAGTTGCTGTTAAATGTTGATGCAAGTTATAAAATTGAAACGAGCAGTGGGAGCTCGGGAGCGATTATAAGAGATCACACTGGGGCGTTTGTCGGTGCAAAGGTCAACTATTTTGAGCATATGGCGGATGCGGCCACAGCAGAAGTTTGTGCTCTCCGGGATGGATTGTTGCTGGCACAATTAATGGGGTGTAATCGCATCAAGATTCAATCAGATTGTGCAGAAGTAGTTGAGACAATGAGTCAAGGTGGTTATTCAGCAACAATCGGTTCTCCAATATATGATGAATGCAATTTGTTATGGTTAGATTTTGTTTCTATTTCAATTGAACATTGTAACCGTGAAGCAAATGTAGTTGCTCATGAGTTAGCTAGAGAGGCTTTGAAGGAAAAACTTTCTTGTAATTGGGTCGATGAACCCCCTAGGTTCATACTAGGAGCTCTGGTGAACGATGTAACTGTGTTTCCAAATGAATAAAGTGCGCCAGATGGCTTCCCTCAAAAAAAAAAAAAAAAAAAAAAAAAAAAAAACAAGCAGTCTCTGCACATGAACCAAGGAGATGGAGAAGCGAGCTATGCCCGTAACTCGAGTATTCAGGTATGCTTTCGAAACCATACTTTCTTATTCTACATCAGCATTGCTTTCATTTTTCTGTGCATCTTGAATTATAATGAGGCCTTTTTCTCTAAAAAAAATTATAATGAGGCCTGATATGGAAGAAGGGGGAGAAAAACCTAGGGTCCCCCCATTGAGAACTAAATGACTTGTTGAAATAACATCCCCATGGATTGCTCGCCCTATAAAAAGTCTAAGATCCCAAGGAGATTTGAGTTTCCAAACTAGCCCTGGAAGTGACAAAGGGAAACAAGAAATTAAACAGTAGTTAAATGACTTTTTGTCACAAGATGATTTGGGTCTTTCCTCCTTTCTCATTGGTACTAGTGGTGCTGCAGCAGAATTGGCTGATGTATATTTAAATTGAGCTCTTCAAATATCTGAACAAAGCCTTGTTTACAATGTAGAGTGCTGCGCAGAAGTGGATGAAGCCTGTTGTAGAGGAGGCTGTCACTGACTTGATGAAGAAATTTACCAATACCAGCCGCAGCATGGTGATAGCTGATCTGGGCTGCTCTTCTGGTCCCAACGCCGTAGCGCTTGCCTCAATGGCTGTAGATGCTATTTTTAGCCACCATGAGCTTGACAAGCAGGTCCCACTGGAGCTCTGCGTACTCCTGAACGATCTTCCGGACAATGACTTCAGCGATGTTGCAAAGCGCTTGGTTGCATTCCAAAAGGATGTTGCAAGTTTCGGCCCTGTTTTGACTGGTATTGTACCTGGTTCATTCTACAAGAGGCTCTTTATCAGTGGCTCCTTGCATCTAGTTCTTGCGTCGAACAGTGTGAATTGGCTGTCAGAGGTAGGCCTGTCCTGTCCATTCGCTTCATCTGTTCCTGTAGTTTTTTTTTTTTTTTTTTTTTTTTTTTTTACATTTGCAGTAACTAACAGGCACCTGAAGATCTAAGAAAGAAAGGGATCCCCATGTACGATTCTGATGAGGTTCTCAGGCAAGCAAGGCGCCCGCTAGTGCTCGAGGCTTATGCTCGGCAGTTCAGGAAGGATTTCACGCTGTTCTTGAACTTGAGGGCTCAAGAGCTAACCCCTGGGGGCAGATGGTGATTTCCTTACCAGGCCACAGTTCCAGTGACAGTACATGGCAGTCAAATCTACTAGGCGATAGTACAGCTTTTATGCTAAACGACATGGCATCAAGGGTATGTTTACTTTAACTAGCAGCTGCTCACCTTGTTCATTTGATCTATGGGCCCGGTTTATCAGCCATTGTACAATGTTTTTTTCTCAAAACAACACATTTGATTCATTTGCAGGGTGTCATCGACAGAGAAAAGCTAGACTCGTTCTACATACCCATATATGCCCCTTCTTTTTCGAAAGCGTGCCATTGGCACGTATTGTATTAAGATAAGGAGTTAAAACAATTGAGAAATCATCCAAGACGAGAGTTCCTGTACATGATTCTGAAAGGAGTTAAGAGAAATCATCCAAGACGAGAGTTCCTTCATGATCAACAAGATAATTGCCCGTGATGTCATTAGTGACATGGACAACAAAAGCTCCTTCACCCCAAAGACGCTAGCTCTCGCAACTAGAGCTGCGTTCGAACCAATAATCGTGCAGCACTTTGGGTCGGAGGGACAAGTTGTGGAAGAGTTTGAGAGAACCGCCGAGTGGTACGTGAGTGCATACAGGCCGCAGGTTGCTGCTCCGGGCTTGATTACCCTATGTGTGTCTCTCAAAAAGGTGTAATGGGTGCTTTCTTTCTAATGATTTGGCCTTTGGGTGTCAGCACACAATTTGCACACACACAAAAATAAACATTTTGTTTGTGTTTGTGGGGAATATGTTCTTATTCATCTCTTCACTAGCATATATATACGGCTCAAGCCTTTACAACCGACATCAGAAAATAACACTTCTCTGTTCTACTTGTACCTCAGGGTAGAGCGGTGAAGCCGGTGATAAGCGTCCATGCCACAGGCATCTGCTTCAGTGGACGTTCATGCAAGCATAGATGCATGTGGCCAATGGCCTGAAACAGAAACACATGCAAACATTTGATTTAATGGTCACCATAACAAACACATAATGCATTTTAGCATTTTGAATGCACATTTGGTACAGACAAGGAATCGCACACCATGCAGCATTGGATACCATAACTTGTATTGGTGCTCCTTTCACTTTGACATCTAGGTCATATTAACCGTACAATGTACAACATGTGACAGAATGCATGTTTTGTTGTCAACACTCAAAAGTGGATTCTCCACGGTCTAGCTCTTAAGCTATGATTCTATGAACAAGCTATTTACTACAGAGATGTATGTTGACAATTTGTCTAATCTTCATCTTTATCTCCAATAACATACCGTTGTTGATTCCAGCAATCCAGATTGTGTCTGGTAATGTGGAATGTTTCGATATCAATAGTAGAAAAAAATAACTAGGGTGGTAATGGGCATTGCCAACTAGGGTCTCCCTCTTTTCCATATAGCCTTTGCAGTCGGCATGACTGCTCCTTTATCAGCTTATATGTTGAGGGACGATCCCGTGCCACCATGGAAAAGTTATCATGGTACATCTGCATGCCTTCAACCATCAACTGCCAAATAAGAGCACCACCTCCTGCCTGCAGCTTTTTTGCTGAATTGTATAGTTTATCATAAACAACTTTTAAAAGAATGTCTCCATCAACTGTGCTGTTAGCTTCTGCATGTTGGAGGTAACCTACTTCTGAAAACAGGACAGGCTTTCTCAAGACGTATTCACTGTCATTCAAGTGTGAATCAAGCCAGACAGAAAGGTACTTGACTTTTTCTTCCATACTTGCCTTTGGTAGCCTGTAAAAAAGACGCATCAAACTATCAAAGACATGGTACAATTAAAACTATTCGGTAAAGAAAATGAAATGGTACAGACCAGCTATCAGGATAAGCATGAACTGAGGCAAAATCAATATCTTTGACAGCTGAGTTCTGTATGAAGTCAGAGCAGAGTGAAGCTGCCCAGTCTCCAGGATTTACACCCAGCCTCTCACCTCTCCCAGGGCCATAAAATCCTTCGATACCAACTGTAATGAGATGCTTTGAGTCCAAACTCTTAATATATGCTGCCATTTCTTCTATCCAAGCCTGTAAATAAACTCCTGGTTTATTAGATATAAGAAAAAATTAATGTCATATATGCCCACTTTCTTTAGAAGAGAAGAGAAGGTTCCTCAAATAGTACGTTACCTGAATATGAGGACCCGATGAATTGGACACACATCTAGGCTCATTCATGAGTTCCCAAGCAAATATAGCAGGTTCATCACAATATTTGATTCCACTGTAAGAGTTTCTTCTGGTTAATATTGCCTGTCAATAACAATAATGTAACTTGTGAAGAAATAAATGGATTTTTTTTTTTTTTTTTGCCAGAATGGTGAAACGACTAAAAGCTGTATCAACATGTTAGATTGAAGAAAATACAATCTTCTTAAATTGGTAATGAAGCAAAGTTGTTTTTACAGTGGATAGTATAAAGCAATACTAAAACACAACATGCCAAACATGAGGATATGGGAAAAAATGTTAATAAAACAAATATAATATTTTAAGGTGTTAACCTGGATGATTCCTATTTAAAGAAGAGGATCCAACGTGTATGCATCTAGGGGTAGCAATTCATTAATAGATGTATCACAGCACTGGTCTTGCACAATTAAGATAGGGCTAGATGCGTAAGAGAATGTGAGGAAGCTATCTTAGCATATTTAACTGGACCCTCTATGCTGTTCACTGCAATGATTTTTTTTTCAACTTGCTCTAAGCCAAGAAACCCTCCATTGACAGCATTTTAATGCAGGCCACAACTCAGGCTCTACTAAACCAGTGCTGAAAAGGTGAGCAAGTCAGATGCTCTCATCTAATAAGCTATTGAGTTGAGTGTCAATATTTAAAAAATACTTTGCATTTGTTTACCCAGAGCAACAATTTTCTCATATGAAACACATTTGTTTGATATTAAATCCTGTTGCTGACCAATATGATAAGAATCATGACTTCCAGCAAACATCAGTATCGGATAATAGAAACTACAACTCACTGCAATACCTGTCAGTCTGAAAATATCATCTTAAATTCTTAATATTGACATTTTATGCAAACATGTTTTGGTTAAACTTTGTTATATTGCATAAACCCGTTAACAAAGTAAACCAACAAAAAATGCAGTGAATCTAACCATGCTAGCACATTAAAAAAAAAAAAGAAATATGTTCATACATGACGATTACCTTTACATACTCCATGTAGTAACCTTTAATAGTTGGGTGAGAGAAAAAGAATCTGTAGAATTCGTCACATTAGCACCAGCTGCTTGTGCCCACTGAATATACTGAGCCTTCCCACCAAAGTTATCAAGATTGTTGACAAGGCATAGAATCAATCTAACATGATTTCTTCGGGCCTCATATATCACATAATCCAGCATCTACAAATAAAAAGGTATACACGTCACAGAGCCCTAAATCCATTCAAAAAGAAAGGGACGGTCTACAAATTATACCTAGCCAGGATGAAAAACTAAGCATACATATTTAAAGTTCAGTCATTTTTTTTTTTTTTTTTTTTTTTTTTTTATTTATTTATTTATTTGGGGGAGAGGGAGAGAGACAGGTAATCTAATTTTAGAACCCCAAAAACAAATTGTACTTCAAACAGTTCCTAAATGTAGTTGATATTTTTAGATTTAGCCCCATTGTGCAAGTATTTGAAACTTCAACTCATTCTTGATCAAGGAAATATAAACTGAACGATTCCTCAAATGACTGTAAGATAGTGATATTGCTCAAGTACTGTAACTATTAATCCATCAATTTAAACATTCACCAATTATTGAAAATTATCACTTTAATATTTAGCATTTTTTTTCAAGGTAAAATATTTAGCATTATTAAGACAGCATTTTTATTATATATTTGCATCCTTTACCCTAGTAACAAATAATGATATGCAAAGATATCCAGTGACTGAAATACCAACTCCACTAACTAATGTTTACTGATTTCCTCTTTGGTGCGTAGCATAGTTGTTGAGATGTCGAAGAACAGGGATGTTGAAACTTACAAAAATTAATAAGTGCATTACAGATTGGGACAGTGCGCATTCAGAAGCAATGCAAACTACTTTTTAAAAGTATTAGGTGCTTTTCTTCGAAGTTGTTGAGGTTCTTTCCATCGCACAAAATTATGCCAATAAGATTCATACAATCACCAAAAACAATGTAGCCCAATGGATGAAACGGTTATCTGATCTGTTGGTAACTGATTGAATTTGTAAGATACGTTACCAAAAAAAAGGCTCCAATCAGCGTATGCGTGTCATGATCATGGTACCAAAACATTCCTGTAATTCACAATGTTCTCATGGTGACATAAGCCCATCGAGTAGCATCATCCACGTGCTTATACATGTACTTGTTTGGCTGTTTCTTAGCTACATTTCGATGTAACGTACGGTATGCTTTTGGGGCAGGGGAATCGCTACAGGACATTCGTCAGTTATATTCAGAAGGAATGACAAAAAATCGCGCCGTCCAAATCGCAATAGCTTTTGTAGGGGGAAGAGAAGGGAACGAAGACGGAGCAATCCGGACCTGGAAAACCGGCTCGCTGAACCGGCCTGGGGAGATCTGCAGCGCGTCGGGGCCACCATCGCTGAACGCCCATGTGCGGCAGACCGTGAGCCCCATGCGGCGGCCGCGGCGCAGCATCTCGGCGGACCACGCCGGGGACCGGGCCGAGAGGAGCCAGTACGAGTTCCAGCCGTTGACGTAGACCGGCGCGCCCGTGACGGCGTCAACGAAGTGGGTGCCGGCGCGGCCCACGAAGGACATCCGCGGCTGCAGCCACGGCATGGGGAGCTTGAACCCACCGGGGCCGCCGCCGCCGCCGGCGGAGGGGCCGCGGCCTGGGAGCCAGTTCAGGTAGGCAAGGGCCAGGAGGAGGATGACGCCCAGGAGGCTGTACATGCGCGTCCCCCTCGCCCTCCACATTGCTCGTCCGCCGCCAACACCAACGCGGCGCAGTTGGACGTCGAGATTTTGAGGTGTTTTGGCCGCGTTTTCGCGTGGTTCCGGGGCCCTTGCGTTGCGGCCGCCTCAGGGAGAGAGAGACACTGGCAAAACGAGTCCACTAGCTGAGCTGTTCAGAGCTTCGGAGGCGTCGGTGACTGATCTGGGCTCGTGGCAGCTGGCTGAGACGGACGATCCGGATCATTCCCTGGGCGGCGGCACGAGCCCCAATGTTTTTCTCTTCCAACGAATAACATCGGTTGACTTAATAACCGCAGAAACCATTAGCCGAATAGCTCGTTCTTCTTCCCTATGAGGGCGTCCTCAACAAGGAGCGTGAAATCGCTAGCTAGTTGCAATTAAATAAAGAAAAAAAGTTACTACCGCAAGGTGGGCAGGAGGTGTGGGGCATAGAGTCGCCGAGCGAGCATTCGGTGGGAAGCGGCAGCTAGATGGGCGGCGAGCTCGTGGTGGGCCGGGAGTTTTGTGCACCTTCATCACCTTTTGATTGGCTAAATGCCTCTCCCTAATGACCACGGTGTCTTCTTTTTTTGAACGCCCGAGACATTTCAAAATTAAAAATTTCATATTCGCCCTAGGCAAACCTAAGGGTCACGACCTCATTGGCGCCGCCCGATGTGGGTGGGAGGCCTAGCGAAAGGTCGCCGCTATTCGAGAAGGTGCCGCGGGCAGCGGGTGGCACGTGGTCGTGGTGGGAAGGGGAGATTCAAAGAGAAAGAGACATTTATTCAAATATATAAAAATTTTTATACTCCCTCTTAATGACCACTCATCTTTTTTTTTTTTTATTTTTTTTTTAAGTATTTGTAAATGATTATTCATAATGCCTCGTAACACCTAAGCGCTAGACTGAGCATAAGCGCCTAGAATCCGTCTAGGGCCCATAGCGAAAATGAAATATTCGGTATGTACTTGAATTTTTCTCCCTAAATGGCACTACCACACAGTGACGGAGTTGGGGGCTCGAGCCTGGGCGCCCTAGTGTTGGATCCATCCCTGCTACCACACCTATTTCCTTCCCTAACCATCCATTCCGAGACACTCTCGAAATCCAAATTTCTTACTTAGCACTTCATTGAAATTTTTTCTCCATAAATGACAGTACCACCTATTTAGTTCTTGGACGTCCATTTTGGTGATGTCGTTGTTGAATAAAAAAAGTATGTGTATCATGGATGTGAATAAGAAAAGAATTTCAGATAATATCATGAACATAATTGAGGTAAAACATGGTTTTGTCGAGGGTCTGTCTTCGCAACAACCGGTTAGCTTCTAAAAACAACCGTCTGTTTTAGCCAACACTTACATCGCCATACTACTATATTTACACCACCGTACTACTACTATATCTACACTATTTACTATATCTACACTGATTTTTCTAGTGTAATTTTTTAGATGGAGTGATGTAATTAGGAGATAATTAGGCGCACACACATAGGAGCCGCTAGAGGCTGGCCTGGGGCTGTAGGGGCGGCGGCGGTGGCTGGCCGGCATGGGGCACCACTAGAGGCCAACCTCGACGTAGGGCCGCCTTGGGAGGCGGGGGCATCACCGAAGGCCAGCCTGTGGGCAACAAAGCAGGGCTGCGGAGGGCCTCCGGGGTGGCAGCCGGTCAAGGGGCGGAAGGGCGCCGAGGATGGGGGCGGCGGGTGTGGTCCGTCACCGAGCTCGAGCCTCAGGGAGTGCGGTTGTTTTGAAGCTTCAAAACAACCGGTTAACCATTAGCTTTTTGTTTGACAAAAGAACATTTTTCATCCTCCAACTCACATTGAAGTTCGATTTTAAACCTTCAGCTATGAAACCGGCTAACAAACATCTTCCAACTGTCAAAATAGGAGAGACGCTGAAATTTTATAGTATTTTATCTAGCAAATTTTAATATCTTCAAATTAAAAATAAACTCAAAAGTGTAGAGTTGTACTCCATAGAACTGTAACAAAGAGGTTCAAATAGATCGGGTACAACAGAACTGTGAGTTCTTCTTTTTCTTAACTTTCTTCTTCTACTCTTTTTTTAGGAAGTTTGCTGGTATAACGAAGCCGTCATCTTGACTCCAATCACTACTGCGGCTCCACCTTCCTTGTACGCTTCCACCGTCCAGGCGTCCACCCCAAATCAACCATGATTCGTCTCTCCCCTCCCCTCCTCCTCCTCCTCCTCCTCACCGCTGCGGCGGCAGCGGCGGCGCCCGCCAGCGGCGCCGACGAGGCACACGTCTCCGTCGCGGTCGCGGAGAAGGGCCTGGCCTTCGCCAAGGACGTGCTTATCGGCGAGGCCGTGCGGTCGCTGACCCCGCTCCGCCTCCCCGGTGTGGAGAAGGCCGTCCGCGTGCCCTTCCTCGGCGGCGTCCGCGTCGCCGCCTCCAACATCACGCTCTTCCACCTAGACGTCGGGGACAACTCCACCATCTTCCCCGGGGACTCGGGCCTTCTCGTCGTCGCCTCCGGCATCACCGCCAACATCAGTATGCACTGGAGCTACCGCTACGATTCGTGGTTGTTTCCCATAGAGATCGCCGACAGCGGAACCGCCTCGATCCTGGTAATTGGGAGGGGTTGGGGTGTCCATAGCTGTTGCTGATTGTTTTTTTTTTTTTTTTTGTGTGAATTATACTTAGATTTGTTGTTGTATACCCGTAGTTCTACTACTTCAAACGTTGTATAGTTGGCTGTGATGGTATGCGTATGCCTACTATCACCACCGTTCTACCACATATGCCACATTATTATTTACCCAAACTGCTACCAAATACAAATCAGTCTATTCTTCACTTGGAGTCGATGTTACCTTTTATAGTTATATTTACATATGCAAATGCAAATGTTGACTTGTGCTACTGTTTGAACGAAGGGACAATTTTGTCTCTACAGAAATCTGAGCATATAGAGTTAACATGTGTGGATATACTCTCTTGGTGAAGTTTTTTTGCAACAAATTCCAACAGTGGTCTTGTGAACCTCTTAAGAACATCTTGACTAAATTGTGGCTTTAGGAAGACAGATATCTTCTTAGATCCTTTATTAGTTCAAGCCCAATTAATGGGACACAGAAAGTCGCAAAAAAATAAAATAAATAATGAGACGCAGAACATTTCGTCAATTTATATTAGTGTACATTGGATAGGAATGACATCATTTAGTTTACATGCTTCTATCAAATTAGTGTGGTTGCCTTTCTTCCATGGATCTTCACTAGTTTTAATATTTAGTTAACTTGTAGTTTCCCTTATTTCTGTCAAGAATAGTCTTCTTATAAGGTAGCAACACAAATGATACATGTCCTGTCCTGTTTGAAGTTAGAATGGTGGATCATGCTGCAAATCTTCCAGTATTTGTTTTTTTTTTTTTTTTGAGATATCTATCATCAATCAGTTCTAGATATGCTTGTGTGCTTCAACAAAAAATTGGTGGACTAAGTAAATAAATATTTGAATACTCATCAACTCATGGTATAAAACAATTCTGGGTATCAATATTTCTAGGTCTTAATTTGACTGGTTACTTTTGAATACTATTAGTTTGGCTGCCTATGATGACATAGTACCTACTGGACATGGGTAACTTGTCAGTTCTAGTCTATTATGGCTATTACAATCTTTATTTACCCCTTATTCGCACTTCTTGTTTGATCCTCCATTGGGAAAAAAAATAATTCTTTTGTATTCCAGCAACAACTCTTGATGCATAATTTTCTTCTTTATTGAGGATGTATCTAGCTATGACTTATGCGACACTGTTTTAGTATGCCTACTGCTCTACCTTTTAAGTTTTGACATGTTTTATTATGCTTACTGAGAGGAAGAAACTATCCTTCTATATTTGTAAGGTTCAAGGAATGGAAGTTGGAATAACCATGGTTATAAAGAACAACAATGGGAGTTTGGCTCTGTCTGCTTCGCAGTGTGGTTGTTATGTGAAGGACCTAGTGATATCCCTGGATGGTGGAGCATCTTGGTTTTATCAAGGGTATGTTTTCCATTTGCAACTTTGTAGATGAATTTATGCACTGACTCTTTTAAAAACATCAAGGTAAAATCATATTAATGTCTGAGGATTGAGTATTTTAGTGTATTGTTTTGGCCTCGAAAAACAGCAGGGGATGCCCCCACTGTTAGTATTCTGAAAGTGATCTCTCATTTTTACTAAAAATACTTTACTTATCTTTTGCTGCAATACATGGTTGTTTTGATGGTTTTACTTACATTCAAGTGAGATCTGCATGTTTCCAATTATCTTTCCAATGCGCTCAAGCTCCTGGACAAAAATTATGACATTTGCTGTACTATTTTTGCATTTTATTGTATTGATTTCACTATTCTTTAAATTCAGTAAACGTGTCATATTAACTAAACTGAGGGTAATATATCGAGTAAAGATATCTATTCTATTGAGGGTTTATGTTTAAGTTTTTAGCCCTTTCCTTGGATGCTTACACTTAAATGTCATCTGCAAAGAGATGATATTGGTGTTATTTATTTATATAACATACGCATGTAAAAACATATATAGTTTACCAGAGTTCCCTGGAATTTATATAGTTGGACTGGGGCACATCAAGAAGCAAAAGTTCATACTTAATCCACTATGTTGTATTGTCTACTTGTCTGAAGGTTTGTAAATGCTTTTGAAGATCATATTAAAGCTGCAGTTGAGAAGGCAATACCTGAAAATATCATTGAAGGTGCTGGCAAACTGGACTCCTTTATGCAAGGACTACCCAGGACCATCAGTCTGGATGACGTTGCTGCCTTCAACATGACTTTCGTTAATGATCCACGCTATGGCAATTCTTCAATTGAGTTTGATATCAATGGGTTGATTACTTCAGCAGTTGCTAAGACAACCAATCTGCAGAAGCATCCACAGCTTTCTTTTGGCTTGTGGTGGTGCATCAAAAATGCTTTTGCTTTCACTTGATGAAGATGTTTTAAATTCAGCACTAGAAGTTCATTTTAAGGTAAGAAAGAGCAACATTATATAGCACACCATTTTGCTTCTACTAGAATGTTCCATGTTGCATTCTACGATTATATTGACTGAAATTTACATGAGCACATTTTTTTTGGCTTCAGGCTGGTTCAATGCATTGGCTTGTTGACAAAGTCCCTGATCAATCTCTACTGAACACAGCTAATTGAAATTTATCATTCCTCGTTTATACTGGAATTACCCAAATGATGATATGCTGCTAAATATTTCAATGGCTTCATCCCCGGTGATAAGGGTTACATCAGAAAAAATTGAAGCTACCATCAACGCAGATATGGTAATTGATGTTATAGATGGCAAGGAGATAGTTCCAGTTGCATGCATCTCAGTGGTAAGAGCCATCAAATGCTAAAATCAGTATACAATGTTTTTAACCATTGCTCCAAGAGAGACAATAAAGAAAAAAATCATTAATACATACTTTTAAAAGATCGTATTAATTTCATCTTATTTTTTTGTTACTTCTTTTAACCAATCTCTTTGTTATTTAGTTACCATATATTTGTGTTGTATCTTCTGTTGTGTTTAATCATATATTTCCTTGCAGATTGTCAGTGCTTCAGGTGTTGTGGATTCATCAGGCAATAAAGTATATGGTAGAGTTGGATTAGATAATTTCTCTCTTGCATTGAAGTGGAGTAAAATTGGGAACTTCCATATGTCTTTGATTCAGGTAGTCAATCTCAGCAATCTTTTTGCATTTTTTTCCTTTTGTTTATTTGACTGTTTTTAGGGTCCTGATTGTTGTAGTCATCAGAAGATTATTGTCAAAGAATGATTTGTTCTAATAATGTTTGGTTTGCTGAGTTGATCATAACAAAATGTTACCTTTTCATTTCAGGGAGTGATTCGTGTTTTCCTGAACACAGTATGCATGCCCTATTTAAACTCCCGTCTTGGGAATGGATTCATCTTGCCCGTGGTTCATGGTTTCACACTTCAAGACGTCTACGTTTTAACCTCTGCTCAGCAGCTGACGCTTTGTTCTGATATCACCTTCAACGCAAGCAGCTTGGCGAGTTTATCACTTATGTGATACAGGGAAGTGTGTGTCGGGACCGCAAAGCAGGCCTTGCACATTTCATGTTATAGCGTTGAAGTACAACACTTGCACATATGTGTACATTATTGTACATAACATACTACATGTCATCTGGTTATAGATGTTATCCACGTTCAATCTACCAATTCATTAATGATGTACAGTACTCCCTCCATTCCAAATTACAAATCGCTTTAACTTTTTGGTTCATCCATTCCGCTATGTATTTAGACATACTATTCGAATTGAGGGAGTACATACAAAGACATTTGTGCACATTGTCTTTAATTAATCAACGTTACCCAGAGCACAAAATCCTTTAGAGCTCTGGAATGGAGATTGGATAAGATGAACAACTTATATTAATCCTTTTCAAACCAGGAAGGAATAAAGGAATCGTAAAGAAAAAAAGAAGTGGAGGAATTTAATTGTAAGGAAAAAAATGATTGCATTAAAAACCCACCGGACGGGGAAATTTTATCCATATTTTAAATGAAATGAAAGTGAGGTTTGAGTTTCATGCTTTAATTTGAGTAAAGTGTGGGGGCAGTCCTCAAATTTGTCATAGAACAAAATCAGCTCCATCAATTTTAAAACTGTAGATCAGGGTACATAAACCCGTTAAATGTTCAGTATTTCACTGTAAATCGTATCAGAACTTCAAAGGCTGAAGTGGTTCATTTGAAATTCTAAAAACTTTGCCTTCTCAAATTTCGAGGGAGGTGACTGGTCACTTGAAGGTTAGTTGACCTGATGGTGATGGCTGACGCTCGACTGCCAACCAGAAACACCTGACAAGCAAGGCTCACCACGTTAACCGTTACTCTACAGTTCCCTGTCGGGCTTTCGGCGTCGCTGCGGGCCTGCTGCTGCCTTCGATCGATCCCAAACTCCATCTCCATCACCACCATCACCACCTACCGATCTCTTGCAACGCCAAGCAAGCTTTCCGAACTCCCCGCCTCAGTTCTGGAACCTTCTAAAACCCCTCGCCCGTTCTCGCTCTCCCCTCCTCGACCTAGGGTTGGGCCTCCACATTCACCGCCCGCCCCGCGCGATGGGGCTCGGGCGGAAGCGGCGGCGCGGGGACGGGGAGCTGGGCCGGGTGGCGGAGATCGTGATGGTGCTGGCGACCGCGGGGAAGGCGCGGGGAGGCTGGTCCCCGACGGCGGCGGAGAGCGCACTCGCGGCTGAGGCGCGAGGAGCGCTGGCCGCCGCGGTGATGGGGAGGTGGAGCTGCGGGCCAGGGAGCTGTTCCCACGTGAGGTGGTGCGCGCGCGCTCGTCGAGGACCTTGGGCTGACCCGCGCCAGGGATCCCGCGGCCTTCGGGTATCGACCGCTCAAGGCCTCCATCGCGGATAGGGTCCTCCTCACCAAGCGTAAGGTTTGGCGCTGACACCTCTTCTCTCATCGTTTGTAGTTCAGCGCTCCTTCCCTTTCCCGGCAGCACTGCGTATCCTTGATTGATTCGGATTTTCGGATAGTTAGCCTCACCTTGTACAATGCAGGATATGAGGTGATGAATTGGTAATGACTGCTGTTTGTCTCGATAATGCTGCTATGCAGTGAAAGCAGTAAGCGTGCCACACTCCATGCAATGTGCATCAACGACTGGGCCATGATTCTGTTATTTAGCCTCAGCTCGAACCATATCTGATTCGATGCAATGAGTTGGAACAACAACTAGTTTTTATTACTATCTACATGATGGCAATGCCATATAGTGACACAGTATAGGGTCATTGATTTGAGGCACACTAGTGATATGCAGGGCCTTTTCTTTCAGGAGACTAAATTATTTTCATTTAATGTGCATTGTATGCTAAACCAAGAAATGAGCAAGCCAGGGATCATACCAAGTACAATTTTGCACGTCGTGAGCATCAAGACTATACAAATGGAACCATGTACAAAGCTTTTGAACAAAAATGGATAATTGGATATATTTTTTCTCTGGATATGCTCTTGAATTTTGGGTTTCCATTTGATTCCCTTATTTGTTATGATAAATGTCCGAGTATAATCTCTCATCGCAGTAGTTCAAACCCACTAATCTGTTAACATAGTTAAATTGTACCGTCATTGGCTCAGAGCATTCCATACAAGTTTGATGCTCCTTTACTGATCTTTTATTCTCCTTCCTTATTCATCCCCTTAAGTAGATGGAAGGGAAGGATGCTTTCGCCCCTTCAACTACTGTCTCTAAAATGACATCCTCAAGTGCAAAAAATGGATTCCAGCATGGAGCTTCTAAGGTTACCACTGGATCACCCAAGAATCTGTCAACCCCGATGATATCCCAAGTTGTCTCGAAGCAGCCCTTGTTAAATGGAACACTAGCATGGGCATCTTCTGTAAAATCACCTAGTGATGCTTCTGCTGTTTCATTGCCAACAGGCTCTGCAGACGTCAAAAAGCAAATTGTTCTTAATGGTTCAGATTCCACACAAAATCGAGGTACTCAAATGTTTTAACATCCCACTATCCATGCTATAAGGGGATCTCTTCATAAGATGGGTCTATGTATCGTAGTTGTATAGATCCACTTTCAATTTGGCTGACACGAATGAGTAGTTATGAAGGTGGATATGTTCATAGAAACAAAATGCAAAAATCCTGACATAAGAGACAAACAAACAAAATAGTGAAAATGGCAAGAGGCCCTGTCTGCAGTGAATCTTTTATTTATCTTCATTTTTAAGCTTAAACTTGTAGTAGAAGGTTGAGAGAATACATGTATAATGATTTCTCAGATTTTAGGTCATTTTGTGTTGGCTTGTTGGGAAAAAAATTATTACAGCTGCATATAGTTCCTGTTTGGCACTTGATATGTCCCCATATAAAAAAATGGCCATGCATTGAGATAAATATGTTTCTTTGGAAGCTGTTACGGTTCTCCTAGAAATAGCTCCTTGCACTGGTACATCACAACATCATGCAAATTGGCATGTCGTGTAGCTCTGTAGTCTTTACTAGTCATGTATATTTTGCCATATGAAAACATTTAGATAATGCACAATGCTATAGGAGAACAGCTTCCTTCTGTGCTGTATGAAAGTACATGATACAGAAGTCAGAGTCATAAACATACTGAGTACATATAACATACTCCTAGTAGGAGTGCAAAATTTTTACCCATGTTTATTGGTCTGTAGAGAAAGAGAGATATCCTGATTGCATGATTGGTTTTCAGAATCCAATGTATGAATAAGTTAGACGAACAGTTACATTTTTTTTTTTTTACAACGTGTGCCTTCCAATTTCGAATGGTGAACCTTTGTTCGCACAGCATTCATATTTTAAAATCAATGTCACCCTTTCCTTGTGTCCTAAATGTTAGGTTGCAAATTTATTTATAGAATGATTACAGTACCATTGCTATTTAGGCCCTGTTTGGCAGGGCTCTTGGAGCGGCTTCAGCTCTGGCTTCTCCCGAAGCACTGCCAAACGGGTGAAGAAAAACGGCTCTACTGCAGAAGCCATCCGAGCTGGAGCACCTTCTCTATTGTGCGGACGGCCAGTAAAAGGTGACTTCGCACGGCTCCTTGCCTCTGCACACGTGTTTACCAAAATGTCCGCCCTGCATCGTAGTTCTCTCCCTCGCCGGCTCCTCTCGTTTCTGCGAGGATGACGACGCTCATGATCTTGCGAAGGAGGCTAGAAGGAGCGCCCAGCCTCCCTATGTCGATCTGGCAACGCTGTAGCCCAACAGCTCATGACCTCCGCCCGGCCACCTGGACCAGGCGCCCCTCTCCGTGGCGCCCCAAGAGCTCGTGGGCCCAGAGCTCTGCTTGCTGGATGAAGCCTCCACGGCCCAAGTACCAGCGCAAGTGTACCCACGAGCAGCGACGCGCCGACGTCCCACTTTGTGAGCGCTGATAGTTGAGGAACAGAGGAGAGGGAGTACTGCAGGCCAGATGGACCTCGCCCAAACGGTGTTTGATTTGCACATTTCTTTTTTAATTAAAAAATTCTTCAAATATGGTTTTAATTTAATTATGATCAATATTATGATTATTTGGTGCAAGATGATTCGATCCATCTCTAGCTCAAACTTGGGTGCCTATTTTCTTCTTAATGTAAACAGCATAGTTACTCCTAGGTTGGTCACATTTTCTCTCTTAATGCAATGATACACATTGTATTCGACAAAAAAAACTATTGTATGCGTGAAAATATGTATTCACCCCTAGGCATTACTGCATATTTCAATTTTGAATGCAAGACTTATTATTTTGATTCTGCTATATTAATATAGCAACTAGAATAATGCTTTTGGTCCCAAGCAAGTTAGAGTAGGCTAGATACCCAACAATTGCCACAAAAACCAAGTTAAAATAAAGGATAGTAGTAAAATAAATTAGTAATTAGCAGTGAAAGATTTTGAATCTTCTGTATCTGAAATTATTTTCTCTATGACAACTATAGGTGCAGAAGCTATTGTAGAGTCAAATAAATCAGGTCATCATACTACCAGTTTGAATCATAGTTCCTTACGGAGTTCCTGTCAAGCGGAGAAATCTGTGGACAAAAAGGGACCTGCTGTTCACCCGGTGACATCAAATGCTGTTATGGGGTATCAAGATCCTAAGAGGGACTTATCTACTCAAAGACAGTCAATCTTCTCCAATCACAAGGCAGTAGCAAAAAATGTTGAACAGATTCTGCGCCGACCTGCTAATCACTGTAACTGGACTGTGCCTTCAACTGAGTATATGAGTACTAGACTGGACTGTCAGATATGTAAAGTTGCTATCATGAATATGGAAAGTTTGCTTGTTTGCGATGGCTGTGAGAGGGGCATGCACATAAAGTGCCTTCAGTATTATGGGAATCAAGTCCTGCCAGAAACTGAGTGGCATTGTCCAACATGTGTGGTCCATTGTAAGGACAAACCCCTCCCTCCAAAATATGGCAAGGTTATAAGAACTATAGTTGCACCAAAGACTTGTATGATTAGTGGTGCACAGCCTTCTCATGTAGCAGCAGAAAACCCAACTGAAGCGGGTGATTGTAGTTGTAGTAGTAAAAATCTAGCAGGAAATGGAAGTGTCATCAATCAAAACACCAACAACGTTGGCAGCCTTGTGTGCAAGAGTGGTACATTGACTTTAGATGCTGATTCAAAATCACCATCAATCTCTGGTGCTGAACCTCAAAAGGAAAATGTTAA
The DNA here is from genome assembly GCA_015847255.1 of Hyparrhenia diplandra. NCBI lineage: Eukaryota > Viridiplantae > Streptophyta > Magnoliopsida > Poales > Poaceae > Hyparrhenia > Hyparrhenia diplandra. The sequence goes on along the minus strand of JADLZK010009553.1, from coordinate 67,977 downwards.
ACACGTGGAAACCTCATCTGGAGAAAAGGAAGGAAATAGCATCCCTTGTGGTGGCATACCTACAGAAACTGCAACATTATACAATGGAGATGGAGATCAAAATACTAGAGCATCAACATATGGTTCTGGAAATCTGTCAGGGGGGTCTCATATGCATATCAAGAACAATTCTGCAAATCCAGTAAATTATTCCAATCTGCAGTCTACAGAACTTTCTGGCTTGAAACATACAGACCATTCTTTCATTATTTCTTCTATAGAGACTTGTGAGAGCACCAGAACACCTTACCAACATCCAAGCAGAAATGTACAGTTTCCTAGCACTAGAACATCAACTGATGAAATGTATCAAGCAGATGGTGTCACTAATGATGGGATAGGAAAACCACATAAACACAAAATTGTGGCAGATGATGCCATCTCAGACCATGACAATGCTCATCCGGTGACTTCAAATGGACACACGTATTCTGAGCGTGAAATTGTAGGGGATTGCAAGGATAGACATGTAGGTTGCAGCACAGCCAGTATTGTGGATTGGGTTGGGGATGGCCTCAAATCTATTGACGATAAGACTTATTATAAATCTTGTAACATTGATGGCATAATATACAGTCTTCATGATCATATTTTGATAGCCACTGAAGGTAACAAGTCCAGTCCATGTAAGCTGCAGGTACGTTTGCTTTCTTCTTGCTCACTTAATTACTTTGCACTGCATGTGTCATTATATTGAAACTTGAAAGGCTATCGTTTCCCTCTGAGGTTATGCCAACCATTATTTGTAGTAGAGTGTGTGGTACTATACTCTTTCTTCAAACACAGGCAGAATTGCTAATCGTCTTACCTCTTTACAGTCGCTGTTGGAAGAGCATGACTCTGTTTCTATGCTTGCTTATAGTAGAGTGTGTGATAATATATTCTTTCTGAAACACAGGCAGTATTACTAATTGTGTTTCCCATTTTACAGTCACTATGGGAAGAACATGACTCTGGCTCTAGACTGGCTATGGTCAATCCTTATTTCTTAGTCTCCGATATTCCACAATCTATTAGCAAGCCATGGGTTGAAGAGGATGAGGTGAGCCAACTAATTATTGTGATGAAGCTGGAAACAATTGGAATGTTTGCTTTTCATAAGATGAGGATCATGGAATCTCACCTGTGTTAATATTTCTTTTAGATGACATAAGCAACCTATATAATATTGTACAGATACACAATTATTAAATCATCAAGAAATCAATTTACCAATCATAATGTAGAGTTTTTATTCTCGATGCTACGAAAATCAACTGTCAATTAGCTAGATCTGAGCTTTCTCATGTTTCTCCGGAGGATAGATCCTGTAGTGATAGTTCATAAATGTTAATGTAGTAACTTTCTGGGTTGCTTATTCCTGGTGTCTTCTTGAAGGTATATGGTTCAAACGATGAAAGAACTGTATTAGTTTCTACTATTTGTGGCCCTTGTGAGGTACTTCATGCTGACAAGTTTAGAGAAGAAACCAAGAGAAGATGTCAGTTAGACACTTCAGGTTGTTTGCATCCAACTTTCTTTTGCAGGTCTGTTTCTTATCCTTTAATATTTTCTATTACCTTACTTAGCGAACATATGTATCTGTTTGCAGAATTGGTTGACCGACTCCCCTCAAAAAAAAAAAAAAAAAAAAGAATTGGTTGACCGACCCAAAACCATTTTGTTTTTTTAATAAATGTACTCGTTTTTACAATGAAGAACATGTGTAGCACTAGAAATAGGTCATGTTACTGCTGGTTGGGTTCGTTTTGGTAGTTAGAATTTTCTCCGATGGTTAGTTAGAACATTGATATAGCAAACGCATATACAGGGATTGTAATTGAAAATTTAACCAAGGGCGTATCCCTGCTAATTAATGACTCAATACAAATTTGTGGATGGTTGAGTTTGGTTTATTCCTCCCGCAAACACTGGCTTAATTAAGTAACTTTCTATTTTATCTTTTGCCCTTGAAGAAGAGAGTTGAACAAGAACAATATCCAAACATCAACTTTTTTTATATTATTTTTTTCGATGTGGAACATTGGCCCAGGCAATGGTGCTATAGCACAATGAGTTAGGCCTGGCTGAGTATGTCACCGTTAGTTGAAATGTTAACTTCATAAGGTGGCAAGATTGAGTTTTAGGGCTGGATCTAATAGAAGAGCAGCTTTAGCTTCCTTTTCTCATTAATTAATAATTGGTCAGGTATGTCAAGCCTATCTTTCTTCGTCATTGACATATCCCCCTCTACCCTATGTCTGCCCCGCTCATGTGATGTTGCTGCTGCTCGAGCTCGGTTGAGGGAGCTCATCAGAGAGGGTGACAAGCGGTTGCTCTAGTTTGGGTGAGCAGAGCACATTTGAGGGAGCGAGAGATCGAAGGCAGCCACCACCGCTTTTGACGGCGCCACGAGGAGATGGGTGGGAGTGGGGCTGGTGGAAGGCTTTGCGAGGAAGACAGGCGGTCGGCTCCGCCAGTGTGGATAGGGCAACTGAGCAGCGCAGGTGAGATGGCGGCGACAGATGACTGTGCGAGGGATACAGGAGAAGCTGAAAAAGCTCCCTCACGCCGGCTTCTGGCTTCTCCGAGGCCCACGTTAAAGGAAGAAAAGCACATAGGAAATAAGCTCATGAGAAGCTTTCCATTTGGCCACAAAGCACTTCCCTTTTTAAGTTAAGCCGCCCAAGAAGCAGATCCAAATAGGACCAAAAACGTGAAGATATCACCTGTGATCCCTCAATCTCCCACGAATTCCCCAACCGATAATTCTTACAAAAATTTGCAATTAGTTCAATTTTTAACTACCGGCTTTGAAAAGGTTGACTTTTTTATTTTTATTTTGCAGGTGGAACTATGATGAATCCACAGACAGTCTGTATAAAGATTACAATGTTGGCAATTAAGTGGGTTTCTGACATGTTTTAAAGAATAAATCTAGTTATTTTTATTTGCAAACCAAGGCATTAGGATGACTAGCTACCTTTTTTTTTTATCAAAGATGACTAGCTACCTTGCTATGCTACCTTGATTGCGTTCACTCAAGCAGTTATCCTAAGGCCAGTCTCAATGGAGAGTTTCACCTCCCCGCTTTCAAAGATGTGAAACTTTGGTATGAAATAGGCGTCCTCCTCAATGCACAGTTTTATTGCACAGTTTCATAGGCTCAAGGGTCCCACAACCTCTCTCATTGCATGGTTTAATTGCATAGTTGCATGATGAAACTCTATTTGTGTCTCAATGGGGGTTTCACAGCTTTCCAACGCATGCAAACAAATGCCCAAAGGTTTCACCATGGTGAAACTATTTCCTTTCTCTCTCCTAGGAGTTTCATGCAAAAAGTGAAATTTTCTTTGATGTGACAATCGCATTTAATGCTGCATTTTTAAATCGTGAAACTCCTAAAAAATAAAATTTTCGGGATGTGACACGCATTTAATGTGCATTTAAAATGTCTCATGAAAACTTCCATTGAGACTGGTCTAATTATCCTAACCTGGGGGCGGTAAATTTGCATGTTATAATCACCAACGCGTCTGGTCTCCAGTCAGACTATTTTATTACTAATAGTATCTATTAATAAAGTACATAATTCCATTCGGACCTGAGAGCAGTAAATAATTACATTCGCTTGGACTTTTTTATTACCAATAGTATCATTGTGTTAAGTAAATAATTCCATCTGGATCTGTGAACGGTAAATTTGACTGCGATAATAATCAGCGTGTCTTCAGTTAGTCTTCTTATTACTAATATCTTTTTTGCTAAAAAGAAATAATTCTGTCCTATTGTGCGAGTGGTAAATTTGCATGTGATTTCTCATTAAATTATCAAAAAAAAATACATGAATGCAGCAAAATGATCAATAGTTTTGGTTTAGTCTGATGTACACAAGCCAAAAGAAACCACACCTTGCAAAAATATTGTACAGGAAGTGTGCAAATATATAAACTGCAAACTGGAACAGAGATATGTGGACCTTTCCTGACACAAAGGCCCTGTTTGGTTCCTACAGGGGACTAGGAACTAATTTTTAGTCTTAATTATTTCCTAATTTATCCAACAACAAGACTAATGGACTAATTTTTTTAGTCCCAACTAGTCCCTAAATCCATTAGTCCCTCTTGAGAGTCTAATTGGGACTAGTCTGTGTTCTTGTCGGGCGTCAACTCATTTGTGCATTTGTGCATTCACTAGACAAATTGTCGCTTTAGTCCCTCATTAGTCCTTTTGAACTAAACATCTTTTAAATAAGACTAAAAATTAGTCCCTAGTCCCATGGGAACCAAACAGGCCCAAAGTAACAGTAAAAAAAAAGTTCATGGTAGGTTAACTGAAAACAGGACAGCCAAGATCGAAAAAAGTTCCATGTTGTCAAGGTTGCACAGTGGACATTCGGTAACCTTCTCCGGGTTGAGGTTATCGTTGTCCCTATCTCTGGTGTCGGCGCCATGGCTGACTGCACAGAGCCGAGAATCATGCTAGCACAAATCAACCAATCGAGAGAACTGAATATTGAGATTGAGAAGAGAAGAAGAGAAAAAATTGAACCCAGTGCAGCCGGTTCCCGCATCACTGCGCCTCGCTGTCGCCGACTTGCAATGTTAAATTTGATTATGTTCTTGATTTGAATGTCAACTTTTACCCGCTGTTTGGGGAAAATTTCATTTTACACTTGTATTAGTTTGATGACTATTACATGTGATGTCATGATCCAGAAATAGAGCCTGTATGACAGGCCCGATAGGCCCAAGGAGCGCCGGGCCCGCCCCTTGCCTTAGCGCCCAGCCCGCCTCCGTCCCCTCCTTTCCACGGATTCTTCTCGGCAACTAATTCGAGAAAAGGAAGGAAAATATTTAGGATTATCTTTAGGTGTTTTGGTGTGCAAGGGGATATCTCATCTATAAGGGAGACCCTTTATTAGGAAATAAATAAATAGGACATGCTTGTAAAAGTTATTCTAATCTATAAGGAAACCTTTAGAGAGATTGCTTGAGATACAAGTCCCACTAGCCGGGCTATATAAGTAAGGGATCTCAGAATCTTTCGGGGGAACAAGCAAAATAAAGAAATTTTATCCCAATCTCTCTTCCTCTCCCTCTCCCCCGCGCCCACCTTCGACCGCCGCCGCCACCGCCCACCGCCGCCCAGCGCCGCCCCACAAAGGCCGGTTTGCCGCCGCCGCTCACCACCTCCACCACCATCACCCATCCTCCTCCTCTTCCACCAATCTCTCAATCTACGTGTCGGCTTACGCCCAATCTAGCCGGTTCCCGACATGTGACCTTGTCATGAAATTAATTTCATTTTATGTTCTTGATTTGTATAGCAATTTTCAATTATTTTTTAACTTCCCATGAAATAGTCGCAGCTGTAATCTGATGTCTATTACATGTGACCTCCATGTATTAGGATTTTTTGTGAAATTTTGCCCTTTTTTTAAAAAAAAAAAATTCAAATCTGTCCGTCGTTTGAAAAAAAATTTGCACGGGTATCCCTTTTGGTCGCGCCATCTCCTATGTGGCGATTTTTTTCACATGTCGCGCCACCGCATGTGGCGCGACCGTGCAGCCAACCACGTGGGCGGGCCGGGTTGACCGATTCTTTGCTGGCGTGGCATGACGCGGGCCCCGCACGTCGCGCCAGTGCATGCGGCGTAACGGGGAGCTGCGATCCCATGCAAATAATACTACAAAGTCCTATCCAAAATTTGGAAAAAATGTTGCATCGACACTATAACACTTTTTTGTTTGTTTGTGATAATTGTTGTCCTACCATAACCTAACTAGGCTCAAAAGATTCGCTCTCGCCGTGTATATCAAAACTATATAATTAGTTTTTTATTTAACTATATTTAGTGCAACATGCATAAGGTAAAAAGATTTAATGTGATAGGTGAATAGTAAATTTTGGACAGAAAAATTTTGGAATCTAAGCACTGCTCGCTGCTGCCGTTGCATGCCGTGGCGCTTTTAATATATGTGTTTAGATCCATGGAAGTTGCGAAAAAATATCACATTGGACACTATAGCTTTTTTTTGTTTGTTTGTGATATTTGTTGTCTTACCATAACCTAACTAGGCTCAAAAAGATTAGCCTCGTTAGTGTATATCAAAATTATATAATTAGTTTTTTATTTAACTGCATTTAGTGCTCTATGCATGAGGTAAAAAGATTTAATGTGATGGGTAAATAGTGAATTTCGGAGAGAGAATTTTAGAATCTCACGGGGCTATTGTTTTTCCTCCTTTGGTGGGCCTTCGAGGCATGCATGCTGCCACTCCTCGCAGGCATGTGCACTGGACGGCAGGAACGGCAGTAGCATGCACTGCGTTTAGGTTCCAAAATTCTCTCTCCAAAATGATCTATTCACCCATCACATTAATCTTTTACCTTATGCATGGAGTACTAAATGCAGTTAAATAAAACAACTAATTATATAATTTTGATGTACACGATGAAACGAATCTTTTGAGCTGGATTAGGTTATGGTAGGACAACAAATACCACAAACAAACAAAAAATTTATAGTGTCTTATGCGACATTTTTTTTCCCAAAAGCTGGATAGGACTTTGTAGTATTATTTGCATGGGATCCCAGCTCCCCCGTCACGCCGCATGCACTGGCGCGACGTGCGGGGCCCGCGTCATGCCACGCCAAAGAATCGGTCAACCCAGCCCGCGTGGCTGCCGCACGTCCGCGCCACACGCGGTGGCGCGACATGTAGAAAAATCGCGCCACCGAGATGGCGCGACCAAATGGGATACCCCCGCGCAAATTTTTTCAAACGACGGACAGATTTGAATTTTTTTTAAAAAAGGGCAAAATTTCATAAAAAATCCCATGTATTAGCACCTTGTGCTCGGCGATTGAATACTTGCCAGACTTAATATTATATACTCTTTTTTCATCGTGGGGAAAAAAGGGAAGGAAAAACTAATCTAGCATCGAACCCCGCATGGGGATGGCCAAGAACTTCTGCAAAACAAAACATGATCACACTGTCACGTAAGTAGTCTTCTTGTCTGACAGTGTTTAGACTTGCCTTTCAAGAAAAGAACTATAACCATGATCATGAGCACAATAGACTAGGACATTGAGCAACCTTTTGGACCAACTGGGCCACTGGGGCAGTGGCTGGCAAGAAGCATGAACCTCTAAAACCAAAAGGTTGGCCTTGGTAGCTCATGCCATGCGCGTTTCAAAGATCCTTGTCAGGGCAGTGGAACCGTGATACTCAAAAAAAGAAAAAAAAAAAAAAAAGGGGGCAGTGGAACCGTGGCGGCACCTTCCTAGTAGTATTATTTATAACTTAATTAATAATCCATCCGATTCCGACTCCCCACCTGTCCATCGATTCCATCGTCATCATCAATAAATAGAGACAGAATATCTGACCGGCCGCCACCGTACCTCAGCTCACGTACCTCCGATCCGCCCACCGCCATCCGAAACCGAAACTCCTAGTAGATCTATACACGCATAAGCTTATATGGAGCAGCTACCTGATGACATGCTCGCCGATGTCCTGGGCCGCCTGCCACCCAGCAGCCTAGCTGCGTCACGCTGCGTCCGCAAGCGCTGGTGCTCCATCATCGACGCCCGGCGCCTCCTCCGTGCCGACCTCCTCCCTCTCCGCCTCGACGCCTTCTTCTGCATCGCCCTCGACATCATCGAGCGGATGACCTATTTCTTCGCACGCCCCTCGACGGCGCGCCGAATCCCGGGCAGCCGCCTCGATTTCATGCACGAAGGAGATAACTCCACTCTGGAAGTGGAGGATCACTGCAATGGTCTGCTCTTGGTGAGTGAGGATGGCATTATGGTGGTCAACCCTGCCACACGGCAATGGGCCAACTTACCTACCGCCCCAGAACCATCCATTTGTGACATGCTTGGTGGGGTCAGGGTCTGGGATCAGGATCAGGAGAACGACGACCACCACCACGACCTGTTGTATTCAAGCTTTTACCTTGTGTACGATCCCATGGCGGAGTCGCCGCAGCACTTCGAGGTATTTATTATCCCCTTTACTTGGCCATGATCTGGCCCGCAATCGTGAAAACATCACCATCGACCTTGACAAGCAACAATGGCCACCATCGACATTGAGAATCCACGTCTTCTCATCAAGGAGATGGAGGTGGGAGGAGAGGTCCTGGGTACGCCAGGGGGAGCCTGCGGGGACCATGGCCGATATGCTGCAATCGGATCGCTGGGACCGCAAGGCCGTATATTTCCGGGGAGCTCTCTACGTGCATTGTCAAAATGATTCTGTCATGAGGTACGGCCCTGTTCCTAGTTACTTTTCAAATTTTTCAAAGCAAAGTAACAGCGTTTTTCTCTCACAACAAATGAGCATCGATCTAAATTTCAGCCACTAGGCATCGTCGTTTCATCAACTATTACTGTTGTTATTGTTATTGTTATTGTTGTACAATTGCATGCACAATCTAGCGCTAAGTAAGCACACATGCTCATATATGTATTCATGCCTTTTGTATTATTAATTAATTGCAGGATAGCCTTGTCCAATGCCAATAAGTACCAAATGATGACATCTCCGTCAGCAGACGGTAAACTTGGTGTGGGTGCTACCTTTTATCTGGGAAAATCAGAGAAAGGGGTATACTGTGCTTTACTTTATTGGGTCGACTGCCCCCAGTTTCGAGTCTGGTTCCTTAAGGAAGAAGAGGAAAATGATCACATTCGCATGGAGTGGGTGTTGAAGACTAAAATCAGCCTTCCGCCGCTGCTTGCAAATATACCGCTTCTTCGTGGCTTTTCTGATGATGAATATTGGAGGGTCATCCGTAACTATAATAACAAGGAGGAAGTATCACCTGCTGCTGCACATGGCGACGACGAGTTTGCTGCTGCTGATGATGAATGGGACTTTGACAATGATGACATTGTCCTCGATGAAGCCAAAGATAATAAGTTAACTGAAGGAGACGGGCACTACCCTGTTGATTTCCTCGGATTTCATCCTTACAAAGAGATTGTCTTCTTTTCCGTACCATCCGGGACAATATCTTATAATTTGAATACCTCAAAGTATCAACAGTTGGGCGACTGCATATTTATACCAGTGGGCATGAGTACCTGTTTCCCATACACGCCGTGCTGGATACGGGGATTATTTGAAAACAGTTGATGAAAGTGGCCTGCAGTATCAAATATATATAGTTAGACTCTGTTTATTTGGAGCCAGCATAAGCATGTAAGGGATGTTTTAATCAGAGTGCACATACGTCTAATAGATTATCTTCAGATCATGCATATTTTGCTTTTTCTTTTGAAATATCTCTATATCACTGCGTGTATATCGCACAAAGTTAAAGGCGCACTTAATTAGCTACGAGTTGGACACCTTTTTAAAAATAAAAATATGGACTTTTAATTTTGTTTACTAATTGAATGCACGTTGTTTCTAGAGTATAACACAGTAGCAAGGGGATGAGACATATGTGGCTGCTGCCAAGGCTTCAACCAGTATGGTGGTGGCATGGAGGCGTGGAGCAGCAAGGTGCGGATGGTGTTCTTGATGGTATGAAGTATGCATTTAGCTTTTGCTATTTTGTTGGGAAGTGTAGGAGCAGGAGAGGCGTAAGTTGATATCGCCTTAAGAAGAAATCAGTGGTGGCACGGTTGAGGAACTCGGTGCCGTTATCAGCGTAAAACACTTTGGGAGTGATGTTAAACTGCGTACAAGTGAAGGCATGAAATCAGTAAGATGGCGATGAACCTCAGATTTGTGGCATAACGGAAAAGTCCAACGAAAATGAGAATAGTCATCAAGCAGCACATGATAATATTTTAAACCAGAAGTGCTTAAAACAGGGGATATCCAGACATCACATTGAAGTAACTCAAAGGTGCAGAAGTAGAACTAATGAATGGGAGTCGGGTGTGTTTGTCAAGTTGACATGCATGGCAGAGATACCACGATTGCTTATTGTAGGAGATGGCAGGCATGGTCTATAGGGTGGCAAGTGCAAAGGGGACCCAGATGTCGAAGATGATGATGCCATAGCATGACTGAGGTGGCGAGGTTGAAGGTGGGCGGTGGCATGGGGAGATGGTGTAGAATTCCTCGCCGCTATTGCATTAAAGAATCACACGTCTCGTCTATAGGTCCTTAATAGAAAATTCGAGAGCGTCAAATTCAATGGAACATGAATTGTCACGAGTAAATTGACGTACTAAAAGAAGATTGCACACTAGAGCAGGAGCCACAAGTACATTGTTAAGTTGGAAAGTAGTGTTTTGTACTCGATAAGGTAGAAGTGCCACAACCGAAAACAGAAGGTTGAAAGGTCCTAAATGGCTAGAGGGGGGGAATAATAGCCTAATAAAAATTTTCTACAAAGCACTAGATAAACTTGTTAGAATAACAAATGGCGATAATTGCGCGTTTGCTCTAGCTCTACTTGTCGGCAAGCCTCCTATTGACAATTCTAGTTGCTATGATCTCTAATTCACTCAGCTTTGCTAAGTCACTACTTTACCAACTAGATGAACAAGCTAGATTACACTAAGCAAGTCTAAGCAACTAGCTAGGCTACTCAAACTACACAAGCACAAAATATATATCAAAGTAAATGCAAGATAGAGAGGAGGTAGTTATACCGACTTGTCGAGGTAAGTCACCCAATCACCGGAGATGATATCACAATGTGAACAATGAAGCCAATCACCAAAGGATGACAAGAGACAAATGGAGACACAATGATTTAACCCGGTTCACTTGAGCACCCGTCAAGCTACGTCTCCGTTGTGTCGACCTTCTCACGTGTGGGTCAAGGTGGAGCTCACTCCAAGCCAAATGCCTTTAGGCTTCTTGAACCCAAAGCAAATGAGAGGTACTCACCGACACGAGCAATGTATTATCTTGCAATTACCGTCCCCGACGAGGATGCACATCCTCTCTCACAAATCACCTGAGGAGGTGGCCAAGAACAATCACCAACTCTTTGCCAACGCCTCCACCAATCACCAAGCCGGCTAGGAGTGGTGCTCTCCAAGAGCAACAATAAAACCACCGCTCACAACGATCCTCAAGCGCCACTAGATGCAAAGATCAAAGCAAAGTGCACTTGAATCACCTCAACTCACTAGAATGATGCTCTCAAGCAAAGGGAGTGAGGAGGAGGAGGTGTGCTCAGCTCTAGAGGTGTTAGGAATGATTTCAAATGTCCAAGAGAGCTCCACAAGCCGGCCAAAGCGGTATAAATAGGCCACACCACGAAATGTGGCCGTTGGGGTGCAAAACACGCACAAATCAGCTGGCCGACGCCTTAGACCGGACTCACCCGGTGAGTCCGGTCGGTGGTCCGTCACAACCGACTGAACCCCAACAGGACCGCTCAACCCCTCGGCTGGACGCCAACCCGGTCGCGTCCGATCGGTGCTTCCTGGTCACCACCGGAAGCGTCCGGCCGCTCCTCGGCCGAAACTCGAAAACATGCTCTCTGCCGGACTCACACACCGGTCGCGTCCGGCCGAAATCTCGTGCTTCCAAATGGTGAGTCCTGGTCACCATCCGAGCTACGAATTTATGTCGTCGTTGTGTTGCCGCTCCTTCGCCTTTGCTCCAAACCCGACTTCCGTCACTTGATTCTTGTTGCCGACACGTCGAAGAACACCCCGACACCATGTGTTAGCATTTTGAAAACATTTTCAATCAAGTACGGAGTTAGCTCTCTAGGTTAGAATGCATGCAAATGATTTTGAACCTAGAGGCACATGAGGATCGATATGTAATGATAGTTTTCTCCTCTTTATAGTACGGCTTTATCGATCCTATAATCACTCACACCCTCTATGGTGTCTTGAGTGTGAAAACAAAATGGCCCTATGGATATACCTTTGCCTTGAGCCCATTTTGATCCACGATCCACTCCAAGTCATGCACTTGATCATCAATTGAATCATCTCGATCCATCCATCATGACCGTCATGCACCAACCTTGGCTTGACCAATCTCCAACTAAATCAAACACTTAGCATAGAGAGATTAGTCCTAGGATGTCATCAATTAGCCAAAACCAATCTAGAGATCTTCAAAGGTTATCGCCATTATGTAACACCCCCGGTGTTACTATTACTAAACCTGCCATGTCATCATGATCATTGCAAAGCATCCATCATTAGTTCCCCATGATATGCATTGCACTAAAATAAGTTTAATTTTAGGTTTTGGTTGAGCTCGTGTGAAAAAAGATTGAAACGCAGTGTTTGTTTTATGTGTCGGAAACTCTAGATTCCAACCCCTTTTTACCTCCTTTTCTCGTGGTTTAAAATCTAAAAAGAATTTGGGTATGGTTCCAAAAGCTAAAATGTAGATCTTTTCAAGATGTACATTTTTAGTTTTTGAAGTTTTTCAAGTTTCTATATAATTTTAAAAGTAATTTCAAATCCCGCAATTACCTCAAAGTTGCCCCAAATTCAAATTTCAAAATGGAGGCCGAATTTGAAAATGTTTCAAAAGTTCAAATGTAGATCTTGAAAAATGGAGCAACTTTGCTTTTTGCAGATTTTCATCTTCTATTCAAAATTTTGGAGTAATTTGCAAATTTCAAAGACCTCGGTTACTCTGATTGCCACCGACGTCATCCCATCCTCTTCCCCTCTCTCGTTCCTCGCCGTCGGCCGTGGCCTCCCCTGCCCATCCTCCGGCGTGTCGTCGCCGGCCCTTCTCGCGCGAGGTTGAGCGTCGCGCGTGGCGTCGATCTTGGGCGCCTCGCGTCTTCGAGGCGTGAAGGAACCAAGCCGGCTTCCTCCTTTTCCTCTTTCTCCCTCTCATTCGCAGCTCTCGTGCGCTCTCTCGCAGCCCGCCAACGAGCACCTCCGCCGCCGCCGTTTTTAGCCGCCATCACTTGCTCCCGCCGAGATCGAGCTCACCACCATGGTCGCAACTCTCTTGCGCTCCTTTTGAAACAACTCAACCAGCCCCGCGATCGCCCGAAGTTGCCCGCGCGTGTCGTCTTCTCCTAGCCCGACGGAAGCGCCGCCGAGATCTCGCCGCTCGTCACTCCGTAGGCGTCCGTACGCCAGCCGAACACCAACATGCCGACGAAGTCAGCGCCGCCGCGCATCCACCCTCACCGCCGACGAACCATCTCCGCGCGTCCTGACCCGGCCTAGCTAGCGCACCAGACCGCGGTGAGTTCCTCTCCCTACTGCTTCCCTCCGTTGTCACTTTACCCCGCCTCGCGTCGCCGGAACGTCGTCGCCGCCGGCGAAGCGCCGCCCGGTGCTTCGCCTCCTCGAGTCCCTCGTGGACCGTAGATGGTAAATTAGAAGAAGTCCAGGGGGTTAAGTGAATAAAGGTCAAAGAGAAAGAAATAGTGTTTGGGTGTGTTTGTGATTTAGTAAAAGGTAAGGGTCTTTTTGCAAAACCACCACACCACGTGTCAAAGCTAGGCCTACCATTCTCGTTCTTTTGGGTCGGTATATTACGTTCATAGCAGAGCTAGCACAAGAATGAGGCCATGCACAGCATCTGGGCCAACTTTCGCCCGAGATCTGCTTTTCTTTTAAAAATTGTTTTATCAATTTCCTTTATTATAAATAGTGTCTAATTTTGTGATTTTCATATAAATTCAAACCTAGCTTCAAAAAATTCTAAAATTTTTTGTAGAGTCTTCTTATGAGTATGTCTACCCATCAAAATTTTGAAACTTAGATTTTGAGTAGTTCTTGCATGATTTAAAAATACAAATTTTAATTGAAAAATGCATCTTCCATGATTTTTAGAAAATAAAATATTTATTCAAAAATCATGAAAATTTATTTGGTGCTGTTTTTATGATGTGACCTTCTTGTATAAAAAAAGTTTGGAGTCGTTTTGAAATGTTTAAATTATTTTTCTATTTTATGCTCTATTATTTTATGTGTTTAAATGTTATGTTTAGTGTAGAATGACTTAGGTTTTGTGTGACTTTGGGGTTGTTTTGTGAATCTTGGATCATACCACAATCAAATGGTCCTTGAGAACTCCTTAGGCAATGGTGATGATATCTTGTAGAGTAGTTCAACAAGTTGGTTGTGTTGGGTTGCAACTTTATCGTGAAGGAAAGTTGTACTCAAGTATTTATCATTTCATGCATCCATCAAGCATCATATTTATACTTCATCATGCTAAAGCATGCATCATCATCTACGTGTAGAGTATACAAGAGTGAGATGGTTCATGATGGTCGAGCTTCAAGAAGATCCATCCACCGATGATATCGATGTCAAGTATGACTCGGGTGATCTCGTTAAGGAATCTAACTTTTCCCCTCGCAACACGTGCAAGCCCCTAAGTTACATTAAACCCTTCCTTGATGTTTTAAAAAGTTTTACTCCCTCCGTCCCGTAAATGATAAGCGTATTTTGACCAGAAAAAGTCTTGTAAAGAAAAGTTTGACCATTGATTTTTCTTACAATATAATATCAATTGCTAAAGATCTAATATAATCTCAAAACCACTTTGAATATAAAAATATTGATGCAAATTTTATGTACTAATTGTACATATATTTTAAGTAATTGTTGGTCAAAGATTATAAAGTTTGACTTTCCCCGGTCAAAATACGCTTATCATTTTACGGACGGAGGGAGTATATCACTTATGTCTATGCTATGTTGCATTAAGTAATTAGGAGTTGAGTGATAACCTAATTCTTTGCATTCCCGCCCTTGTTTATTTCAATACCATCCTTGATAACCTTGTTTATGTCGAAAATGCTTAGTGATGCTTAGCCCCGCTTAATTAGTTAAGTTTTTCATCAAAATGTTTTTTTTGAGGAGATGGTACCGCTTTTCGAAAAGAAAGAGTTGTAGTGATGAATTTGAGATCGGACGGGGCGTGGGTTGAAAAGTCGGCGGGATTCCTAGCCGTGCTTGTCCCGTGTTGGTTGTTTAAGGACCGTCCGTTGTTTGGCCCGAGTGAAATCGGGACTTTTTGAACGCATATTGCGCGCCGAGACCTTTTGGTCAATGGCACGCCTCGCTTTGCGCCCACCCTGTGTCGCGAAACTAGTACTACCACATATTCTGGTAAGCCGGATCTCGGTGGAGCCAAATCGAATGGCAACCACGCGACCGGGAGTGGAGAGATGGCGGGAGTAGCGTGTACCCGCCCCTCGCTTGAAATTTGGTGCGGCGGTGGGGTATCAGTACTCTCGGGTGGCGCAGCCTCGCTCCCGCTTTGGACAAATATGAGAAAAGGTTGATATATGCAAGCTTAGGTGCTACATATTTCGTGTGGTTAGAACTCCCCTACCGGGATTATAATCGATTCATGTATCATTTGTTGCTTCTCTGAGAAGGAGACCCGATTCCCGACCTTCATCGTAGTAAATGATGGAATATGTTTTCGAGGAAAGAGAGTTGGAATAAGAAAAATATGTTTGCTCTAGAATAGGATAACCTAGAGTATATGAGCTACTAATCTGAATTAAAAATATTGAAAGTAAGGATTCACTTATAGTAGCTTTTCCGCAAAAGAGTTCTTGATTCTTGCTAAAGCCTTACCTTGACTTCTAAGACCGGCATTCCCGAGTCTTCTCCTCTTTTTCTTTGTCGGGTAAGTCTTGTTGAGTACTCCCCGCACTTTCGGGGTTCTTTGACCCTTGTTGTAGGGAGCGGCAGTCATGAGCAGGCTTGTTTTGGTCCCTCGCCGCATGACGGTGTACCAGAGGAAGATGATGAGTAGAGGTGAACCCTCGGGCGGGGGTTGTCGTGTGTTATATGTATAAAGTTACTCCAATAATTCCGTGCTTGTAATAATGTTACTTAAGTTTGTTATTTGAACAAATGTTTTGTAAAATTATGGTTATGTAATCCTTCCTCGCTATTTACTCGATGTATTTTGAATAAAATGTTGTAATACTTGCAATGACTTGTTAATGAGATCCCTGCTCGAAAGATTAATAGCACTTTCTAGATTATTGGGAACTCATGCATAGTGATCGAGGTCTTAATGACAATGATAAGTGCATGTGGGCCCTGTAATTTAGGAGGTTCTCATTACACATTACCAACACTAATGAAGGAGTCGGAGTGAGGGAGGCGGAAGAGCAGTATACCATCCGAGGGCGACAAGTGTGTAGAGGCGCCTGTGTCGAGGACCCAAGGGTTGGAACCCTAGAGCGATAACTGGTTTAGTTGAAAGGTCCCTTGTGGTTTTGGTAATTTGAGATAAAAAAACAGGAGATTAGTTCACATAAGATGATTCAATGAAGGACCTTATTGCATATGAGACATGACATGGAGTCATGTGACCAAGGTGGTGAAGATAATGATGAGGCTTGGCTTGATGGACCGGTTGCAAGAGTGAAGGGCTAGTCGAGGCTTTGAAGTCATGGACCGCGAGGCGGTGAAGCTTAAGCAAGACTTGGCCCCGACGGACCACCGCAATGGTGAAGAGCAAGTGAGGTCAAGATCGATGGACCAAGAGGGTCATGTGATGATATGGAGTGGATCATATCATTCTTGATCGTGTTGATGATGCGTTGCATCGACACTTGGAGGAGATGGAGTGGAATGGAAATGCGCAAGGCAAAAGTATAACCTAGGGCTTTTCATTTCGCCGGTCATGGAGCTTATAGAAGTTTATGACCGGGCTTAGGATAGATGGTTGTACTATCAAGAGGGGCAATCTTATTTGCATATCGGTCATCTAGTGCCACTTGTGCGATCAAACTTTGCGATATGTTAGGATCGAGTGGCATGGTGAGATCAAGTGAAAATCCTTTGAAAATGATCGTGAAAAATGCTAACACACGTGCACATGGAGATGTACACTTGGTGGTGTTGGCACATTTGCAAAGGTGGTGGTGTTTCTAGGGTTGATATGGTTTGGGTCCCTTTCTCCCTCCCTCGAGCTTGCGAGGGGATTCGGCGCTTTTGGGAAAATGAAACACTTATTTTCTATTGCGTTTGGATGCAATTCTTTGGTGAAAACATGCTATCCCTAGAGCACAAGTTGGTACACTTGTTGGCTAGCATGTTTGAGCAAACGTGGACAAATTTTGCGCCGACGATAGGCTGTAAAATGACGTTTTACATGCGTCGGACGCTAAAGCAGATAGTGTCGAACGCTGGTGGTGCGCGCGTCATGGTTGCGCCAGGGCAGCGCGGGAGTAGCCGTGGCCGAACGCCCGCCGCCGCGGTGCCGTGGTCGCATACCGGTGTTGAACATGCGCTGGCCCCGGCGTGCTTTTGACGCTGGCGAGGTCGCGGCGCCGTAAGTCGAACACGCCGACGCCAAACGTCCGACGGCCCAGCGCCGCCGTCCGGCGGGTGGCGGGTGTTTGCAAGGCTTACCGGATCGCGCCCGGAGCCGCATCCCACGCTGCCCCGGCATGCGCGCCCGCGATGGTGAAGTTTGCACGCTTAGTGGTCGCTGTAAACGGCCACTAACACGCGGCGAATGAGAAGCACCGGACGCCACTGCAAAGATCCGGCTGTTGACTTCCCGGGCGCGTCCGTGCTCAAGTTTTTCAGCACTGCATGAGGCAACAGCTCTATTTGTCTTGGGGGCTATAAATAGAGGTTGTGGTCGGCCTTGGTAGGAGCTAAGCACCTTGGGGACTTTTGTGTCCATGCTTGAGAGTCCACACTTCATGGTGGTTTGCGTTCTCTTGATCACAAGCTTTGTTCTTACACTCATATATATATATATATATATATATATATATATATATATATATATATAGCTTGTGTTTGTGATTGAGAACAAGCTCTTGCAATTAGTAGCTTGTGTAGGCTTCTAATTGTCTTCTTGCTTGTGTAGCTTGAAGTAGTGTTGTTGTAACTATCTAGCATGTGTATCTTATTTAGTTACTTTGTTTAGTTTGTGTAGCTAAGTAATTTGAGCCTTGGGTTAGGCGTGTGTTGCCTTGTCCATTGTGCATCTAGTGAGCTTAGGTAGGCTTTGTGCTTTGCTCATCAAAATTGTGTAGGAGCTCCCACTCTGCTTGAAGTACTAGTGTTTAGGTTTGTGTGACCTTACATTAGAATTGATTAGGAGCTCAAGCTAGGCTTGTCACCTCATTTATCTTGTGTAGGATCTTTTGTGAGGTGATTTAGAGTCATAGTTAGAGGGGTGAAGTCTTGGCTAAGCGAATAGTTTTATTTCCACATTATATTCGGTTAGCCATCGGAATTAGTTTTAATAAGGACTATTCAACCCCCCCCTTATAGTCCCCATCTTGACCCTCCATTAGGGCAGCAACAAGTGCCACGACCCTTTTGCCGATTGTAATTATTGTCGCCACCACCACTGGTGCCACGCTGAGTGCTTTGGCCACCACTAGTGTCACTCGACCAACCACCGCTTGTCGGGTACCACATTTAGGGGTATCCAAAGCACAATAATACAAAGGAAGCTTAATCCTTAAAAAGGAACAAACAAGAATCATCAACAAGGAATTCCCCGAGGCTGAACAGGCCTATTTGCACAAACCTACGATTCGCCCGAGGCTGGCTCAACCGACCTGTAAGGACTGCGGTTCGCCCGAGCCTGACTCGAGCCTCGGATAAACTTCCGATTCGCCTGAGGTCGGCTCGAACAACACCCCTCGAAGCCTCCGCCTCAGCCAACCACTCCGACAGGGGATCGTGCACATTTAATGCGCCCTGCACACCCACGAATCCCATTGTAGGCATAGAGCAATCACAGGGACGACGAGACCGACGTCCAGTCCAACTTTTATCACCCATGACGGCGTCATGGGGTGATTACTGAGTGTAAGGTCCTAGATGGCTAGAGGGGGGGTGAATAGCCTATAAAAATTTCTACAAACTCCACTAAACAAACCGGTTAGTATAACAAATGGCGATTAAGCGGTTTGACTAGCTCTAGTGGTCTTGCAAGCCTTCTAGTGACAAGACTAAATGTAACTATGATCTCTAAGTCACACAATGGCTATGTCACTACTCTATCTAGTGTACAGACTAAATATGATCCTTAGGCTAGCAAGAACAACTACACAAGCAAGTGCTAGTTCTCTACACAAAGTAAACTAGAAATGAAGTACTAGTAAAGTAAACTTGATATACCGACGTGTAGAGGCAATGAACCAATCACCGATGTCGAGGATGAGCAATCACAATACGATGAATAAGCCAATCACCAAGGAGACAATGAACAAGTCGATTTATCCCCGGAGTTCACTTGCACACTGACAAGCTACGTCTCCGTTGTGTCGACCAACACCTTGAGTGGTTCCTCGGTGTGACCCTCAAGCCACTTGTCCTGCAAGACACTCCCCGCAAGGCACCGCAAGACACCACACGCACAAGGGAGGTACTCACCGACACGAGCAATGTATTCCTTGCAACTTTGTCTTCCCGACGAGGAATGCGTGGTCCTCTTACAATCACCGGAGGTGGCCAAGAACAATCACCTTCTCTTGCTAAGGCCTCCACCAAATCACCAAGCCGGCTAGGAGCGGTGTCTCCAAGAGCAACAAGAAACCAACCAGCTCACAACGATCCCCAAGTGCCACTAGATGCAAGAACCAATGCAAATGCACTTGGATCTCCACAACTCTCAAGATTGAAGCTCACAAGCAAGAAAGAGAGAGGGGAGGGCTTTTTGCTCAGCTCTAGGATGTTAGGAATGTTTCAAATGACCAAGAGAGAGAGCACAAGCCGGCCCAATGGGGTATTAATACCCCCCCCATCACGAAATAGAGTCATTGGGGAGGAAACAACGTTTCCTCGCGACCGACCGGACGCACCGACCGAACACGCCCATGCATCCAAATAAGCTTCCTGTCAGTACCGACAAGCCTATCCGCCCACTACGACACCCTCCCGGGGCATGCGTCCGGGCCGGCGATCCGGTTGTGACCGGACTCATCCAGCCAGCGTCCGGTCGAGGGAAGAAGACCAGCCCGAAAACATGCTCACTGGACTCGACCGGATCCACCCGGCCGGGGCCGGTTCGGTCGAACCCCCGCGCGTCCGGTCAAGCATCCGGCCGCGGGTCCGGCCGGTTCCCGAGCTACGCTAAATCGCCGTTTAAGATTTGCCGTTCCTTCGCCTTTGCTCCAAACCAGCTTCCGTCACTTGATTCTTGTTGCCAACACGTCGAAGAACACCTCGAGCACTTGTGTTAGCATTTCACAACCAAAACTCTCCAAGTGCGAAGTTTGCTCTCTAGGTTAGAATGCATGCATATGAATTTTGAACCTAGAGCCACATGAGGACCGATGTGTACGATAAGTTTCCCCTCTTTATAGTACGGCTTATCGATCCTATAATCACTCACACCCTCTATGGTGTCTTGAGTGTAAAATCAAACGGCCCTATGGTTATACCTTTGCCTGAGCCCATTTGATCTTCAAACTCCTCCAAGCTGGACACTTGATCATCTTTTGGATCACCTCGATCCATCCTCCATGATCACCATGCTCCAAGCTTGACATGACCAATCTCTAATATAGTCAAACACTTAGCATCGGGAGATTTGTCCTTACGTGTCACTAATTATCCAAAACCAAACTAGAGATCTTCACCGAGCACTATTTCAACCACCGAAATTGTGACGCCGCCGATATGTCCCGATCACAGCCTCTCGCACTTTCAAGGCTCGAGGCAAGCATCCCTACGTTTCCAACGAGGCCTCGATCCCTCCCTGGCTCAGAGCAAGCTTCTAAAGCCCCGACCCAGCCTCGGCTCTCTACCTAGGTCAAAGCTACAAGAACCAGTGTACCTCCCACGGGATAGCCACATCGCCTACGGAAGCGGACATCCTCCTCTACGACACCCAAGGATGGGAAGTACAAAGGAAATTCCTCTACCACATCACTACATGGGAACGCTACAGGGCTCGGACACACCCTCTCCAATCACGTGGAAAGGCATCGCGGTGGTCTTCATCTTCCGACAATAGGCGTCAATGGAGAGATCACCCTCGAGTGGAATTCGTGACTCGGGAAGACAACACGAGAGGCTTTGTTCGCTAGAAGATGCCGGAGATCGTCATCTAGAGTTGACAGGTGGTCTAATCCGATGCCTCGGCCAGGTCGAGGACATCAACCCCAATACATGAGTTTGCAGCACGCCATGTCGCATCAGTGGGGCGCGCCTTCTACGAGCCATCGACATGTAGGGGGCCAAACTTGCCACAGAGGGAGAGGAAGAATGACGACTAGCTAGTGAAATTAGGACGCTTCAACTCGACGGTGATCGACACATGAGACTTCATGGAGATGGTGGCATAGGGGGGATGGAGAAGACTGCTAGTGCAGATCCAGAGGAGGCAGAGTCAGAGATGAGGCCAACAAAGGTGCTAGAGAGGGTAGGAGCAATCATGGTGACTGGGGTGGGATGAGGGCGTGACCTAGGTGGTGGCGCAACGGTGGAAGGAAAGGTGGGCGAGTGGACCTAGGCCCGGACTCGTGATACCATGTAAAAGTATAGGAATCACACACACCCGGGGTTGTTGCCTAATGGATACTATCCTAATATACATGATCCTAATGGATACTTTCCTAATACAAGCCGGCCTAGTAGCTTTACATTATAAAGAGAGACCTTGACTGGTGTAGCAATAAGTTACTTGACTGTTAGGAAGTTGCTATGGCTAGTAGCTTTCCTAGACATTACAAAGATAGACCTTGACTGCCTTGCAGCCAATAATGACCTTGATTGCGTAGCAGTCCTCTGCAATTGCTTGCAAGCAGTAGTAATTGGTCCTTTCCTAGTAGAAGCAATCCCAACGCGACCAGGACGTGAAGCAATCCCTAGCGAAGACGCATCGGTGCGCACCACCCGAGTTCTGTACGTCTGGCACATCTGTTTACCTTACTCCAGCGTTTCAACATTTTTTTTTTGTGGTACAATTTACAGAACACGAAAGAGAAACAGAGCGGGCACTGCATCAACCATCCATACCCAAAATACCATACCAGACCTCAAGAATATGCAAATGAATACAATGGGTTACGTAGCACAAAACTCTGAATAAAATAAATAAATTTGACAATTCCTGCAAGTGTCACTTCAAAACGCCCACACAGTTTGCTTATTATATCCTAGATTTGTGTGGGAACCCCTGTCCTGTATGTATGCAAACTGGCAATATATCCATGGATGGTATAGCAATCTTGTATATGTACAGATGATGTTTCTGACAAGAGCAAGGTGATGCAAAGAGCTAATGAGGTTCAGCAGAAGGGTTTGTCAGAAGATCCAGTGCACGTTTCAGGTGATCCACAGCAACAGATACGTCGTCGAATGCAAGAGCGCCAACAGCAAATCTGGCTGCCTTGTGAGCCTCAGCAATCTTCTCAACTTCAGGCTGGTAACTGCTATCATATTTATACTGGCTAGCTGGTGGTGCAGCTAGAGGAGTAACTTGAGGTGAAGACTCAGCAGCTGAGTGGTAGTGTGTTGGGGGCGGAGGAATTAGAGGCAGGATTGTATGATGTAGCTGCAGGGCCATCACTTGCAGGATAAAATGAAGATTGATGCGTCGGGACAGAAGGTGCCGTGCTATCATGGAAACTTGGATATGACTGGAAATTAGGGTAGTTGTATGGAGCAGCTGGGGCTTCAGTGGAGTAGTAGTTTTGAGAGGTGTGCTGAGGGTCAATTGTGTAGGGTGGTGGTTGGTATGCCTGAGTGTAAGCCGAAACATCTGGTTTATCATTGCTGTGAGGATTGTAGCCATCAGTGGAAGGGTGATCTGTCCTGGTGTAAGGAGGTGGGGAATAATTGGAAGGTGGTTTGTGGACCTCATTGGTAGGGTAATCTGTGCTTGTGTAGGAGGGAGATGAATAATTAGGGGATGGTTTGTGAAAATCAGAAGAAGGGTAATCTGTTGCCTGGTACGAGGGAGAGGAATAAGATTGTGATGGAGAAGGATGCTGGGATTGTGAGGGTGGTGGGGGTGAATAGGGTAACTGGGTAGAGGGATGATCATTGAACTCTGTACTTTGGCGAGGGACATTATTTCCTGGCTGCACAGCAGAAAAGCTATCCCGCCTACTAAAATCCTGTGCAGAAAATGATATATAAAAAGATTAAAAAGCTGCTTTGTTCAATGAAGCAATGTAAAAATATTGCAAATCACAAGTACTGAAGAGAAGCTCAGGAAATAACCATGTTGACAGGTCGAGGTGATGGTTCACTGCCCTGGTGTACACTGCTGAAGGAAGGACTTTGCCCCATATCCTGTTTACAATACCAAACAATACAAAAGTTGAGAACCAGTGAACGCCAAAATCTGCACAAAATACTGAAGCATAATCAGTGTTTACTATGCAGTTTAAGATCTTTCAAGCCTAACTAAATGATATATGGAAGCATTGAGGAAAGGTTGGAGGAAATCGTGACTGAATGTAAGTTACAACTACAGTTAAATAAACAAAAACATTCCTGCCTTGTGTCCGTTCATTTGGAACAGGTAAAGTAAAGCAACAGAACTCTCCAGAATCTATGCTTATTTGAATTAAGAGACTAAGAGTGCTAACAATATACATTTAGGCCTTGTTTGGATGTATTCGGTTTGGCATCAATCCACATGTGTTGCGATTGGATTAGCTAATTCCTTGGAGATATTCCACTTTCTAAGGTCTCTCTAGACCATCTCATCCCAAAGTCGAGTTTAGGCCGACCTTTCTAACTTTCTTTTACATTATCGACACACTTTAGAACCAACAATACGAGGCGCCGCCAAGCGTAATGGGGTTCTAAAAGCCGGTCGATAATGTAAAGAAAGGTAGAGTTCGACCTAACCTGACTTGGGACGAGACGTCAAGAGAGACCTTAAGGAGTGGAATATCTCCAAGGAATTAGCTATGGATAGGAGCACTTGGAGACTAGCAATCAACGTGCCTTTGTTTCTTTCTCTATTTACCCCCTAACACTACCTTCTGTATTGTGCCCTTTTTGTGTTTCTCTTATCCTTGTTTCCCGTGGGTTTCATCTCTAGCAGTCTAGCCTACCCAACTAGCTTGGGACAAAAAAGGCTATATTGTTGTTGTTGTTCTAATCCACCCCAACACATGTGGATTGATGTCAAACCAAATACATCCAAACAAGACCTTAAGGAAATTGAATTGTATGTTGGATGGGTAACACATTTAATATGCAGTTGCTGATAAACAGAAGCAATCTAACAAGATTTGAGTAACCTATGAGAAGGAACAGGATAGTGTTAGTAACATTGAAACAAATTATACTGCTAGAAAGAGGCAATTTCACACTAGCTAAGAGTGAGAGCATGGCGATAGTCATTCAGAAAGCATGGTGATAGTCATTCAGAAACCACTGCTAGTGAGCCAGGATAGTTACTTGAGAAATGGTAGTGGTATTGACAGGTGCTTCATCTTTATCCCCACCAGGTGGTCCAGCTTCAGGCTTCCGGCCTTCTTTGAGAGCTTTTCTTATTTCAGCAGCTTTCCAGATGGCATATTTCTGTTTTTGCTCAATCTGCTCAAGGCAAAATAAAAGTGATACAGATATGTTCATTGAATCTTTCCATATAGGTCAAGGAGCATTAAGATTATTTAGTAATAATGCATTAGTAGGCAATAACACAATAAACTTACATCGGGTTGAAGCTTCGCCAAACTGGTTAAGAATTCAAAGAAGATGCTTGCAGCATAGAAGGTTTTAGCAGTGTTTCTGCAAGATTAATTTGGCATGCATTAGTAAGACTTTGTATAAACCAGAATGATTGAAGCAGAATGGGAATTTCACGAGGTGTGATACATGTCAGCCCGCCCAGCACGGTCCTGTTTATCTGCTTTAGCAAAGACGTTTAATGCAAATCCCTCCAAATGAAGATTGTCATCAGGCCCCAAAGTCAACGACTTCTTGTCCTGGAGGATGAGAAAACATATTTAGACTATGCGATGAAATAAAAAACATATGAATTTGCCCGGCATATCAAAACCAGTTGCATGGTACATGTTACATTTGTGCTATTGGTGCATGTTATAGATGAAGTTTAATGCCATAGTAACACCACATATAAGGCTACACTAAAGCTGTTAAAGGTGGTGGGACAGCTGCTGAATTCATACAATCAATTATTACAGCGACTGCAAAAGGTCAATCAGCATCTAGTCATAAAAATAGTAGAATTACAAATATGCTGGTCCTTGCCAATCAGCGTCAAATTGAAATAAGTGTTTCTTCCATCATAAAAGCAAAGGTCATCCGAATAAGCTCATATTGTTTTCTTAGGTATTGGCATATTGTCAAATGTCAATAACCCAAATATATGGTCATCAATCCAACCCACACATCCATAACTTTTACGGCTGCTAGACCTCATGTATGAGTAAAATACTAAGCAAAGACATAAACATATTGGTCTCACTAAACCAACTAAAAAAGGCAAGACGCCAGCATTCCAATTTGGGACAGTAAGAGATTGATTCGATCTAGTGCTGGCGTGAAATATGATTGTATAAGGTCCTGTTTGGTTCAATGTAGATAGTAACTATCTGATAATAACTGTCTCTTTTGAATCCAAACATGTGTAGATAGTAGATTAGATAATTGTTAGCTGGACCTCTGGATAGCAACCATACCACTATCTAGACCAAATCAGATAATGAGTTATTATCAAGCTAACTATTATCAAACAGCGAATACAAATAGGGCCTAAGACAAACAATGAAGGTTATTTGTGGTTTTAACTTGTTTTTTAGTATAAAAAACTACAACTTCTAGATTTTTTACTAAATTTGTAAAGATCTGGACATGCTTGAATCCTGCCAGATTAACAATGGTGTAATCTGTCTTCACAAATTGTTACACAGCATGATACCAACAAGTCAAACTCGGCAATATATAACAAAAATCCTACAACATGAATGCCAGAAGTAGACAAAGCACAAACCCACGCTACTATCCTTGCAGAGTCATTGTTTGGCTCAACATATCCAAAATGAGCATATAATTCTACACTGATGATCCAACATATATCCAAACAGAACGTACAATTCT
Source organism: Hyparrhenia diplandra (assembly GCA_015847255.1). NCBI lineage: Eukaryota > Viridiplantae > Streptophyta > Magnoliopsida > Poales > Poaceae > Hyparrhenia > Hyparrhenia diplandra. The sequence goes on along the minus strand of JADLZK010009553.1, from coordinate 41,990 downwards.
ACACTGATGATTCAACATATATCAAAACAGAACCTACAAATCCTATATTGATGATGGAACAATCAATTTCTACTGATACCAGTTGCACATAAACCTCGAAACGTCCAAAATGCTTTTCTGGTTGCCACCACAAGGGCGTATATAATATAACAGATAGATCTAAAATGGAAAAAAAACACAGAAATTGTTTAATCCAACGGAACAAGAGAGAGGAGACCCAGATGTAGGCACGTGCCTTCTCGAGCTGGTTCATGATGGAGATGAGGAGGGAGTTTGTGGTCTTAGTGCGCTCCTTCTGGGGTATCTTCAGCCCCTTCTCCATCGCGTAGAGCCGACCTGCCCAAATCCAAATTCGAGTCAAAACCCTAACCCAATAGGGATGCGATTAGGAACGAACCCGACGAGGAGAGAGAAGCGCTTCTCACAGTAGTACGCCACGAGGGGCTCGTGCTTCTGCAGTTCGTCGGCGCGCTGCAGGTAGGGCAGCAGCCCCTGGCGGGCTCCGACTCGCTCCCCATCGGAGGCTGGCCGGAGACGCCCAAGCGAGAGCACGGCACGGATTTGGCCGCTGAGAGAGATCCCCGGAGGTCGGAGATGGCGGCGGAGTGAGCGGCGGATTGGTTTGATTTGGGTGAGGAGTCGTTGCAGTAGCAGCTGCTGCTTCGTCGGGAAGGAAGGAAGGAAAACAGAGGAGAGCGGAGAAGCTTCCGATCGTGGTGGTGCTTTTTGCAGGGAGGCACCCCAGCTTGTTACGCGTTTGCAATCGAGTCCTCCCGCGCCTGAAGCTGGCAGCTCTCGGCCGTCCGATTCTTCAGAAATCAGGACGATCGGTTTGCGCAAGACAGCAAATAGAATAGAACCGCCCCTTTGTGTTAGTTTATCACATGCGGCGTTTGTTTGAACTGGGTTTGTTGACTGCATCTATGTATGTGTACACGTCATAGCTAGTTAGCGTCCGGATCTAATAAAAATACAGTGTTAAAAAAACTTGCACTTCTGATTTTGAGTTTGTTTAGTTTCTCGTGTCTAAAATTTAGCTACTAAAATCAATAACTAAACTTTCACCGATGTTTGCTTCTAGTGACTAAAGTACATTAAAGCAGTTCAACAAAGATCAAAGTACCCCAATGAATGTACATTTAATTCGTTGCCACTGCATGCCATCACCATTTAACCTCTCTATCATCTCACGTGATGGGAAATTTGTTGCCATTCACAATCCAAGAATGGCAATCAGTTAAATATTTCCTTGGTGGACTAATAGGACTAAAGTGTTTAGTCAGTTTGTTTGGAACTTTAGTCCCCAAAGTGATTAAACTTTAGAAGATGGGATTCAAAACAAACCTTTATATATGAATTAGACATAGTTAGAATTTTCTTTTAAAAGAAGTTAATAGTGATTGCTTCTTAGACGAAGTCAGAGTGCAACGCCATGTTCATTTAAACTTATCGGTTAACTTATAGAGTACAATATTTTACATATTTTTTCACAACAAAATAATATTAGTCACCATCAGTTTCACACAATAGTTTTATTGTTCCTTTTTCAAGGTCTTGTTTCCTACACTATCCATTTTTCATTTTTATTTATTTTTATCCTCTATGATTTAATCTCATCATCTCTATTAATCATTTTACTCAGAGTACGTTGTTCTCATTTTTGTCATTCTACTTATACATACGGTACCACTTATATATTTTGAGTTTTGGTATCTTCTTGCCTCATAATTTAGGGGCAAATCTTAGATTAGGCTAAGGTGATCGTAGAGCCTTGCCGAAATGTATAATTCTATTGAATGTGTAGCCATTAGCTATTGTTAATGATATTTAAACCTTAGTTAGTTCCTCCTGATATTTGCTCTCAAGTGTCAGCATAGCTCATAACCCTTGAACTATAGCTCACTCGTATCATTGTTGTGCCTTGCAAAATGGGTGTGGTCCGATTTGAGGACTAGGGCCTCTAGCCCCTTACCCTATATGAAGTTAACGATGGAGCCCCTCGAAACACCCCCAGGGCTTGTTCGAACGGGAAAAAGAAAAGAAAAGAAAGAACTTCATAGAAACACAAGAAAGTGGTAGTAATTACGGAAAGAAAAGGAAAAACATTGGAAGAAGATAAAAAGAGATGTTTTTGGGTAGCATAAATCCATAACATAGGAATAAAAGATATACAAATGATAAACTATAATGTTATAGCATCTCCTAAAGGTAGATCAAGATGCATTAGTTCTGTAATTACTTGTGGCATTTTACGGTCCTCGAACACCCTATAGCTCTAGTGCTATCTCATTTATTCTAGTGTTCCACCTATCAATATGGTTAGCAATGAGTGCGAGTAACTGTGGGAAAGTTTCCAATGAGCTCATAGCTCATTTTTAGATTTCTTGATAGTCTTCTTTTTTCAAATGATGAGAGAGAAGATGATTCATCGAGATTGAGTTCCCTAAACGTTTCCTGCATTCTCCATCCAATGCGAATGAAGCCTACAAAGTGGGACATCCCAAATTAAGAATGTTCACTATCTCCGTCCAAAAATACAGTTCTCGCTTTTTTTAAAGTCAACTACTTTAAATTTTAACTAACCTTATATACTAAGGGCTTGTTTGGTTCATGGACCGAGACTAGGGACTAAATGAGATTAAAAATTAGTCTTCTACCGTCCCAAGAGTCTATTGAAATATGGACTAATTGGAACTAAAAATTAGTCCTTAGTCTTTATATTTGGTATAATTACAAGACGCGCCTTTTTCGTATGAAAACACGATCCCGATCACCCGCTGACCGAAAACCAAAAGCTGAACAGTCTACGTTTTTCTTAAGAAGAAGAAGGCTGTGCCTGTGCGGGTAGGCACGGAGCAGGTTTATCCGTCTCACCTTTGGGCCTTGGGCCCATTCGTTTCCGAGCTGAGACTGAGAGAGACCGAGAAGTGCGCTAATGACGAAACGAATGACTGTCATGCTGTGCTAATCTTCATACACGCCTACACTGACTCCTCTGCTTTATACTACACGCCACCGCCGACCGCCGCCTCTCTGGTGCAGAGAAGAAACCAAACCCACGGTCGAAGCAAGCAAGGATAGGAGGCCGATCGGGCAGATACGGAGCGTGGTTGCAGCATGGCAGGGGGAGCAGCCGATCGACGATCGGGCGCGTCCCCAGGCGACGTCCGGTGCGTCCCCACCTGTCCGGCCCGGCCGGCCCTGCAAGACGGACGGACGCAACGCAAGCCGACGTGCAGAGGCTGCCAAGCAAAAGGCGGCCTCAGCCCAGCCCTGGCAAGGCAAAGGACGCGCGCCGTGCGTGTCGTTGGCATCGGACACGCCAGGTGCACAGCTCACTACCCTACGACGAAGGACGGCCTCTCCTCTCTTCCCTGCTAAAAATCCTCGTGGCAGTGCCGTGTCGCTGCGGGCACGCAACGGATCGGCGACGTTGGCGAGACGGGCTATAGCGATGAGGCGCGCATGCATAATTGGGCTCGGTGGGACGGGCTGGCCGGACGGGTGTTGGGCGACGCCCGCCGAGTGGTGGCGCTGGTAGATCTCGCAGCAGCGTGGACGGCCATGTGCTCGGCGCCCCCCTCCCCGGCTCCCGCGGGCCCCGCCACGCACTCGTCGTCGCCTCGGCGTCCACCTGTTCCTCCCCCGCGCCCGCCCGCGCAAGAGGACAAGACAAGCTGGGTTCCTCTTCCTGCTCACGCGCCCCGCCTCACACACACCACATCCTGTTTCGTCTTTTCCCAGTTTCCCGCTCGCATCGCATCAGACCGCAGACCGTCCGGGTGAACTGACGACGGTAAAAACGCGAGACAGCTAGCTGATGCCGGAGCGACTGCTCGCTCCGTCCGCTGCCACAGTGCCTTTGCGTGGCCCAAACGGCACCTGGTTGACGCGATTTGGGAGTGGGCGCCTGGCGGTAATCGCTTTTTGGATCATTGATCTACTCCCTACTACACCTTTACACGAGGGAGGCACTGGCTGGCTTGTGATTAAAGAACCAAAGGTGATCTCGTGCTCAACGGAAAAGCCTACCGCCGATCTGATCAGCTCAATCCGCCCGGATTCCTTACCTAACGGAGGAGGGAGCAGTCCTGTGACAGGCCCTTTTCTTCTCCGGTTCCTTTTACAAATAATAACCTGCTGCTCCGTCTATGGCCAAGCGAGCTGCTCGTCCGTTCGAGAGAAAATGCGTGCCTTTTCCTCTTTTCTACCCAAGCATGTCTCAGCATACATTTTGTACTCCTCTCCACCTTAAATTATGCTCACTTCGACTATTTAGCATGCGTGACAAAGTCAATTTATAATTCGGAATCTATGAAAGATCAGTATTTTAGTTTCAAACTCCTCGAACAGCGTCCTTGTGTTCTCGTCGTCAACTGAGTACTGACTTTCTCCTCACCATGACACTGCATTTTTTCTTCTTTCAGGCACCGATTGAAGACGAAAACTGCAAAATCTTTTTTCCTAGAGCTAACTTCTTCAGCATTATCAAAAGTTGCTAGCTTTCGCTAGATGTATTTTCAGTGGCCAGTTGTTAGTTGGGTTAAAAAATTAGCTCAAATTAGCAAAGGTTAAAATTGGCTAACCACTAGTTGAATGCTTAGCTAAAATTTAATCCACCTTTACAATCACAAAGTGCCATTGTTGACGACCTTCCCAAGGAATGGCATAGCGATCGTGAAGTATTAATTAAATTTAAGTATGTGTTCTGTAATGTGCATAGCCATGAAATTGATATTAAAGTGCTTCAAATATGAATCCTGATCAATCTATGATAAATATAATACACATTATCAAGTATTTAAATAAATCCTGAAAAAAGGAGGTTGTACTTATATGACAATGGTACTTTGGCCAGCAATTTGTTGCTAAAATCCCAAGCACCTCGGAAATCCAATTATATATAAAGTTTATTATTATTATTATTAAAATCGCATGAAAAACACCGCAGGATAGAAAACCTAGAACGGAATGGGACAGATTTGACCGGTCAACGCCTCATCACAAAACAGTTCGGCAGCAGCAAACCACAAGAACAAAAAAAATTTTAACGCCCAAAATTAACTCACCTGCGTACAGTGCAATCTCTAGCCTAGTAGTCCCCACGTATATTATATACTACTCCTAATCACCGTACTAGTACCTTTTTTTCACCGACACCCGTGGTAAATCCCTGCGCCGATCGGGGACCGTCCGATCACCCGACCAGTCGCAATCCAGCGGCCCCCTGCGCGCGCGCACCCGCCCCTCAACGCCCCAATTAATTCGGTTGCCCCGTGGTGTAGCAGCAGCAGTACTGCCTCCACTCCAGTCCAGTCCCAGCTCAGAGCTCTCACAGCGGTGGCGGCGGCCGGCGACCGGCGAGCTCGTGCGGGCATTGAGTCCCCCGGAGTGGAGTGCTGGAACCACGCTGCGCGCCTGCATTCACAGGCCCGCGGGGTTTCTTCGTCTTCCGCGTGATCTGGTAAGAGCGTCCGGTTGGCTTCCTCTCTCTCACTCTCTGTTTCCCGCAGCAGAATTCGTGTGGTGGAATCGGAGGTGAGGGCTTGGGGGGCGTCCGCTGGAGGATGGGATCTGGCTGCCTGAGCACTAATGTGGTGGTACGGCTCCGGATGGTGTGGGTTTTAGTCGGTTTTGCTGGGCAGTGGGAGGTGGGTTTGATACCTGACTGGGGATCTGCTTCCGATTGGGTTCTGGATTAAGGATTTGATCCGGTAGAGGAAAAGTGATAGCGACATGTTCAGATCGCGTCCATTTGGGGCGCTCTCTTTGCTTGGTCAAATGTGGTCAAACACTTCAGTTTTATGAGTTCACTTAGGTTTTTGTGTGATTTTGGGGGCTTTTACCAGAGTTGTTTGCTGGGGTTTAGCTGAAATCCTAGATGCAACCATTAAACTTTAGGTCTTCTATCATTATTTAATGCTGCCAATGATTGGGGATTATAGTTTTAGTGGATCAGTATCTGTGTGTTTGGTGTCAGTAGGGTCATTGGCCGTGTTTGATTGAATTTTGTAGGGTCATTAGCCGTGTTTGATTGTATTTGTGCTGCTAATTTGGGGATGGGTTATTTAGGCATAGGAGCATGAATGCCAGTCTCATTGTCTTGCTCCCTGTACGTGGTGGATTTAATGCCTACTTTAGACCAATATGATTATTGCGTCACTTTTTGTTTGGCAAAAGTTTGGAATCAAGTTTGAAGTGCATTTTTTTCTTTCTAGTAGTACTGATTGGTTAGCTATAATTTCAGAAGTAATGTTCCTTCCCTTACAGGTTGCTCTGGTCAGTGATGGCCGGTGACATTACATGATCCTTGCTTCAAAAAAATTGCAGGTATGTTTGTGTTTTTGTTGTCCACTATATGCTTTTTTTGCTTGATACAGTGTGGCTGATGATGGCTTGCTTCTACTTCTACTGTAGTTCATATGGGATGAGGTTGGCTAGAGTGAGGAGGACCGCGTGGACAAGGTCCTTTATCAGCTGGATCAGGAATGCCTTGATGTTTACAAGAGGAAAGTTGACCAAGCAACTAACTCTAGGGATCTCCTGATCCAGGCGCTGGATGACCCAAAAGATAGAAACTTGCTAGGCTTCTTTCTGCTCTTGGGGAAAGGCTATTGCAAGAACCGTAAGTGATTATATGCCCATGCTAGGAAAATTCATAGCCTCATTTCTTTCTTTCCATAACCCTGACCCCCTAAAGCATGCTTCACAAGAGCAGTTAACGAATACCAGTATATCTATATGCATGATTTAGGTGTGAGCATGTTACACCTACATAGTGGAACTAACTGCCTTCTTATATAGCCCTATTGTACTTATAGATTTTGTCATCACATTGCATGCTTCTTTGGTGTTTGGTGTCTACTTATGAAACTAGCTGCATTGCATTCTTTTGCTACTGAATGCCTTGTGCAAAGAGATTTAATGTTTGCTCAGAATTCATGAAGCCTTACTCCATGTGTTTAGATTTGAATCTATTTGCCTTACTGCTGGGCATACAATTGAGAATATTCAATCCATGCAGCCTGAGAAGACAACAGGAACAATCAAGCAGCAGTTATTGTTATTGCGCCCAACACTGAGCAGCTGACTAAACAGAAAATGAAAAAAAAAAAGAGTTTGTTAATGTACAATCACAAATTGATCAAATATGTGGTGAAATCGCTGGCACTATAGAGGGGGTGGGTGAGCAGGTGACAACACCCCAAGTCAATGAGGATGATTTGACACTTTGAGAGGCTTGAAGATTTTCATCTCAGCTCCAGGGAGCTTGAGAAAGAGAAGGCACTTTTTCTATCTTTTGCCTTTTTATTGGTTATGACGCTATCACACTTCATACTTGGCCATTACTTTAGTATTGGCTTTATTCATGAAAAATAATTTGGTTTGCAGAGTAATAGGTTGGAGAAGCTGCCCCTTGAGTATGTAAGCATGGTACATGATCTTTTGTACCGCCTTGGGATGGATTTTTTCAGCACAGTGACTGAAGTTCATCCCAGTTTAGATGACTCTGTTGGCGACAACCGTAAGAGCATTAGTAATGATACGCTGTCAAAACTTGACAAGACGGTAGCTACACTTAATGAAGATAAGAAATTGGCGCCTAAGAAGGTAAAACACATTTCCTAGTCTGTAAATGTGAATTGCACTCTGCTTACGCGACACGATCTCACCATTGGCTTTCTTACAATCACAGCTTCAAGAACTCGCTGGTCAGTTGCCTCTACGCATCTTTGGGATCTCATGGATGCTCCCAAGGAAGAAAAGGCGCATGTTTGATCATGTTACCTGCAGATCAGCACCGATGAAGTCACAGCACCTGATCTCTTTTGCTCTAGATTTAATTGAACAAGTGGGTCTTTTAGTAATAATTTTTTCGTTCCATCACCTGATATGAACTATTCCTTTGCTCCTGCTTGACATTTACTTCTCCATTTATTCAGGCTGAGGTTGAGGTTCGGGGGTTAGACCAGCTGAAATACAAGATGAAAAGAAATAGCTTTCAAGAAGCAAACTGAGCTGGAAGATATCTATGCTGGTGCTCATATAGTGATAGACACAGCTGCAGCTCATGAGAAAATATTGGCACTGATTGAGGCAGGTAATATAGAACCATCAGAACTAATTGCAGATATGGATGCCCAGATAGCAAAAGCAAAGGAAGAAGTATTGAGTAGAAAAGACATCCTGATAAAGTAGAAAGATGGATGTCTGCGGTGAAGAAGAGAGAGCTGGCTTGAAGATTATAACCGGGTATGGCAATTGATTGGTTCGGGCAAGTCCAAATTACTGCTGCATGTACTGTGATCATTTATGCGATAATACCAAAGCTGTGCTGGCTGTGGCTTTGAACCACAAAATTAAAATACCTTCTGCAGGATGACAACAGGTATAACTCTAGCCGAGGTGCTCACCTGAATCTGAAGCTGCAGAAAAAGCTCGTATTCTTGTTAACAAGATTCCAGGTATCAGTTAAAATTATAACATGAATGCCCTTTACTTTGGCTGTGAAGAAGTTTGTGCCTTGCAAAAATTTATGTTATGTAAATGTAAAATGGATTTATATCTTGGATCCTATGGAGATTATGCTTTATGTTTCATTGATTGCTGATGTAATGTCTTCTTTCATCCTAGCACTTGTTGAAACTCTGGTGGCAAAGACCATGGGATGGAGAAGAACCGGGTCGTCCTTTATGTATGATGGTGTACTTTCTAGCTATGTTGGATGAGTATGTTATGCTCAGCAGGAAAGGAAGAAGAGAAGAAAAGAAATGCGGTTAGTTTCATATGCTCTTAAATCTAAAAGCTATTATCACCTGGATTCCAATTCATTTATTGTCCATTAAGTTCCGCTTTGGACCTATGCTAGAGTCTGGTCATTTTTGGTTACTGATATTTGGTACTATATAACTGTATTTTCCATTTTGCATTTGACTTCAACAATTTGGCATTTTACTATTCTGTTAATTCAATTCGTTTTGGATGAATGGTTGCTGTGGAAACGTTGACAGAATGCTCTGATTGTTTCAATTTGAAGTATCTGATTTTCGCCCCTTCTTTTCTGGGGAACAATGAACATGAACTAATTTAGCACTCCTTTTTGTCTCCTGTCTGGACATCTCAGGAACAAAAGCGCTTACATTGAGCAGCAACTGAACACTGATCATGAAGGGCCATTCGATCGCGAAAGTGAGTCCAAATCGGCCTGCTAGTTCGAAGAAGGCCATTGGCCCAAAGCTGAAACACGGCCGCCTCAAAACCACCTCCAAACAGAAGGCTCAATCAGTGGCCAACAGAATGGTGGTGGCCATGGCGCCAGGTCTGGAGGAAGGATGGCAAGAAAGACACGGCGAAGACAGCATCTCCTGGGAACAATACAGCTGCAGCTGCAGCTGCGCCTCGTGGTGCGGCGCCACACAGCCAAAGAAGACGTGGGTGTCCCAAATTTCTGTCAGCCGCATCCCATTCCAAGCACACCATGATCTTTAACCCAGCATCGTATATTAGATAGATTTAATTTTTCTGATGTTCTATTGTTTTGTGGTAATATATTGTAAATGCCTTTCAGAGTAATTATGATGCCCATCCTTCAGCTTTGGCACTTGTGTAATTTTGCGAAGTTCCATGCGGCGACTTGTAAGACGGTGTAGTATCTTACTGAGATGTATTGCCATTAATCAGTGTGCTGACGTATAAGCTGCTGAAACGTTTTTTGGTGTGCCCGTCCTTGATTTTTGCACTTCATGAGCGTAGCGTACTGCCAATATTCTCTGGAAACTGGATTGCGCATTTCATTTCTGTAGGTAGACTTAAGTGATTGTTTCTACAGAGCTGCTATACTAGTAACATTTGAAGTCTTGCTAGCTTTGCTAGCTGTGATGTCTTTTGAGCTGAGTTTCTCGTGATTGCCTTTTGGAGTGTCTCTTCATGCATGATCGTGGTGAGAGCCTCACCTCACCCTCGTGCTGGTGAAGGGCATTCTACCATTCAGAACATTAAACGTTTCACAAGTATTGAAAAATTTCTTTGTTATTATTACAACCAAAAATTTCCACGGGTTCGAACCATTTAACTCCATAATCATGAGCAAATGCATAAATATATTCCTGGTAAAGAGAAGTGGTGTCTTCCCTTATAGGTGGAAGACTAATCAATTTGAACATCCAATGCGATTGGTCAAAACGACCTGTAAATTCAAATTTCAGTGGCACATTCTTTCAGGGCTTTATTTTTCAACTGTAAGGTGATCCATTGCACATCCAATGACATCCAACTTCCATTTATTCCCCGACAACAACCTTAGTGTCTTGTCATCCAAGCAGCAGCAGAACATGGTGTGTTGGAAAGCATTTAGTTTGATTTGTTGAGTGACAACTAGTAGAGTAATGCTTTTATGAGTTGTAGCTAAATTTGGATCCACATGACGATGGTGATGAGAAATCTAGGGGAGATGGTAGAGACAGAGATCATGCCATCCATGGAGAGAAGAAGATGAAAAACGAGCTCGAAGGCAAAGATATATACTAGAGGTCTACATTCCTCCAGTTGAGATGAAATAGAATGCATGGTCAGGAACACATATAAGCCGTGCTATTAAGATGGAAAATTTTAAGACAATAGGGCTTATCTAGTGCCACTAGATTTTTTACATATGCATTGACCTAACGACGTCACGCATTCTCTGTCAAAACTTGATCTATTATGAGCCTTGCTTTAAGTTTGATTTAAACTTAGCTATTTTAACCGCCACGCATCCCATAGTTATATTCTTTTATATACCGTTCTAGAAATGTTGCACATTCTTAACTTTTATCATTGTTGAATATTCGTCTTATTTAAAAATTAATAAATATAACTTATTTTTATCATAACATAAAAAATATCTCTAATGACAAATTAAGCTCATAACAAAATAAGTAATATTTATTAAATTTTTTTTAAATAAAGCACGAATTCATAACAAGAACGATGAAACTAAATAAAAAGACTTATTTACGAATTATGAAAGAGAAAGTTTTTTAAGGACGAAGTTAGTAATTTAAGCCACGTTGTGCTGCTCAAGGTCCGCAGTTTTTTTTTTGAGCAAACCCAAGGTCCACAGCTGCACACACAACCAAACAGTCCCTGCACGGTGCACGCCAAGCCCACGGGCCCACGGCCCTATCTACTCTGTAATCATGCCTGCCGCCCGTGACCCGTCCCTGCCAATGATTCGATTTCTCTACGGGCACCGTGCTTGACCCGTCTCTTGCGCGTCCGCGTCGTCTCCTCGTCGCGTCACTCCAGCGCCGTCCCCGACCTGACCCAACCGATCCGGGATCCGTCTCAGCTCCATTAAAAAAAAAAAGAAAATCTCTCGCTCTCTCGCCTCCCTTCCTATTCAGGAAAAGGAGAAGGCACCACCTGATCTCCATCGATCTTCCCTCCCCTCCTCCATTCACTCCTCCGTGCGTGCAGCCCTGATTCGATCGACCTGCGTTTCGCAATCCTCCTTCGGATTCGATCGGCAGCGGCGGCGGCGGTGGCGGCGGCGGCAGAGAGATGAGGAAGCGTGAGCGAGAGAACCCGTGCGGGATCTGCGGGCACTACCACAAAGTACGAGGAGGGGGGAGGTGTGCGGCGCCACCGCCCGCCCAGCGTCGCCAGCGGGTGAGGCAGCAGGATTCGGCGTTCCCGTCCGAGACCTAAGGAGTTCCTTCCTCGGCAGCTACGACAACGCCTCCCGCTCGAGCTCCTCAAGACCATCGGCGTCTCGCATTAACTCTCTCAATGTGGCGCTTATTCATTCACAGCGCCTTACCCTTTACCTCGCATGGATGGATAGCCTTCCTTTTGTTTTCTTGTGAATGGGCTGATCCGGTGAGGACTGATTATGCTAGGTTTGAGGTTGAGTTGAATTGAATGCTACCCCTTGTTTCCTGTTGCTTTGTTTGGCAAAGTACATCAATGAAAGAGGTTAATTAGTATGCATGCAGAAATAGAAAGTTACCTGGTTTCTGTGAATAGCTGAAGCTAGTGTTCGGCTATGTTTAACTATGGTGCCATCTGAATGTCCAGTGGGTTAGGATGAAATAAAATGGAATAGAGGGTTTTCATGGTACGATTATGTGGTGAAAGATGGTTGAATTGCATGATCAGAAAAATGGTTCTATTGGAAAATAAAGGGCAAACATGGTGATAGTAATAGTATGGGTCATTTTTGTGTTACTACTATTGGGTTGTTATCTTTTTTGTACTGACCGATAAAGGCCAGATGTTATGAGTGACAAAATATTGAAATCAAAATGCAAGCATCGGAAACATTTAATTTTTGGATGAATGCCTGATGACGGGTACATCCTCCGTTGCTTGAGGTTGTGAGTCTTTGCATTGGAGCTTTTCAAGCATTTATGGAACTAGCATTGTCCTTAGGGAACTGTTCCATCTCTTCCTTTTACATGTTACTTCTCTGGTTTCCCACTGCAGGGAATCTTTTTGGTATTGTGGCAGTGATACCTCTGAATCACTTTCATAGTCTCATCATGCACATGCTTGTTTTAAGAATTGCCATTCAGCCATAGAAAAGTTCGAGATGACCCTAATTAATACAAAGTCAGAAAATAGTGGAAATTAAGGCTGCACCTGGTAGAGCATTTCCTGTGCTCTATCGATGGGTGGTTAACATATTTTTTTAGCAGTTACAATGTGGAACTGATTACCACAACATAGATAATGAGTCTTTAATTATCTCACCACATTTGATGCTTCCCAATTAGTGATCCTTTCATTCTTACTGTCTTTGGATTGCAATCAAGCTTTGATTGGAGGAAGCCTGGCTGGTGTTATTTATACTGTTAATCTGCGACTTATCCATTTCATCTACTTAAGTAATGTTGCACTTTAAATTCTCAACTTCACTTCAGTATATTTGAATATTTATCCCATCACAGGTACTATGTATACCATTCAGTATTGTTTACAGTAATGCCTAAACTAAAGAAGATTTTATTAAGTGGATCAGCAACAGTTGGTTACAGACCCTGGGTATTGCATTAAGATGAAGTTCTCATGCAGGGCAGAAAACCCCTGAACTCTGTCCCACCAATACATGGAGGCACTGTAGCCGTATAGATGAGCGAGGGGATTTTTTTAACCCAGCCTGAAATTGCTCCTCATGTAGAGTCGGACTGTGTGGACCCCGAAGTTACTCAGACCACCTAACCAACTCAGTTAGAGAGGCACTTTTGCTTCAGAGCGTTAATCCTGCATTGAAGCAATAGTGAAGGGGCCTAACTTATTTGTCAAAGTACCTAGGAAAGCTGTGGATACCACCGGTGGCAGGAATTGTGAAAGCCTCTAAAAAACATGGAATCATGGAAGGCTATAAAAAACATAAAGTAAAAACTTGGGCCATCCACGATGGGATTGTCCCAGAAGTTAGATGCAAAACCATTTTAGAAAAATTCACACAAAAAGTGATCAATTTTAGTGCATGTGCACTAGAGGACAAAATTCCTAGTGCATACGTGCACTTGAAATCTGACATTTTCTCTTTTTTTCCAAAACAAGTTTGCATCCCAACTTTTGCAAACATGTCCCATCTATGGGTATACTATAGATGTTGCAAATTTCGACTTCGAAGACAAAATTATTCCCTTGATCATACATGATACCATTCACCATCTGATGGTTCTGACAGTCCGTTACCTGAAGTACCTGGAAAGTATTCAGTGGAACTGTGAAACCCTCATAAAAACATACATGCAAGTTTAAAAATAAACGAAACTGGCTCATCCAAAGTGCATCCATATATGGAAATGTCACAGAAGTTAGATGCCACTATGGATATGCCAAGTTTTGAATATTTGAAAACTTCTAAGTATGGTTTAGACTTTTCATGATTCTACTGGGTTGTTTCTAATGTCAAATATTCTTCACAACGCATTCTACCCAACATTACATGGGCCTAGAGAGTCAAAAGTTATATTTTGGGAAGTAAGCTGATCTTTCTGTCAGGGAGCTTGCTCTCAAGAAGAAAATAGGCTCCAAAATTTGCCTTGATGAGGAATTAACCTGGTTGGTCTGGGCATACTGTGTACATCCACATCCTCAACCGACTTGAGCTTCCTAGATTGCCTTCACTAATGTGTGTCTAGACATTTCATATGAAACTTTTACATCATGCTGTGTCTGAATGTGAAGTGGCATTGATGTCCCTCTACTTGCAGACTGTACCTTTATGCCAAAACCTTTACCGGAATTCATTCACTTATCACTGCCTTCAAGAGGACAAGATTCTGCAGTTTGATGATGCAAACAACTTTCTAGGTATGCACACTATTCTCTTCTCTGTACCTTGTGATTGGAGGTTAACCATTTCCCTGGTAAGCTCATTCCACTCCTAATTAAATGCTTCTTTGAACTTCAGAGCAATGTGAGAGGGGAGAAAGCACGCGTCCTAGTCCATTGCATGTCAGGGGAAAAGTAGGTATGTATGGTATACATGTATATATTTTGTCATCCTGGAACTATAATAATCTTTCATATTACTGGCACTAATTTGACTAATGTTATCAAAACTCTTTATCAGATCGGCAGCTTTTGTAATAGCCTTCTTGATGAAGTCGAGAGGTTGGAGATTGGCACAATCCTTTCAATGGGTGAAAGAGCGCAGACCACAAGTGCAACTGTCTGATGGTAACTTCATGAATTGCACATACCTTTGCTGTCAACTGTCATTTTTGTTCTCAGATACCTTGAAGAAAAATAGGAAGATTGATGCTCAAGTAGTCTGTTATTACAAAAATAGTTATGATTAGCTACATGAGCGTATGAATTACACAATAAGATTGGGCCACCCCTTAACATTCCCACATGTATGCATATCAAAATAAATCATACATAATCATTCGTTGCAACACATAATTTATTGCGAAGGCTAGTTCTCACACTTAAATTTAGGACCTGACTTGAAAGCTTTTTGTTTTTAATGTCACAGTAATTAACCTTGATTACCGGATTTGGTTTCAAAACATGTTAATTCTGTTGCTGCACTGGGTGACAACTGACATGTTGTTTGAGGGGAAAAAACTGACATATGGAACCCAGCCCTGATCGAAAATGTCAATTTATGGTACTACAGTAATAAAGAGCATGAAACTTATCATGCTAAGTGCAAAGTAAGGTGAAAATAGTTCATATTTAGTTTATTTATTTATTAATGTATAACAAGTAGTCCTTGCGCCTTCTTGAGTCTGCTACTGAGTTGAATTACTATCTGAAATGAGCTCAGTAGTTTAGCTACTACAAGTTCTCACACTTAAATTTGGACCTTATAGCCACACGAATAATAGTGCATTTACCATGTGCTAACATTAGTCATGAACTTGCTTTCTGCAGCAGCACAGCAGCAGCTGATTGATTATGAAACGAAGCTTTTGGTTCTAATAATGTCAGCATACCAGCTCAACCTTTTGCTCCAGTGGATTCGTTCCCGTCTCTTGGATTTGGTTTTCCAAAACCAGCAGGTGACATCCAAGTGCCTACGTTTAACCAGCAGGCTCCAGCATCTATCTTTGATCGTGTTACCCCAAACAGCTTCCCTAGTAATTTCACATTCGAGCTGAAAGAACTAATGAGGCGAAACTTCCAGATAGCAACAATTTCAGTGTGATAAACTCATCTGGGAGTGATAGCATGATGGACAGCTCCTAGGATGGTTATGCCTTAATTGATACACAAAAGAAATGAATCAATTGCAGATTTAGTCAGGTTTTCGGGATGTTTTTGATTTCTGAGAAAGAAATGCATTTTTGTACTAGGATGTCGCAATATTTGCCAGTATTATTACAATTGTTGTTGTGCATTTTAGCAATCATGAGTGCTTTTTATGGAACCTTTCTAGTGTAATTCACGTGAATAAATTACGCTGGATAGTTTGAATAAAAAAGTTACTCCCTCCATACTAAAAGATTTCGTTTTTGGACAAGATTTGAGTTAAACATTGGGAATATAAATCATCAATAGTTCTGAAGTTGTTGAGTTTGTAAATATGAAAGCTATATGAATATATTTATCTTGAAAATGCTTTCATAAAAGTATGCATGTACTATTATTATCTCATAAATATTTTTATAATAACAAGATGTCAAAGTTGAATTTTAGAGATTGTGTTGCTGTCCTAAACCCAAGTCTTTTATAAGTATGGAGGGCGTACACTTGTGCCTGTATTTGTGAGCTCAGAAACTATAACTCAAAATCCATACGAAGTTGTTGTCAACATCAATTGGAGATTCAGAGTACATATTATTGCAGTAGTAAGGAAACTCAATGGCTCCAAACTTCTCCAAAAATGCTGAAAATAAATGCAAAAGGTTCATATTTGGGGGGTTATTGATACAACTTTCTATGCTTTTGTAATTTTCTTTTTCTTAAAAAATATTCCTTTGTATAATTTTTCCCTCCTTCCTGAGTTTTCACATGAAAAATTCCTTCCTGTATTACTGTACGGGGGCCAGGATGACTTCGCACATGCGTGATGGTTGGGTGTAATGCGTAGCCGCGTAGGGCGTTGCTGCCCCATAGTTGGTAAGACAATTTTGCGCTTCCTGGGGCCTCTCGTATTATCTTGGAAATTTAATGTTTGTTGGAGGCTTGGGGCTCACGGCACGGGCGTCTTGAAGGTCTCTCGAATTCTTCTTCAGGTGATGATGTTGCCCCTGTTAATCTTAAGGAAGATGTTCTTTGGTGAAAATCTGAGCTTTACTCGGGTTCTTGGCGGTGGAATCGAAGGATGCGTCATGGGTACGGGAGTTGGCACATGCCCGGGAGGCTATTTCTCCATTTTGTTGTAATTAATGAGATCGCCTGAAGTAAGTCCTCCCTCTGCGGCCTCCACCTTATGAAGTTTGGCTCGTGCCCCACGACGATTGGGAAGCGGCCGACGGCGGTGACGAACGGATCTCCGGAAGGCTTATGGAGAAGATGAATAGGAGTTTTATACTTCTTTGTAATTTTCCTTTTCTTGAGATTTCTGTTTGTAAAAGGGTCGGTGTAATGCACCAAGATTAATACATGTTCCTTCTCAAAAAAAAAGAATTCTCTTGAAAATTTAGGGGTTGTTTTGTTCATGTACTAGCGGAGTTTGGCTCGTATCTGTTTATATGGGACAGGTTGGTGGATGCACCATGTCATGTTTGGTTGTCGGGCTGAGACGAGATGTTGTTAGGTTGCTTCTTGTATGAAGACAAAGGTTGCATGAAATAAAAATATTATAGTATTATAATTGATTTTTATTTTTACAAATGCACTCTTAATATTCTTATTTTAGATAATTATGCCTTAAGCGTCTTTAAAAACATATTAACATCACTTAATATTTAGTAATTATAGACTACTACTATTATTATTAGCGGACTAAGCGCCATATCGAGCGAGCTCGGCCCAGAAGAAACGGCCAATTTGGGCGTTCTTTGGGAGCCAGGCCCGGGGGGCTTTGCACCAGCTCAGGCTCGGGGGGGGGTCTGGGGGCGGGCTTCAACCAAACAGGAACATGATGCATCCTGGGAGCCTAGTTCGTCCATATGCGGAACCCTTAATGTGTGTTCGGGCTTGGGGCCCACGGAGGAAGCAATAGCAAGCAGCCACCTAGGGAACAATGTGTACATGCACTTCTAAATTTTCATGGAGACAAAAGAAGGATCGTGCACATAGTCCAGCACATCATACCCAAATAAAAAAACTTAGGTCTCGTTCTCGCTGGCCCCCAATTAGCGGAATGACTGGAACGATCTAACATCCTGTTCCCGCGAACGGCTTTGCTGGTTTGCTACCAAGTCTGTGACCGAATCGACATTCATTTTGGGTTGCCCAGATTGGAAACGGACCGTTCGGCCTCCTTTTCCCTCCTTCCGGTCTGGATCAAATTCTCGCCCCCACCATAATTACCATGCGGTTCGTGAGCGATGCAAGAGTGAGACGAGACACGACGTCAACAAGCGGCTCGAGGAAGTAGCTATGAACTATGTGTTTATTCCATTGATCTTCGATTACATTTATACAATAGGTGAGGGGACGGAGTTTGTAGGAAGCAACCCCCGACAAGAAACCTTCATGGTGAAACCTTCACGGGAAGTATCCTATGTCCAAGAATATAGGAACAACGAGGTGACACCTCACACCCATTGGCCCCTCAGAATCCTTTAGCGGGATCCAAAGGGGAATCCAAGGTTGAAGGATTTAGATCACCTCACGGGATAATCATAACACTCCCCCTTGATCGAATCCATCCTTGAGATTAGTGAATGGTATTGTTCCTCCAAAAATCCCTTCAGGATGAAACAGGAAGAATACATGTAGAATATGCTATTGAAAACTCCTTAGAACCTAGTGGGAAAAGAAGGAGAAAATTGTAGCATATTATGATTATTGCCTCATTGTAAATTTATATGAGAAAACCTTTTCAGGAGAAAACTGATGTCAAGTTTAGAAAGCAATATATGTCGATATTCCCTAAAACCCCGTTGGGAAAAACAAGGAATATGACATATGCTTATGTTAATATTGCCTCATTAAAAACTCTTTATGAGAAACCTTGAGAAGAAAAACTCATAAAGAGAAAAGAGTGCAATATGATGGTTTGGACAGGCCAACATCTATGGGATTTCTCCCCCTGAACCTTGCAAGTCTCTAAGTCATCACATACCAATTCCTTTGACACATTTCTCAAATGAGGAAGCTGGTAGAGACTTAGTGAACAAATCAGCGAGATTACCACATGATTCGGCTTTCAAGATTTCTATTTCTCCATTTTGTTGTAATTAATGAGGATAGAACAACTTAGGAGAAATGTGCTTGTTGATGTTGCTTTTGATATAGCCCATCTCCATTTGTGTAACACAAGCTGCATTATCCTCATAGGTAATGGTTGGTGCTTGGATAACACCTATACCACAAGACTGTTGTATGTGGTTAGTCATTCTGTGAAGCCAAACACATTCACATGAAGCCTCATATAGTGCAACTATTTCAGAATGATTTGTGGATGTTGTCACCAAAGTTTATTTGGAAGATGTCCACGAGATGGTTGTTCCACTGTGTAGAAACACAAAGCCCCGCTTTGTGATTTGCCATTGTGGGGATCAGATTGGTACCTAGCGTCATTATATCCAATCAAATCTTAGAATTTGGACTATACAAAGAATAGCCCAAGATCCTTTATGCCATTAACATATCTTAGGATATGTTTTACTCCTATCCAGTGTCTACTAGTAGGAGTGGTGCTATGTCTAGGAAAAGAAGGTTCACCAGGGACGGTGTGTTAGCCAAGGGAAGGCTAGTGCAATGTCGGGACCTCCCTCTCCAGTGTTATTTGCTAGATACATTAGCGCTCCAATGGGACTAAGGTATGGAACATGAGGTCCCAATATTTCCTCCCCAATCACCCCTTTGATTGGGTCCTCAATGGGCTAGTCTTCATTTCTAAAGACCCCCACAACCATGGGGTTTTGTTAGGATATGCTGTGTCCATATTGAAATTCTCCAATACTTTCTAGGCATAAAGGTGCTCAAGGTTTTGCGTGCCTCCTAAGCAAAATTTGGTTTACCCCTAGGACGGTGTGGCGGACCCGGCCAAGGGGAAGGATTTAGATCATCCTCCCATCCGGCGGCCGATTAGATCGGCCTACCTCCTCCCATCCGACAAATTTGGAGAGTTTCAGATCCATTCTACCTTTTGTGTGCCTTAAAACCACAAGCAAACCTCGCCACTTTGACATCAAGATGTTGCAATGAACGTGTCGCCCTCTTCTTTCCCCACCTAGACAAGGCAATCACTAGGGTTTTTGCTTTGCCTCCAAACCCACTGATCGATCCATTGCCTCGTGGTTCTTGAGGAACGGTGGGTGGTGGAGGAGAGGGCTTCTGACTTCTTGGTTTTCCAATTTTCCCCTTTTCCTCCTTGGTTTTAATTCTCCATGATAATAATTGTTACAATCTCACGGGAGAGACAAACCTTCCACATGGTGTAGGAGATCTTGGCATAAACTGAATGGTTTATACTGATAAGTTCTTTTGGTGATTTATATATTTTGAAGACAATAGATATCTCAGAAAGTTCAGGACTTTTGATTGGATAACTCATGTGGACTAAAACATTCTAGAATATATCAGAAGACACCGGAAAGAAGCTTGATTTGCCGACGGCGATCATTTAGGCCACACCGGGACCCTCGGAGTCAACCTCGAGCCTTCCGAGGTTGGTTGTCCAATAGTCATCGTTCTAGGTTCTTGTTTCAAATTCATTAATATCTCACGGAGAAAACAACAAATTTGGAGATTAGTTTTCAAGTAGATCCATTGTTCTAGATCTTCAAGTTCTAGTTATATTATCTTGTATCTAACTTTGCCTATAATATTATCTTTGTGTGTTCTTACTTTATTCTAATAGTATGTTTTGATACAGATGTGGTTTTATGATAGATATATGTATCTATTCAATTCAATTCTCGAGTGGGTTAAAAATAATTATGTAGCAAGCAAAATACACCTTATATTCCGGACGTGTGTGGTACCATGTTAAGTTGGACGTGGGGGAATAGCACTTTGACATCAAGATGTTGCAATGATGAAAAATGTACAAAATGTTTGTGTGATACCTGCGCCTTTATTTATATTTTTCTATTTTAGGAGCTATTATGCCTCCGTCCCATCTTTAATTGTTTCTCCACCTAAATGAAAACAAGACGGGGCATTTATATTTGGATGAACCTTTTATTATTTCCATTGCCCCAACATTGGCGCAAAGCATAACTCTGACATATGGGGACGTTGTGAGTTACACCAAACCCACGAAAGATCCCCCAACACGGGCCTTCCACCCACCCACTCAAAACGGCATCCCATTCTAGGACAAACCAAACCAAATGGGGACTAGGGCATTCTGCCGAGGATAAATCCTTTGCAGCTAGCTAAGCACATGATTACTATTTGGTGTCAGTTCAAAACACAATTATATTCACCCTTAAAAATCCTCCGAGATCATACATTTTTATCATAACAATGATCTAACAAAAATTTTGTGTAAAAAACCATACGCCTTAATCCATGGTTCTTTGATGTTGATGTCATAAATCCATGACGTTGATATAGGATTTATAAAATTTGGGTTTTAACTCATCCCTGCTTGCCCATAGTAGTAGCCTTATATGGGCTCGTTGTAGCTGGTAAACCATGTTTTGTTTGAAAATTATTTTTTGGCAGTGATAAAATAGAATGCCCCAACCAGGTGGAGCACACCGCATGGGTGTTACCCCCACAAGGGTGCCCTAGGACATCCTCCCCTTTGGCCAAAAATGTGGGCAGGTTGTAATCAGGATTTTGATAGCACAATGAGAACCTAATGCAAATATTAATGGCGTATGTATCTGAAGGCTATTCTGTTAATTTCTGTTTTTGGTTTAAGTATAGGAAGCGTCTTAATATAGGGGCTCAAATGACAAGCGTAATGACAAGCAAGAGACAATGTGCTCTTACAAAACATCAAATGCACAAAGCCAAAACAAATATAGAAAATCTAATTTCCATTCATTCTAGCCTACGTGGAAGTTAGGCGGATATATATCCAATTTTATTTTTATGCAAACTTTAAGCATTAAACTGTACAATCTATAACTCTTAACGGGAGCTCCCCACTAGCCATCCTTAAAGCTTGTCATTTGTGCCCCCGCCTCCAACCCCCATCCACTACCGCCGTCCTCGGCGAGGCGCCTTATATGCCCACCCTACCCGGTCCACTGTTCCCAATCTGATAGCGCATGAGGGACCGCTTCACCTGCAGGCCGCCCGGCAGCGGCGGCGGGGGCGCCCGGGGAGGAGGGCGGAGGATGGGGGAGGCGCCCGGGCTGCGAGGCGGGGTAGTGCATCTGGGCCGAGGCTATGAAGTGGATGGGGGGCTGCGGATGCGGAGGTGGGCGGCTCGGTGGGATGGCGGAGGAGGCGCTGGGGCGGGTGGGCAGCCGCCTCGCCCGGCCCCGCGATCTCCGCCGATCGGTGCTCGGATGCAGAAACCTCCAGGTGCGCATGCGTGGCTGAGCATCGCCTGCGCTTCCGTTTCCGTTTCCGTTTGTATACTTGTTGGCGATTGCTTCGGATCTTCCGAAATGATTGTGGACCGTCCATTTTCTGATCAACGGTCACGATCATCTATTACCTCTAGGTGGTAATAGTATTTATTTAATTTTATTTTTATCAAATCGGTAAATAATGCGTTTTAATTAAAAAAAATCTTATTTATAGATTTTGTTGCATGCGCGCATGCGTATTCTTTAAATAATATGGTTAATCTTTTTTGTAATTGATATATTCTCATTGCCCTTTAGTGTACGTGACTTGATTAGTTTTAGTAACGTACGCATGACACCAGCGTGGCGTACGTGACTTGTAGCGTACATTTTTTTGGAAGCCAGCGTAGCTAGCGTACGTGACCGTTTAGACTTTTTTATTGTTTAATTTATTATTGATATTCATGTGCCTTATAATTTTATATGTCGATTTGCGTGTCTTACGTGGTGTGGTGTGTCATGCACGATGTGGTGTGTGTTAGGTTAGGAGGTGTGTCATGCATGATTTTTTCTTTGGGCATGCACGTTAGCGTGTGTTGTTAGATATAAGAATACACGGTGCATAGATGCTCAAAGGAAACAAAAAGTGTAACTGGTGTGTCAATGCATATTCTGTGTGTGTGGATAGGTGTGTTGAAGAACACTTATTTTTTCTTTTTAATTCATGGCTAAAATTTGTAGTAATTTCTCCCTCGTATTAACTCGAATGTGATGAATTTTTTCCTAAAATTTTCTAAAATCATGGTCCATCAAGTTATTATGCTCTTACTGCTATTATTTTAATCGTCTTTTCTTGTGGACAAATTTAAAAATAAAAAACTTTAGGCGTCAATTCAGAACACTAATTGATGTCATCTAAAAAGTTATAAACATAGAAGTTGTATAACTCATTAAGATGTACAATGACAATTTTTATTTTAGTTATTTGTTTATTTCATGATACCAGCATAGTTCACAAAATCTAAATATCTAGAGTTTATGAAACTCTAGAGAGATATAATATGAAACTACTAGTATAATATTTAATGAACAATGTGACTAAAACTATGTGAGAACAAATGACAAAAATTTGTAGATCCTCGAAAGACATGAAACTTTGTAGTTGACAAAGTTTTCTTTAGACCAAAGGCGTTTACCGGCTTTATTGAACATGAACACCCTGACCTGGGGTTAGTTTTACAAGATCAAGACACTCAAAAGTGTAGCACTGTTCCTCTACTAGCAACCTCTAAACTACCATCGACTATAACTGTTGACCTGGGGTTACACCAGTTTTATAAGTTTTTGATTTGAAATCATCTTGTCATGTAAAATAAGTTTAAATTTTTAGCATTCACAATTTGATTTTTTAAAAAGACCTAAGATGGAGAAACAACTAAAATAAACATTGATCAGAGAAAAATGAAACTTTATAATTGACAAGTTTTTTATTTGTTCTTGTCATGTACTATATTTCATTTTTCAAATTTAAATTCAATTATTTATCCGATATCAGATGGACAAATATTTATTTATTACAATGGGCCTAAGTTAACATTTCATAACACCAGGTTGATGAATTTTGTTCAATCGGTGCTGCCGTCTCGTGCGCGTTTGGAAGGAGGGCGGGCATGCGGCATGCGGCTTAGGGATTGCCTCCGTAATAGTTTTTTCCTTTTTCTTGTCATAAATCTGTAAATAATTAACGTTGAAGGTAAAAAAAATACCTGAGCATTGCCCATATTTGTTTGCGCAGAGCTGCAAATCGGCGGTGTCCGGTGACGACAGCGCGGGGTGAGCGTGGTGGGCGAGATGTACGCGGAGGAGTGCACAAATGGCGATGCGCGCCGCTGGGCAGAACACTCGCCGTCGGTGCGGTGCAGCCCGCGACCCGGCGTCGTAGGAGACGGTGACCGGCGCGCGGAGCATACAACCCATCGTCGACGACGTCGCGGCGACTTGCCTTATACGCGCGCCGTGGCGGAGTCGTCTCGGACCTGGAGACGGCGATTCACCTGTTGTCGTCGGCGCGGGCGCTGGTGCTGCAGTCGTCGGCGACGCAGCGGGGCAGCCTGGACGGGGCTCAGCGAATTTAAGGCAGGAGCCACTGACGCCGACGTCGGGCTGCAGGAGGAGGGGAGACGGACCAACCATCTTTTGTTTTGAAACTTATTTTTGCTGTTTTGGCTTGTGCCGGCAGACAAACAGGGAAGAGCCCCTGCCAACGGCTACTGGAACATCACCTCAAAAGTTGTTTTAGTTTCCTTAGGGTAATTATCGATTATGATGACATTAATATTTTGTTTCGTTTTCGTTTGGCTTGTGAAATGGACTCCCCCCCCTCCATTTTCACTATTTGTTGTTGTTATTAATTACCCTCTTTGTTATGTTGTACATAATAGTACTGTAGAAGATAATTGGTGGCAGCTGCTGTTACATCTTGCAATGTCAATCAGGTCATCAGCAACAGGGGATAGTGATACCAATAAGCTCATGATTCAGCACTTCTCATTCATGATTCAGATTCTAACATCCAGCCAGCCGAGCCTGAGCTGATCCGGGCAGACAGTATCTCAAAACAAGCTCCCTTTAGGACAGTGTTGATATGAATTATGTTAAGATTTTAGGGACGGCCAACGGGCGTGGAACCATGTACTTCTGAATTATTATGAAGGCTTTGTATATGTTTTGTCTGCATTATTTCTCCTAAGATTCTTTTTGGAGGCTCCTGTGGCCGTATATTATGTAATAGAGTGTGTTCATTTTGTTCCGTCTAACAATTCAAAAGACCTGTTTTTCATGGATGTAGTCTTAGATCCAAATTCTTTTGGTTTAACTAAATTATATGTATAAATGGGACATCATTATAATTTTTGATTTTTGGCTACCTGTTTCAAGCATTTATCTGATATATAGCTAGCATGTCAGTTATCAGCTCACCCATTTTTGAATCTAATCAAACTCATTAAATACAATCTAATCAATTTTTTATTTTTCTCTTGCATACCCGCAACAACGCGAGAGTGAGGTTCCCGGATCAGCTCACCTGCCTAATGCAATGATCGTGAGCCCTCTAAAGTATCTGCTCTAATTGTAATGACCCCTCAAAGTATATATTGTGTGCAGTTTGTTTTATTAAAATTTACAATTATGATAGCAAATTTTCAATGATAACCTAATTCCCGCAAATATTAATGGTGTTTATGAACGTAGGAGAGGGTTATTTATACCTCTTCCTTCTACAACCCATTTAGACACCCAAACTCACTAAACTCTCTCGATAGAAGGCCAAACAACCTCACCTTGAGTTCGAGACTTCCCTTGCGAGATTGGGTTTTCAGATCTAGAGCATTTGATTCTCCGTCTAGCTCGTGGTTTAAGTTCGTTAGGAGCCTGGTGGAAGGGACTCCCAAGTTCCAAAAGTTTTGACTCCCTTTCTGAAACTAGTGGAAACCTTGGTGTCTTCGCTGAATGACACTTTGGAGTCAAGAGAAAGGATAAGAGTATTTTGACTAAGCTTTTTTGTTTTTCTTACGATTACATGCTGCTAGTATTTATATTGTCAACGAGACTTGAACTCGAAGCAATATTGGATATCTTTATCAGATTTGGATTCTCATTTTCTAACAAACTCTAAATCTCTTATTTAAACAACTCTTTCCTAATCTACTAAGACCTGATATGGTGACGACGGGTGTGGTGGCGGTTGTGGGCCGTGGCGCTAGGGTTGGAGGCGGCTGACCTAGGATGCCCAGTCCGCCTCCCTGGGCCCTTGCTGGCCTGTTTGCCTCGCCGGAGATTGCGGCCCATGTTGTGTGTGTGACAGATTTTAGAGGGAATTAAATAGGAGCCATAATGAGCAATTTCTTAAGCTCTTAGCTGTTAGGGTGGATTGAGAAAAGTGTTTTTTATTAAATCGCCACTAGTAGAATTTATGTGAGTTTTTGAAGTTTATTAGGTGACCAGAAGTAATTATCGCGAGTATAAACTCCTCAAAGAAGTGATGTCAAACAGCACCTTAATTAGTGATTGTTGTACGCGTCACTTCCTTGCCGCGTCGAACGACCTCATCTTATGGCTACTAGATGCGGTAGTTCAGAGAGTTTGTTAGCGAATAGATCGTGCCGTTTTCTGCGTTTTAATTGGTTCTCTCTGCTTGCATTACCGTGTTAATTGGCATTTACGTCGAAATTCTTCCATCCATGCGTAAAACCTGTTCAAATCTCTCTCCCGGCCCCGGCCCTCTCTGCCACGTACTCGAACACCACAAAATTATTATAAAAACAGAAATGGCGTCGTCGTCATCATCGCCGGCGCCACTGTGGGTGATCCTTGGCCGCGTCGCCCTCGTGCAGCACGACTCCATCAAGGACCCTGGGGACGTCAACTTGAAGCTAGCCCTGCCGCCGCGCGCCTCGACACTGACGGTACCCATGAGCGTCCACCCTAAGCCCGACTACGACGACACCGACAGGCACCCGCACGTCGTCGCGGCCGCCGACGCCGGCCTCCTCCTCCACGTCTCTCACTGGCCCTTCGTCGGCTTCGATCTGGATCGGGATCCGCCGGGCATCTTCCTCGTCGCGCGCGACTTCCTGCGCGGCGCCGGACCGGGGAGGCCATCGCCGCCTCCGTCGTTCGCGTCCCCGACCGGGACCGTTCGTACCTGGCCGGCATCTCAACATAAAGAACACTGGCCTCGTCTCCTGCCCGGCAGCGGCGGCGCCGACTACATCGTCGCCGAGCTCTACATTTCCGCCATCGACGACGACGACGACGACGACCGCGCCACTCTCATCTTCTTCCGCTCCAGCGCCGACACGTGGGTGCAGAAGGATCTGAGGTGCCCTCCATGTCCGGCCGGCGCTGGATGTGGTCCTCCACGACGTGATCGCGCACGACGGCAAGCTCTGGTGGGTGAACCTCGTGTGGGGGCTCCTGGGCTGCGACCCCTTCGCCGACGAGCCCGTGCTGCACCACGTGGCGCTGCAGGAGACGTACCCCATCAGCGCTGCAGGTGACGTGCCCATCGAGAGGCGGCGCATGGTCAGGGTGAGCCAGGGCAGGCTGCGGTTCGTGGAACTCGCCTGCCCGCGCGTCGGCCACAGGGAGGGAGACGCTGGTGGTTGTGTGGACGCTGGTCTTCGGCCGGGGCACGTTCGCACGGTGGCAACGCCACCGCGTGGCGAGCCTGGCGAGCATCTGGGCGAGCGACAGCTACAGAGCCACAGGGCTGCCGGCGAAGGTGCCTGCACTCGCGCTCCTTCACCCCAGCAACACGGACGTGGTCTACTTCCACCTGGAGCAGTACCTGTTTGGCGTCAACGTGGCCCAGAGCATGGTTGTGGACTTCGTTCGCAGGCCGTGCAAACTGGTCGAGGTGGTCGCCGGTCCCAAGCGGCCGCCGCCGGTCAGCTGGCGGCACGTCCTCGCTTGGGAGCTGCCATGCTCGCTTGCCGGTGGTAGGCTTAGTATATATCACGCGCGCTTAATATCAGTTTGAATAGTATGATCGATCGTCTCAGGCAAGGACAGAGTAACACATGAAGTCAAATAATGCAGGCTGTCTCATTTCTTTTCTGAAGTTTGTATGTAGCAATACTTTGAGGGCGTGTTCATCTGTTCTGGTATTTGGAGTTAGGGTGTCAAACTAATAAGGAAGAACGTGATTGGCGGAATTGCTCACAAATGATAATAGATATGTAAATGAACAAAAGTATGCCAGTAACGTTGCATTATATTCAAGATGTGATGTGGAAAATAAAAAACATATGCAATAACCCTCGTATGAAGCAAATCCCTTAGTATCATGTTGATCCAAATATCTAGACAGTTGTACACACTGATTCTCTACAACATAAAAAGAACAAAAAGAAAACTGTCATTTGGTGCGGTAAAAATTTCGCCTCACTTTTCACCCACATGCGATCCCGCGTCTCACACCCCACCCGTCTACACATGCGATCTATATTGGGCAACAACCAATCAGCTTAGGCACCCAAGCATGCAAGTCTATATTCGGCAACCTCCCAATCCTACTATCTCGAAGTGAAGCCACCGGTGACACCCTCGATCACCTCCTCCTGGCCACGCCTCCACTTCCTCCTCCTACTCCTTATGCGGCCCCTCGCAAGACCGGGAAACCGCGACCTCCACAACACCGGAGTTGAGCCGCGGACGCTAGAGCTGCGCCACGGATCGATCCTTCTCGCCTTGGCGTGAGCTGCCACTCACAGAACTCACCCGCCTCCTCCGTGTGCGCCGCCACCGCCTGCCGCTGCCTCCACGGCGAGCGCCTTGGGATTGCCAGGTGTGCCAATCTCTTCTCATCCCTTCTGATGTGCGAAAGTGTGAAACCGAGCATGGAACCCTAATCCTTAGACGTCGCCGAATCACTAATTGTATGGATTGGAAAACTGGGATACACACCTATTTCAAATCTAGAATGCACGTCTTTATTTGATTCTTATAATATGTTGCAGCGCCGAATCCCAATGCAGATCTGATTTAAGTACAATGGTAGTCACGAATTTTCCAATAAAATGTAATGGTTTCAGAGGTTGTTATAGAGATAGGTTGTTTGATTAATAGCAATTTAATTTGTGGAAAAAAGTTTATCTTATTTGCCTCCTACCAGTTCATCAAATTAAGTGGTATTCTGTGTTGTGTTTAGTTTTGCTTTTAGTCAATGTGATTTATCCACCTCACCCCTCAGTACATAAACAAGGATCAATTTTAGCTTTTTGTGATTCAGAATTTATCTTTGCTACTAATCCCTTTTGCACGAGTGCTGTAATTTGTTATTATGTACTGCATGTGATAAAATATTTATTGATACAAATGATTTTATTTGTTTTTGTTCTCTTATTATTCATCTCCTTGAATGAGTGTTCTCAGGTTTTTGCATTTGATGCAAATTATATTGCATCTCTCTTAGTCTTATGGATTCACGATTGACATTTTTTTCCCATCCTACTAATACCTATATGCTTGAGGATATGGTAGCCTTTTCATGTTGTACGTATGATGGTGGGCTGGGGAGAACACTGAAATGGACAATACTTGTGAAAGGATCTGGACAGGGAAGATTCGTCCACATGGTCGAGTGATAAACCGAACACAAAAAAAGGGATGGAAAGTGTCCTCTTATTCCTCTAGAAGTGAGAAACTCCTATTTCCTTTTTGTCTGTATTTGTCTGCTATACCGTAGATAAGCTCATTGAAATCTAGCTTTTTAGGCTTGGTTTTCTCCCCTGCTTTTTATATTCAGTTATAACAAGTTAGGTTAGTTGGTTAAGCTTCATATAATCATTGTGACTTTTAAATTTGGTTATGATTATACTAAGTTGCCTTTGAAAAAACTTTGTTTTAAGGTTTTTTTGAGGCGTTTTCTAAGACACGTAGTATTGATTACCCATGTGGTAGGCACTAATAATTACATATATGCTTGACAAGATGGTATGGAGGTGCCTTGGAGATTTCTTCCTACCGACATAAAACATTATCTTAGCTGCACCACAAAATGTTTATACACAGTAGTGTTGGTGAACCTACGACGTCACGCTCTTCGGGGCTGTTAATTGCACGAAATTTGTTTTTGGATTAGTGTCACTTTAATGTCGATTTTTAAGTTCACAACGTGCGGTCTGTGTGTTTTTAGTAAAAGTTTAGTTGTCCCGTAACAACGCAGCGGGTATGCTACTAGTTGAGTTATAAATGACAGCATTGTAAGACATTTTGAGATTAAGCTGAAACAATACTATTGTTTCCGGCGGTCCTGCTTTTCCTCTTGCCATACCGCACAGCCCCGACTATTCCTCTTGTCCGCACGCACAGCCTCGCCCACGGTGCCAACTCGCCGATGGCGAGCTCCCAAGCCGACACCACCACCCTCTCATCCCTACTCTCTACATAGCGTCCCAGGTAGGATCCACAATCCTATTAATCTGGTATCGGCTTGCCAGGATACGATGTCGCTTCCACCGCATTCATCCTCTTCCCCATCGGCCGCCACCACTGCTCCACCTCATCCGCTCTCTCCGGGGTCTCGAAGCGGCGACCTCCGGCGCGCCCATCACGTTGGAGCGCGCTGGCGTCGGCAATCTCGGCGCGGCATGGCATCCATGCGAGCCGCCTGGGCGAAGCTCCAACAGCAGCCCGCCCCACCGTTGCCGACCCATGCGGCACCTCATCCCCACACTACGACGCCTCGACCCGTGGAGTCTACCCTATGGCATGCCCACCTCCCGGCCCGGGAGTCCCCCTACACCTGTTGCGGTGTCCGCGGTCTCGTCCCGATTCCATCGTGCGCGATGGGACCTGTCCGCAGCGCCGGTCTATACCGACACGGCGGCCCGTCCGCGCGCCTACGGAGGTGGGCGACCCCCCTCTTCCGCGGGTCGCGCGCCCCTTCAGTGGCGCGTCGCTGGCGGCTGGTGGCCCGATCCATGATAAAGCTGCGAGGGGCACGGGCGGCTCGGCGCTCCTGACACGGGTCGACACATAACTTCCTCGGGCGCTGCCATGCCGCCGCCCTCTCTCCGGCGGGCGACCATCTTCGTTTCACGGTCATGAGCGGCAACCGCCTCGGTGTGAGGGGATTGCACGTGATGCCCCTTCACATCGGCAACAAGGACTTCCGATGAGATATGGCCCGATCTTCTGGCGAGGTAATGGTAATTCGATTGGTGGAGAACTTCGATGTTGACGATCGACTCAAATCAACATGATTCAAACCACACAACCGCTACACCACATCTCCGATGGTTATCAACCAAGCACGACTTGATTGACCTCGCCAAGAAAGGCTCTCTGCAGGCGAATCAAGAACACCAACAAGAACAGGTAAATCATGTCGTAATTGCAAATATGAATTGAGCGAATATGTATATGGGGTTCGAGAACTCAATTCAAAGGACTAATCAACATAGTGGAGGAGATCAAGAACAGGGGCCTTGGTTGGATTGCAAGAGACCTTGTCGGTACAATTACAACAACAATGTCTGTTTCCACGAGGAAAAACAAGAACTAAACAAAACCCGAATTGATATCGGGGGCTTTAGGAGCCTCATGTAGAAACAAAGAAGGGAAAAAGCTACGACCATGCGTGAAAGCTACGACCATCCATAAAACCGTGCATGGCTGCATGTAGGCGACACCGGCTTATGTGGTTGCATGGTTTTCTATTATTGACTTCAAGTATCACGACCGTGAGCTCCCTTGATCGAGGTCGTGGTAGCATGGCTAAAAGTAGAACAAAAGCGCTTGTGGTTGCATGAGTCTTGTTCGTTTTGGTCATGCAGCGTGGCGAATGAGTTGGAGATGAGCGTGTGTGTTCTGCATGGTGATGTCCTCATCATCCTCCCCTTCTTGAATTGGAGTCGTCCTCGACTCCATCTTGGCATCAACCCTTTGCAAAGGCGGTGGCCATGGTGGTCTTTACGGTAGAGATTCATCATCTTTCTCACAAAAGGTTATTACTAACAAGAGACATTTGCTCCCCTTCTTTAAATTTGACTTGTGTTCTTAAATCAAAACTAGAGGAATATGGCATGCAAATAGTATTGGTTTTATAATCCTCTAAGGCATCATATTTTTTTTTGCAACAAAGGAGAATTCAGATTGGTACAAATGTAAAACTCGATGTATCAAATATTGTCCTTTGTTGTTATATTTACCAAAAAACATGATATGTATGTCTAGAGGCCCATGGCAAATCAGCATATGCATATAGTTTCTCGTCTAAAAATTAAGATTACACAAAACATTAAATTCAATATAACCAAAAGTATTTAAAGATGACAACAATTTCAACTCATCAACACCACTAGCATTATGAATAATATGTCTATTTTTTAGCGCATGTGTTCGATTTCGACACACATATATCATAATCATTCATTAATGGTTGCATTGGTATAGTATAAATATCATCATGCAAAGTCATATTTATCACAAAGGAACATCTACCATATCATCTTGTGACAAGGTAAATCGGGGAGATGGTTCCACTAATGTTTGCTCGATCATAGCATGATTGGTAGAAACATTCGGCATATCAAGAGAACTCTCACCTTTTTGCGAATTTAACATCGTCGAATTACCTTTGCTCTCATGTTCGGCAAGAAAAATAGGTGTTGGTTCTGAATTTTCACATGAGGCTATGATCTCCTTGTTTTCTTCCACAATGTCCTTGCCCTCTTGCTTTAGTTCAAGAATCCTACAAAAGGTTTGGTGGAACAAGAGATACAACAATGGGTGATCCTCTAAATTATTCACCTCATCATATGAATTCAAAATAGGAGGTGGATTAATAAAGGTTTCACGCATAAGAAGTTTCATATCATTCCAAGTTTGAGTTTTGTCTGAGAGGATTTCAAGAATCCCACCAAGATAAAGCGAGAATGTCGTAAAACACTAAATTTGCATTTTTTGACCTTTCTCCTTGGACACATAAAGCGAGTAGAAAATATGTTATCTATAGCAATTTCCCATTCAAAGTACTCATCAGCACCCACACCATCATAAGTTGGTGGATATGAACCTATCATTGTTAGAAGACAACAAAAGACAACACAAAGTATTATCCCTAACAACTAAACGAGGATGGAAAAAGTGGTGAGGTGGTAGTGGAATGCAATATCGAAACGTCTTACCACCGTCTTGCAAGTATTCTTACCAAAACCAAACAGGTGGTACAATCGGTCGGCGAGCTTGTGGTGTAAAAGTTGCGGAAACTGTCTTGACTGAAGTATATGTGGAGCTATGGGAAGGCAAAATATAGTAGCAAGGAATAGCAATAATTTAATTCAGAAATTGCAAGATTGAAAACTAGTCCCAAGCTAGTCTATGTCGTTGGCTAAACTTGTCCACGGACCTAGTTCAAGCAAGCACAATAACTCAGCACAAGGACTCAAAAGATGCAAGCACTTATGAATAATTTTCTTTTCCTTTTCTTTTTTTCTCTTTTTTTTTGGTGCGGCTTTTTCCTATCTTTTTTTTTTTTTGCACAGTTTGCCTTTTACCTTCTTCTTTTCTAATACTAGAAGGTGCCGCAACAGGATTGAACCTCAAGATGCAACAACGCTTATGAAAGCGTGCAAAGGATCATTGACGGTATGATATGAAGGGGTAATATTAGTCACGATTTATATGAGTGTTGTCTAACATGGATAATTATAGATCACATTCACCCAAGCGTGAGCATGCGACACATGCGACTGCGCACTACACCACAACACCACAATTACCGCCGGATGGCGGATGGTGTGGCTTATTTGAGAAAGCCACAGCGTCGGGGACAGTCTGACCCTAGAACATATAGCGTCCCGACTTCCAGCTGTATTTATAAGTCTGACAGCTAAAACTCTTTGTGTGTTTATTTAAAAGTAACTCCTAAAATGTATTGTGCGTACCTCTAGAAAGATTCAAAAAATCACAAAAATATATGGATATATTTTCTCTCATACGTTTCACTAAGACCATATCTTGGAGTTAGACAAAAAAAAAATCACTTGTTTGCTAAGGATAATTCATAGTTCTCTATCTCCAATTTACCATAAGATAATTGTAATAATAAAGTATCGGACTTTGTTAGAAAATTTTACAAACATGCATGACAACATGGTTTTGGTATATAACCCTGCGAGGAAGGAGAAGTGAGAGAGAGAGGGGAAGGGGGGAAAGAGAGAGAAGCCATGAGAGATAGAACCTCATATTGTTTGCTAGGGACGAACACTACACAACAATGGTATTTATGTATCCTCTATTTCATGTGTGAAAGTTTAGGTATAAAGATATTTTTAAAGTTTGGTTCATAGTGTGCTTTCTATATATATACATAAGAATGAAAAACAAACCATATACAATAGAACTAAGAAAAATATTGACATCCTAACAAATGCTCCTGGTTTGGTAGATCATGATTTTTAGAAAAATTTAGAAAAAGAATCATCTCATTTGGAGTTAGCACGAGGAAAAAACTTGTTACAAATTTTTTACTGATTAAAAAAAAAAAAGCTTGTGTTCATGCTCAAGGTATGTGGGGCCTATATATTTTTGGCGTCAGATATGGTGACAACGTACAAAGTTTTAGCGTCGAACCGGAGGTTCAACTCTAAATCTAAATACCCACTATAGCGTCGGACCATGCATCGCTATATGAGGATTTAGCGTCGGATCATCTCTTAGTAATATTTAGCGTCGGATCATCCATCGATAAATAAAAGTTTTAGCGTCATATGTTCTAATGGTGATTCGGTGTTGTGGCATAGTGGCGTTATTGTTGAGAGGACTAAAAATAGAGGAAGATGAAACGGATGCCTATGAAAACTTGCCGTTAAAAGTCAAGTGATGGGGCGGAGTGGATGATCTTTTATCAATAAGTGGAAAAAGTTGGATAAATTCTCAAGTTGACTTAGTATTGCACCCTTTAATTTGCTCATGAACAACCAAAGGACATGCACAAGGATACAACCGTGGTTGCACACAGAATGCTATGGCAACCGAACAACACAATTTGGTGGGAAAACTAATGATCAAAATGATGGACAAAACTCAAGACAAATAGAAATTGACACTAGACGGATGAAACACCTAGACCAATAGACGCAATGACATGCGAGGGACAACCGTTCAATAAAGCAAACTGAAATTAAAAATATTGATCGGCACAAATGGGGTGATAGGACAGACGGAAAGGAAAATATTTTTGGGCTTTTTGTGGATTGTAGGTAACGAACAAATATGAATCTAAGGCAAGCGAGATTATACCTCGTGGTAAACCTGGAGCTTTGGTACCAATTAATGAGATATGGCTCGATCTTACGTGAGGTAATGGTAATTTCGATTGGTGGAGAACTCGACGTTGACGATCCGGCTTCGAATCAGCACGATTCAAACCGCAACGCGCTACCCCACGGCTCCGGCGGTTATCAACCAAGCACGACTTGATTGACCTCGCCAAGAAACTTTCTGCGAGGGCGAATCGAAGAACACCAGCGGCAAACAGGGTAAATCGCAATCTGATAATTGCAAATATGAATTGAACAGATATGTATATGGGTTGGAGAACTCAATTCAAAGGACTAATCCACACAATGGAGGGATCAGAAGCAAGGGGCCTTGGTTGGATTGCAAGAGACCTTGTCGGTACAATTACAGCAACAATGTCGAGGAAAAACAAAGAACTAAACAAAACCTGAATTGATGTCGGGGCTTTAGGTGCCTTATGTAGAAGCAAAGAAGGGAAAAAGCTACGACCATCCGTGAAAGCTACGACCATACGTAAAACCGATGCATGGCTGCATGTAAGGACACACCCGCTTATGTGGTTGCATGGTTTCTATTATTGACTTCAAAATATCACGACCGTGACTCCCTTGATCGTGGTAGCATGGCTTAAAAGTAGAACCAACAGAGCTTGTGGTTGCATGAGTCTTGTTCGTTTTGGTCATGCAGCGTGGCGAATGAGTTGGAGATGAGCGTGTGTGTTACGCATGGTGATGTCCTCATCAACTTCACCATCACGTGATGTCGGACACATTGGCGGGTTCGACTTCATCATCGGCCGACTTCCTCCGGACGCTGGGGTCCGTGCTGTGGGACTGCGCCGCCCCTTACCTGACGTTCTGGAGGGGGACCGCCGCCGCGTCTGGCGTGGTGTGGGCGGCTCGGCTGCGACAACCAGCCCGCGGCGGGATGATAGCGATCCTCGCGCGACCCGGATTGCCCTTGCTGGACGAGCCTTCTACACCCAGCACGTGGCGATCTTGAGGAAGCCACGTGGGCTTCCGCGGCGCGTGATGCGACCACCATTCACTTGCTCCCGGCACCTCTGAGTGGCGGTCTTGATCCTAGCTATCCCATTCTGAAAGATGATCTAGAGCGGCGGTCTGCGGTGATGCTGGCGAATCGATCGCCAGTACCTCTCCGTTCTTCGCCCTGTCCTCTTGGTGCGGAAGGCGGACAAGAGCGTGGCGCTTACGCGCCGACTACGCGCCCTCAACCAAGACCGCCAAGGACAAGTTTCCCATCCCGGTGTGGGCCCGGTAGCTGCGACGGTACGGCGGTGCTTCTTCGCAACAGCTGACCTACGCTCGGGCTACCACCAGGTGCGGATGCACCGCGACGACATCTCAAGATGGCGTTCCGCACCACCATGGCCACTATGGTTCTTGGTGATGCCTTTTGGCCTCTCAACACCCCACGCACTCTTTCGGTGATGAATGATGTACTTGACCATACTGCGAAGGTTCGTGCTTGTGTTCTTTGATGACATCACGATCTACAACACCTCATGGGCGGAACACCTCCGGCACGTCAACATCGTCCTCAACGCCATGCGGGCGCACCATCTCCACCTCAAGCGCTCAAGTGTTCATTTGGGGGCCACTGTTTGTGGCCTACTTGGGCCATGTCATCTCTGCCGATGGCGTCGCCATGGAACGCGGACAAGGTCGTGGCGGTGCGCGTGCGTTGCCGGCTCCGCGCCGCCCGTGGCCTCCGGGGTTTCCTCTGCCTCGCGGGCTACTGCAGGAAGTAATCAAGAACGGTGTTATCGCTCCACTCACGGCGTCTCTTGCGGCGAGACACGTTCGTGTGGGGCTGACGACGCATCGGCGTTCGGCGCTCAAGGGCACCCTCATCCGGGCCGGTGCGGATGCCCGACTTCACAAGCCCTTCCCTGGTCGACTGTGACGCGTCGGGTACGGGCTTCGGTGCCGTGCTCCACAAAGGTGCCCGGCCTTGCCTACCGGTAGGCCCTTCGCTGCCCGTCACCTCAAGTTGGCGGCATGAACGCGAGCTCATTGGGCTGGTGCGGTGCATTGACCGCGACCTTACTTGTGGGGTGCCGTTTCGTGGTGCGCACTGACCATTATAGTTTAAAGTTTTGCGTGACCAGCTTGTCCCATAGTTCCTCGGCACCGGTGGCTGACGGCTCTTTGTACCAACTTTGAGGTGGAGTACGTCGGGGCGTCTCAACATCGTGGCGGATGCCCGCTTCCGCCCGTGATCCCGGGCGACGGTGCGCCGGCGTTCCCGACCTTTGTCCGGGCCATTTCAGACCCTCTTCGCCTTCTTCTGGAGGTGCGCGGCGCCACGGCAGCCGACGCCGCCTGGCATTTGTTGTACCACATTGATGGCGACACAGTGGCCCGGCGCGAAGGATATGTCGGCTACCTCTGCATGGTCGGCAGCATCTTTGTGCGGGACCGTGACGCCGACACCAGGTCCTGCAGCGCATGCGGCGGGGCATGAGGGCATCCCGAAAACCCTTCGCCTCTGCTTGGAATTCTACATTCCGGGGATCGGACCGAGTCACGGACTGAGTTGGTCTTGTGCGACATGCAGCGCAACAAGGCAGAGCGTTGCGGCCCCGTGGGGCTGCTCGCCCTAGGAGTGCCATCCCCTAGGTGTGGACCGGTTGCTCTCCATGGACTTCATCGAAGGGCTACCCAAGTGGGTGGCAAATGTCATCCTCACGGTGGTCGGCCGCTTCTCCAAAAATACGCGCATTTCATGGCGCTTGGCCATCCCTACGGCGTCTCGGTGGCGCGTGCCTTCTTCGGCGGCATTGTCACGGCCTCGATTGTCGGTGGCCGGGACCCCGTCTTTGCAGACCGATCACGGCGACCCCTCTTCAAGATGGCGGGGGTCAAACTCCGCCCCCCGATGACCCCACCCCTGGGCCGGCCGGCCGATCCGAGGTGGTTAACAAGGCCATTGCTATGTATCTCCGTGCCCCGTGTTACGTCGGTAGCGCTTGGGTTGGTGGCCCGGGCGCCGTGGGCGGAGTATTGCTATAATACCTCCTACCACACCACTTTTACGCCTGGCGCCGGTCATCGGTCCACGAGTTTCTTGGTTGGGGTTGGGTGGCCCTACGCCTCCCCTCCTACACCGCACCAGTCTCGGTGCCGGCGCCGGGAAATCGGCTTCATTACGCTATCTTAGAGACCGCGTCTGGGGCGTGGCTCGGTGGCCTGGCGCTGGCTGGCCCGGACAGCTCTCGCCTTCCGCGATGTCACTCCATGTGGCTTGCTCAGCCCCATCGCGGTGATCCTCTGCGGCGCCGGTCGTCTGCCCCGGTGCGATGGGCCCGGTGCGAGCTATGCGGCGGCCGCGTGCGTAGAAGTACGAGGTTTACTGGCAGGTCGCCCAGAACCTACGGGCGACTTCAGTGCCTCCTACCCCGACTTCCGGCTCGAGGGCCGAGTACATTTGCAGACGGGGAGAGATGTTATGAAACGGGGATCAATTTACTAGGAGGAGAGCCATTGGTGTGACGATCTCAGGCCGCATGGTGTTAATAAAGTCTAGGATTAGAATTTACTATTTGAGTTATAAATAGAGAGCATTGTAAGACATTTTGGATTAGGCGAAACAATACTATTGTTTTAGGCTTCTGAAGGAAGCCAGGGGGGCTCGATCTCCCTTTTCCTCTTGCCCGCTTACGCGTGTGAGCCCTTTGAAGATCTCTAGATTGGTTTGGCTAATAGTGACATCCTTAGGACTAATCTCTCTCTATGCTAAGTGTTTGTTTTAGTTGGAAATTGGTTGAAGCCAAGGTGGTGCATGGTGGTCATGGTGGATGGGTCGAGGTGATCAATTGATGATCAAGTGTGCGACTTGGCATGTTTCGAGGGATCGAAATGGGCTCAAGGCAAGGTATATCATAGGCCCATTTTGATTTTACACTCAAGACACCATAGAGGTGTGAGGTGATTATAGGATCGACAAGCCGTACTATAAGAGGGGAAAACTATTTATATCGGTCCTTATGTTGCCTCTGGGTTCAAAAATCATTTGCATGCATTCTAACCTGAGCCCCAACTCCGTACTTGATGGAAAAATGTTTTTAAAATGCTAACACATGGTGTCGGTGTTCTTTGACGTGTTGGCAACAAGAATCAAGTGACGGAAGTCGGTTTGGAGCAAAGGCGAAGGAATGGCAACACAACGGCGAATTTCGCGGCTCGGATGGCGGCCGGACTCAGCGGAGATACGCCGCGAGCCGAGGCCGGGGCCTGCCGGTGAGTGAGGAGGGCGCACGAACGCCTGTTTTGGTCTCGGCGAGCGGCCGGACGCGCAAAGCGGGCCTTACGGCCGGACGCGGACGCGAGCGGACGCGCAAAGAGCAGCGGCCGGATGCACAAACCGGTGACCGGCGCGCGCTCGAGCTTTCGCCGGGGTCGACTTGCCGGTTGTGACCGGACTCTCATCGACGGACTCGCTGGCGCGTCCGATCGGTGGGCTGTTTCGGCGTGTTTTGCCCCCCACGTTGGCATTTCATGATGGGGGCTATATATACACGTTTGGCGCTTTGGGAGGTCTCTTGGTCACTTGAAATCAATCCTAACACCTCTAGGGAGCTGAGCACTCCCTCCTCCTCACTTCCTTTGCTTTGAGCATCATTCTAGTGAGTTGAGGTGATTCAGTACACTTTGCTTTGATCTTTGCATCTAGTGGCACTTGGGGATCGTTGTGAGCCGGTGGTTTTTCTTGTTGCTCTTGAAGGCACCACTCCTAACCCGGCTTGGTGATTGGTGGAGGCGTTGGCAAGAGAAGGTGATTGTTCTTGGCCACCTCAGGTGATTTGTGAGGAGGATCACGCACTCCTCGTCGGGAGAAGATAAAGTGCAAGTAATCTATTGCTAGTTTCTTGGGGTACCTCTCATTTACATTGGGTGCAAGTAGCCTAAAGGCACTTGGCTAGGAGTGAGCTCCACCTTGCCCCACACGTTGAGAGGTCGGCACAACGGAGACCCAGCTTGAGGGCTCAAGTGAACTTCAGGGTTAAATCTTGTGTCTCCACTTGTCTCTCGGTGATTGGCTTCCAATTTGGTTATCTCATCATATCATCCTTGGTAATGGATTGACTAGTCTCGACATTGTGGTATATCACCTCTACACTTTTTGCATTACATTCATATATATTGTGATAGTGTAGTTTAAAATAGACTTGCCTAGTTGCTAGTGTAATTAGCTTGTTCACCTAGAGGTAAAGTAGTGACTTAGCCTTTGTGTGTGATTTGAGACTATAGCAACTAAATTGTCAATAGGAGGCTTCTTAGCAAAGTAGAAACTAAACAAAACGCATTTACGCTTTGTTGTTACTAACAAATTGTTCTAGTGATTTTGTAGAAATTTTATTGGGCTATTCACCCCTCTAGCCATTTTAGGACCTTTTCTCAATGCGCCCAAGCTCCTCCTCAAGCTCAGCTATAGTTGCTCCTTTTTCTCAAGTCGCTCATCAATTTGGGACAAGGAAGTTGTTTTTCTCTAACAAGCGTAGCTTTCATTGTTTGTTTGTACGCAATGAATGCGCTATGAGAGAGCTTGATTTTGAGCAACTTATTCAATTTACACTGCAAAACTGAACACTGGCGAATCCATTTTCTCCAAATGGCGAACGTAATCTTCTCTTCAAAGAAGTAGTGCTATCGATATGCTTGATTTTCTTATATCTTCCACATTTGAGTTAAGTAAACGTCGCCATTAGGCCCTAAAGCCATTCCTTCACGCAATGCGAGGCAAAACTTGCCTAAGTGGATGGAAATGTGGTTCTTTGTGGTACCTCCTTAAACTTTCTGACCATCTTATCCAAAATTTAGATCCCATGCGGTGATCTCTTGACAAATGGAACTGGTGACCCGGGACATTTGAGATTTGAAAGCCAAGTCTGAAGGCATTGAGCTCTCGGAGGAGGAAAAAGTTACTCAATTAGATCTGCGCGAGGGTAACCAAGCATACCAGCACATAGTTCTAGCCACGCAGATTGTACAACAATTTGTCAAATATAATAAATAATCACAAATGAATCAATGGAAGAGAATTACCACATTGGTTAAAGTTGACACCTTGACATCTGACCTTCTGTCCCTCTGTAACCTTCACATGGCCAAGCGGTACATCTCCCACATTAAACATAAATGTAGGGAGGGAGAGGTTAAACTGCCACAAGACATTTCAATCGAAAGACTACACGTAAGGAGTGAGCTGAAGTTGTTTTCACATTACGGAGGCACTTTCGAAAGCAAATAAAAGCGCTTTGCTAAGAAATTCTGTTTCCCTTCAAAACTGAATTGAAAAAAAAAAATATTGACAAGGGCAACTACCAATAAATAGACTGCATGTATAATGCTACTTTTAATATAGTAGACCATGGGGAACTTACATGCTCATGGGCATCGTTTTCTCCACGATGTGCTTTAAGTGTGTTTACCCCCATACATTTCTTGGAAATGCCTTTCTTCACACCCGAATGTCTTGACAAAGAATGGTCCTTCCCGATTAATACGCTGGTTTATGAGAGATGAAGTGTCGGGCCCTCACTTTAATGGGTCCTTAATCTTACGTATTAGTACGGGATCATGCGCTAATACCGTCAATGTAGACAAGTGGACACATATTTATTTTGAAAGGTGCGAGAAGCTTTATTGATAGGATAAATAGGTCTTACATAAGTGGCTGAGGGTCACAATCTTATTACACAACAGTAGGTAAGGCGCCGAGTGCTGTGGCACTTTATTTATCAGAGTCTGCTACAGCGTCTAGTGGACGGTCCTAGTCTACCACACCCACAAGCATACTTAGCGTAGGTCAGAAACCCTAATATCAATATCACGGGTCATAAATCCAAGCGTCGCGTCTAATCTTCTAGCGGGGGAAATCCCTCACGATCATCGTGGCCGTCCTCTTCTTCACAAGCGGTCTGAAAATAACAGCGGTGGTACAGGTACTCAGCAAGTCCAAACCTGGGGTTGGTGATTATTATTAGGGGTTTGGGCCCTAACGAAGGTCTCTAAAACTGCCCCTTACTAGTTCCAGTCATATTACATGAGTGGGTAAGCTGCACCAAGACACAAGCGGTTAGTATAACGAGGGATTAAACTAATCATAGATGATCCGTCC
>JADLZK010009552.1:0-164660 GCA_015847255.1 Hyparrhenia diplandra | reverse complement strand
ATGGCGCTTGGCAGGAATGTATATACCATTGTAGCTTTACGGGCAGTATCGGGTATCGATTTATTTTATATTTTCCACGAGCGAAGCAAGGGTAAAAGACTGTGATGGAAATTACCATCGTAGCCATCTCTACTAACACATTGTACCAGCTAGAGCTAGAGTGAGGGGGTGAAGCCGTAATGCCATATGATATGAATGATAATTAATAGCACACTTAGCCCAGGGAGAATAATATAATATAGGAATGCGTAACTGGGTCGAGAGGACGACGGGAGATCCATAGGTTCACTGCAGATAGCTACTCACAGTACTTTTGGTTCTTGAATAACTAAGGCATGTGAAAAGTATGGCAGTCATGAAAGGAAACACTGCCGACGACCAGGAGCACTGGCAGCGAGAAGGGATGAGAAGCTGGGAAAGCTCAGGCTACGGTCCTGCAAGCACTTCAATCGGCGCGTGGTGGAATCGCGTAGCGTCGAACTAGCACATGCACAGGGGCTGCCACAGCTATCCGTGGGATTGCGTGCAATCTAAAGAGCCTAACCTCTAGATGCTAGACACCATGTCCACACTAATGAGTACTACTCCTAATCATCGCTTGAATGGCACTCAGAGCGCACTCAATACGTGAAGATCCGTGCAGTATAGCTTAACAGCTGTATGTGCTAATCTGATAAATAGAGAAGGCATAAAAGTAACTAGAAGATAAATATAATTAGCGCATAGAGTCTAATAGAGTTGAGATACAAAGATATACCAAAAGCACGAAGACTTCCTCCGAGCCGGGCGCGGTTCAGCTCTCCCTAACTCTCTACTAGGTCTATTCTATTACATTTAGCGACATTTCGTCTAATCTACCATTTACCTCGAGCGACCATTAGTGCCTCCATCTGATGAGATATGTATTTGATGTATGAGATGATGCGAAGAGATAGGGGTCTAGGGGTCTATATATAAGGTCTTCTTACGTCACTTGGCTGTTGAGGCGATGCGGTACTAATCCGGTGTTTGATCTTAATCCATCTGCACTGCTACGCGGCCCACCGGATCAAACCCGGCGTTAAACAACGGTTTTGATTATAGCGTCTTAGCGGTGGAAGAAGCTTCGAGCCAGCGGCGGTGGCGAGGTGGCGAGCCGATCGGCCCAGCCCCCATTGGCCGGGCCCGATCGGGCCCAAGATCGAAACTGCAGTACGGCTTTTTGTGCGTGTGTCGTCATGATGCGTCGTGCGTTTCGAGATTGTGTTTGTTAAAAGCGTCAAAGGCGAGTCGGGATGAGGGGAGTTGATGCCCGTTTTCACGGGGCCAGCTCGACGTGATATCTTCTGGTCTACGGACTCCAAAAATATGGCAAAATGATATATCCGTTTGATCACCTCGGCACGGAAACTCTTACGCCGTATGTGTACTTTTGATTCTTCATTTGAAATGACTTCTGTATTTGCTCTTTTGTAGAAGGGTTGGGGTCGATCACTGATTGGGACCGTCTTGGAGTGGTATCCTCACTCCAGTTCTCACTGTTTTCCTGTTTAGTCCACGAATCAGCCTTCACAGAGCGTGGAAATGTGTTGAGTGACGCCTATTCTGAGTTGGTGTTAGTATTTTATATCCCTTTCTCATGTTTTGTTTGATTCGTAGTTTATCACGTGCTTGGGTGATCAGCAGAAGCTCGAGAGCTTACCCTGGCTGCTGGTCCCTAGCTTAGAAAGCTATATGCTAGATAGGATCGAGGGTTGCTACTACACTTTCATACCTCAGTCTTTGTGTTTTATTAGAAATCGAAATTCTCCTCTGTTAGCTGATTGCTCTCTACGTACATGTTTACCATGCCGGTAGCCTTTTCCGCGAATCCATAAAGCAAGATAAAACAATCAAGTTAAGCACCATGTCTCAAGTTCAACGATCAGCTATCGTCACGGGTGTTTCTTGCATATGTCAAAAGAAACTTCGGAGATCCTACATGCGCTGACCCTCTTAAGAGGTGGATGGTGGTAGAGCATTTGGAGTGCACATGTGGGGCATACATGAGTCGGATGATAGTGGTGAGAGTGGAGGATGAAGGTAGTAACTGGCCTTTGTGGCACTGCTAGTATTTGTCTCCAAACATCTTGGACTATATCTCTCTTTCTAAAATTGCTATAAAGTGCGGCTATTTATTCTTAGCGGAGGTGGGCTTTGCGTGGACTTATCAGTCCATTTTTCTCTCTCCGCGCTTATAGAGATGTGGGGCCCCTACTCACCCTCCGGACACGTGTCCATTATTCA
Source organism: Hyparrhenia diplandra (assembly GCA_015847255.1). Classification (NCBI taxonomy): domain Eukaryota; kingdom Viridiplantae; phylum Streptophyta; class Magnoliopsida; order Poales; family Poaceae; genus Hyparrhenia; species Hyparrhenia diplandra. The sequence goes on along the minus strand of JADLZK010009552.1, from coordinate 162,395 downwards.
TCTCTAAATGTATTTAGAGGGTAGGCCCTTCATAAGCCTAGTATGACTTTTGTCAGATTACTCTCCCTACCGAGTCTCAGCTGCTCTCTAAATATTTATTTCGTGCTGCTGCTGCTCTCTCTCTCGAATGCGTAGCCCAGCCTCTATTTGGCATAAAACACTGAGGAGGCATGCTCCAAGAGATTGCAGGAAGTTTATTTTGCATAGTATGGCTGGTGGGTGGAGTGGGTATGAGCGTGCTTGGGGTTAGAAAGCGTGTTTGGTGGAGTGGGATGATTTTTGATCGCGAGAGAGATAAACTCTTAGAGGTCATAGCTGAAAGAACTCATCATGTAATATTTTATAATTTTCAAAAGATAAAACCGAGGGAATCAAGAGTATCTCTGGGAATATGATAAGCTAGCAGCTCAACTTTTCATGAGATCGTATCGCTAGCGCCCTGGAGCTTCGGATGAAGCATGTAGCTTCCCACGAGGGTGTAGGATTTTAGAGCTGAAATTAAGCTTTTTAAAGCTTTGGGAGAATCTAAGTCCAAAGTAGCAAAGTACTTTTAAAAGAGGAATTAAAGGCGGGAGCTTAACTATTCATCATTTCCTTAGCTTGTAGGGATCATCTTACGGCGTTAATTTTAATTCACACTAGCAAGCATAAAGCACACTATCTATTTGTTTATTTATAGCAAACATAAAAGATCAAAACTATATATATATAACTTAAACTATGTTTGGTTTTCTACATGACTGTATGCATCTTTTTATGTCTTTTAACAAACGCACCAAACTAGTAGTAAATAAAGGTAAAGGATAAGAGTACTTACGCAGATAATGGGGGTTGCACTCAAAATTTGGATCTTGGCCAGGTCTTTTTAGGATGTGTGAGCGTGGGGTGAGACTGTGAGGGTGAGGGTGTGGTGGGTTCGTGCTGAAAGCCGTGCACGACCCAGGTAGTTCTTTCTACTTGGCTGAGGATATTAGTGGTGTACTGCGAGAGGATTCGAGCTATTTGAAGAACATGTTGTTGTTGCAAAGGGTTGATATGAAGCTCATCTGCATCTATGCTAGCTTAAAGAGATGGTTCTTTAGAGTTGCTGCAGCACATGTATTGTTTTGCTGCGTATTTGTTTTGCACATATATGCCCATATGTAACAGATGTGCTGTAGCTGCACTCTAGCAAGGATCAAGGCAAATGTAACTTTTAGCAAAAGACAAAATAAATGATGTGATACTGACGGATCTTTCTTCTATGAGGAATGATCCAGGGTCTTCCTTTTATTGCCAGAGTTGTTGGAGTTCATCCCATACGCCTTGCCTCACCTCCTATTGTGAGTTCATCTCTTGACTTACCGCATTGAATATGATAATTTTTACTCGCAAGGGTTAGTCAAAATCGCTACTATCTACTAGAGATACTCTTGGTTTCAAAATCAACCTAGACACCAGCCTAATTTTATTTTAGAAGGCGTTTAACCTAAACAATCTTAATTTAAAAAAACCTTTAGAAGAAAGATCACCACACCTTATGGTTTCAGGAATCAAACTAAACACCATGTTTAACTCAAGCCATGAAAACGTTTTAAACTAAGCACCCCGCTAATCTAAGAGGTGTATGACAATACTTCAAAACCTGCTAGTATACTATAGCAAACAACGGTAGCATGAAAGCATTGCGGAGAGTTTTTCAAAACAGAGATGATAGAGCATGATGAGTGTTTAATGCATCGAAAGTAATGCATAAAAAATAAAGATAACCGCCTAGTGTAGCAACATGACAATAAATGTTTCTATGTATGTAATTCAATGTTGTATATATTTGACCGGTTTGGACATACCTTGTATTGTCATCTTTCATCCTTCTTTTTACTCCAAAAGCTCGCGAGTCGTGTGACAAGAATATCCGAAGGAAAAATAATAAGCATATGCTCATAATGTAGGGATATATAGTGATATCCCCGTACTATTCTACACTCAATGCGTAACAAGGGTAATCCTACTAGAGCTAAGTGATACACTAAATTAGCTTGAGATATCAAGATCATTATGTCCAGAATCTACAGCCCAGATCGCTTCCCGAGCAGCGCCACTGTTAGGTATTTATTATTAGTACCATAGGAATATAAAGAGGATTCCATAAGCGCTCACAGAATATATATACCATGCATAGCTTTTACCCAGGAGTATTCGAGTATACGTTATTTATATTTTCCCGCAGGGGAAGCAAAGTAGGGCCATGATAAATTACCATCATGCTTATCCTACCTAACTCTATTATACCAACTAAACCAAAGTGAGGGGGTAAATAATGTATATGATATGAATGATAATTAATAGCACTTAACTAGAGAATATTATAATATAGAATAGGTAACTAAGTAGGTCGAGAGGACAACCCAGAGAGATCTAGGTTCCCATCACTTAGTACTTTGGTTCTGAATAACTAAGGCATGAAAAGGTATAGCAATCATAAAAGAACACTGGGACAGAATGCCTAGTCAGCGGAAGGGATGGGAAGGGGGCTAGGAAGCCCGACTACGGTCCTACAACACCAATCCGAACGTGGGGAATACGCGCCGCCGCCGTGGCCGCTACCACTTGGGCTACCACAACTATCCGTGGATTGGCAATCTAAGGTAACCTCTAGTCTAGACACCATGTCCACAATTATTTTTCATTACTACCTAATCATCATGGAATAACTAGAGCACTCAATACGAGCGAAGATCCCATGCAATTATATAACAACTATATTCTAATCAATAAATGAAAGGCATAAAAGTAACTAGAGAAGATAAATATAATTATGGCATAAAGTCTAATAGAGTTGAGATACAAGATATACCAAAAACACCAAGACTTCTCGAACCGAGATAGCGATTCCGCTCTCCCCTAACTCTCTACTAGGTCTATTCTATTACATTGTAGCCGTCTAATCTAATTCTCCAGCGCCGTGCCTCCATCCGATGAGATGTATTTGTATGAGATGATCCCCGAGATAGGGGTCTAGGGGTCTATATATATGGGTCTTCTAATACGTCCCTTAAAACCCCATTGAGGCGTCGCGGTACTGTCCAGGTGTTTGATCTTAATCCATCTGTTACTTCTACCGGCGCCCTACCGGATCAAACCCGGCGTTAAACAACGGTTTTGGTTAAGTCTTAAATTGGGGCTTCGAGGCGGGGGCCGGCGATGTGGCCGGAGGTGGCGAGCCGATGAAGGCCCCCATTATTGGGCCACGATCGGCCCAGATAATTACCTGAGCTGAGCTTTTGTGGGTGTGTCGTGTCGATAGATGCGTTTAGAATTTATATTTGTTAGCGTCAAGCGAGGTCAGGATGAGGGAGTTATGCCCGATTTTCACAGAACCCAGCTTCTGCTTGGCCCGATATCTTAGATTGGACTCCAAATATGGCAAATGATATATCCGTTTTGATCACCTCGGCCGAGCTCGCCAATGTTGTACTTTGATTCTTCATTTGAAGTACTTCTATGTTGCTCTTTTGTAGCCCGTTTTCAACTGTCAAACAAATTGTTTTGGAGGCCCCGGAAGAAACCCCCTCATCATCGAGCCAGTGACTTACGTCTCCATCAACTCACCAACCTACGGTAAACCCCTCCATCCGCCATGGCGAATATGGCGGCAGGAATGCGACCCCCGCTTCTTCGCTCCAAATGGATTTGAGATCGAGGAGCGAGGGCTCCGTGCCCGAGTCAAGGCCATGAAGTGTTCATCTCGGGCGCTACATCAAGTGCAATGAAGACACGGCTATCGTCAAGCTCGATCCGCCCAGCTGTGTACAAGGGGAAGGAAGATTTCAAGCACCTTGCGGCCGGATTACGCACCTTCTTCCACCGGAATCCATCGAGTTCGACTTCAAATCCAACCTTGTGCCCCTCGGGAAGCTTATGTTTGTTTTGCCAATCCGATTGATAGGGAGAGGTTTCTGCGTCGGCTTTTCGTTTTGGCACTTACACCACGACCGTGGTTAAGCATGATGAAGCCGACAACGCCCGAGCTTTGGATTTGGACCGCGAGGCTTGGCTTGTTGTAAGCTATCCGGAGGATCTCAAATCTTCACACGCCATAGCCAAGGCTGTCTCGGCATTTGGAATCATGCTCCCCAGTGGTATGAGCGACAACCTTGCTAGGGTGGTGGTGCAGCTATACCTGAATGATGATCGTAGGCTTCCCACGTCGCTCAAGGTCAACGTTGGTACTCCAAACAGGGGGCAAATCTTGGACCTGCCCCCTACGTCCTCAAATGCAAAGGTATCCCCGAACTTCCGAGAGATGAAGATGGTTATGCAACGTTTGGTCCCCTTCACCCTGTTCACCGCCCCGCTCCACATTGGATGGGTCCTATTTCACCCGGGCGGATCGGTTACGTCTCCTGGTGGTTCTAGCAATGGCATGGGTGACAATTTGAATGGTGGTGCTAATGACATTCCTCGTGACTCTGGTGGTGGGAATGGGAGTTTCAATCGCTGGGAAGAACATTTGGCCCCCTTTGTCCTAAATGCTCCTGCACCTATCCGGGGCCGAAGCCAGGGTCTCTGGCCGGGTGTTGGCAATGTTGCTCGTGGCCCTTCCGTGGCACCGGCGAGCGTGATGCTCCTCAACTCAGAGAAACCTTCTGCAGTCTATCATAGTTGGTCCTGCAGTCCCAAGGGATCCAAGTGACCCCCTGATCACTGTCATACCCTCTCTGCTCAAAAAGGTACCAGCTTCTCTTCCCTCTCTCCCAACACATCTCTCTTTCAGACTTTTATCTGTAATGGACATTAACCCTGATACCCTTGTTCCAAGCTACATCATTGATGCTCATCTTCTGTTTTATCTGGCTACTATCCTTTGTCCTCGGTACGGATGGTGACGCCCTCGCAAGATCTCTACGGATTACCTTCTCGGATGACGGTGAGGATGAGGAAGATACAAATGAAGACCCTATGTCAGTCAATGTCTCTGAAAGGTTTCTGGCACTCCCTACCCCAGATGTAGCTGCTGAAGAAGAAGAATTTCAAGCTGTCCCAATGGAAATGGATGAGGATGATATCCAGATCCTTGATGACACACCTGAAATCTTCAAAACCCCAGACAAGAAGAAGAAGAAAACTCTGAAGGTGAGGGAAAGGCTGGATGACAGTTTCTGCAGGCGTAGCACCAGACTCTCCCAGAAGAAAAAAGGCTACAAGAGTGCTGCCTCGGCCAAAGCTGCTGAACCAAGCCAGGTGTCACAGGATGATGAGGAACCCATCCCTCTTGCTATGATCCCTGCTCCTGCATCAACCGGCTGAACACTCGCTCCTTACCTGCCCATGGAAGTCCTTGAAGGCATAGGGACAGGGTTCCTGAAGATCTAGCCTGAGAGTGTCTCGGCTGCCCTCCTGGCTCAAGATGATCTCGATGATTAGTAAACCAAGTGTGTCTTTCCACTGCATGGTCACAAGGACTGTGCAATTTACCTTTAGCTTTTTCCCTAATCCCCAGTGCATATACTGGATGAACTATTTCCTCTTTTGTAATGTGTGGATGCTGTGCCTCCTGTCCTGGCACCTTAAGACATATGTTATCCTGTTAATTAATATCTACTGTGGGTTTGCTTATGCTTTGGATCTCATTTTCATTGATTGGCATTTTTGGTCTGTATTTGATCCACCTTCTCTCTCTGATGATCATTTACATGCTCTGTCCTCAGACATTTGTATGCCTGAGAATAAAAACCTCCCATGCTGGTTTTTCCATGGATCAAAACAGACAAACTAAAATTCTCTTCTAGAACATCAAGGGGATTAATTCCCAAGGAAAATGGAATGCCATCAAGGACAAAATATCTGAGAGTGCTTGTCAAATTCTCTATTTACAGGAAACTAAGAAGGAGAACTTTGATCCCTTCTACATCAAGAAGTTTTGTAACAGAAATCTTGACAAGTTTGCCTTTCATCCCTCAGATGGAGCCTCTGGTGGTCTCATCACTATTTGGAACAGCAGTGTACTTGATGGAACTGTTGTCCAGAGCAACTCCTATGCTATCAGTATAAAGTTTACATGCAAACTCAGTAATAATTCCTATCATGTCACTAATGTTTATGGTCCTTGCAGATCACAAGAAAAACAAGCTTTCATCACATGGTTCATGAATTTTGACAGCTCTAGATTTGATGAATGGATCATTGGAGGTGACTTCAACCTCTACAGAAGCTCTGAGAATAGGAACAAAAGTGGGGGTGACATAACTGAAATGAACATGTTTAATGAATTGATTTCAGATTTAGACCGATTGACTATCCTTTCAAAGGGCATGGAGTTTACATGGAGTAATATGCGTGATGACCCCCTTCTTGTCAAACTTGACTAGGTCCTTGCATCTACCGACCGGGCACCGCCCTACCCCTCTACACATGTACGCATAAATGTCCAGACCCATATCAGATCATGTACCTTATGTGGTACACTTTGGCAGCAACATACCAAAAGCAAAGATGTTCAGATTTGAAAATTACTGGATTGATCACCCTGGTTTTCTTGAGACTGTAGCTCTCCACTGGCACCATTCACCTTTCTATGCAAATGTAGCTCAATGCCTCTCCTCCAGACTTAAACAGGTCAGAGTTGGTTTAAGAAAATGGAGCAAAAGCCTTTCCAACCTGAACAAGCTTATTTACAACTCCACTTGGGTTATCCTACTCATGGATGGTTTAGAGGAACAAAGGCTCCTCTCTACTCTTGAATCAAGATTCAGATCTTTGGTTAAGAAACACCTGGCTAGTCTGCTTGAATCAAAAAGAAAATACTGGAAGCAAAGAAATACTGTAAGATGGGTCAAGCTTGGGGATGAAAACTCCAGTTTCTTCCATTCAATGGCTTCTATCCTACACAAAAAGAACTTCATTGTTAGCATCAACAATTCAGATGGCATCCCCATATCTGATCATGAACAGAAGGCAAACTTACTATGGACTGCATTCAAAGAAAGACTTGGGGTATCTCAGCAAACTGACTCTACCCTAGATTTGGAATCCTTGCTGTCTCAAAGATGATCTTTACAATCTTGCCAATCGACTTGACCCCGGAAGAGATTGACACTGCCATAAAAACCTTCCCAACAGCCCATGCTCCAGGGCCAGATGGATTCAATGGACTGTTCATCAAAAAGTGTTGGGACATCATCAAGGTTGATTTCACCAGACTTTTGAGAGATTTCAGTGACCATAATGTTAACATCCAAAGCATTAACTCCTCATATATAGCTCTGATCCCAAAGAAGGACAATCCTGTCTCTGTAAATGATTACAGACCCATCTCTCTCTTGAACTACTCTCTAAAAAGCATCACCAAGATCCTGTCCTCTAGACTGCAGTCAGCCATTTGCCAACTGGTCCATGAAAATCAGTATGGGTTCATAAGAGGGAGAACAATTCAGGACTGTCTAGCCTGGTCTTTCCAATTTTTGCATCTATGCCACAAATCAAAGAAAGAAGTGGTAATCCTTAAACTTGATTTTGAGAAAGCCTTTGACAAGATAGAACATAATTTGATTCTTGAAGTGCTCAAACACAAAGGCTTCCCAACAAGATGGATAGATTAGATCAAGAACATCCTAGGCACTACTAGCTCTTACGTTCTCTTGAATGGCATCCCTGGTAAGAACTTCAATTGTCTCAGAGGTGTGAGACAGGGTGATCCTCTCTCCCCCCTCCTGTTTGTCTTAGCAGCTGATCTCCTGCAGACCCTGGTTAATAGAGCTTGGCATAATGGTCAGATTAAACATCCTCTTTGTGAGGATTTTGGAGGCTCCTATCCTATCATACAGTATGCAGATGACACCCTCCTGATCTTACCAGGTGACCCATCATCCCCGCTCCACCTCGAAAGATCTTCTCGCAACCCTTTTTCTCGAATCAACAGATTGCATGTCAACTTCAATAAATCCTCCCCGATTCCTATCAACATGAGCAATGAAAGAGCGTACCAACTAGCTAATATTTTTGGATGTATAGTTGGAAAGCTCCCATTCACCTACCTTGGTTTGCCTCTGGGGACAACCAAACCAAGTATTGAAGAATTTTCACCAATGCTAAACAGGATTGAAAGAAGAATTTCAGGTGTCAGCAAATTCCTATCTTATCATGGCAGGCTGCTTGTTGTCAACTCTGTGTTATCTGCCCTACCCACATTTTATATGTGTTGTCTCAAGTTTCCCCCTCAAGTTGTCAAACAGGTGGACACCTACAGGATGTATTGTCTATGGAGCAAGGGTGACATCAATAGGAGGGGCACATGTCTTGTAGCCTGGGAAATAGCCTGCAAAGACAAATCAGAAGGTGGGCTTGGTATAATTGACATAAAAGCCCAAAATGAAGCATTACTCTTGAAGTACTTGGATAAATTCTTTAACAATAAGGATTTACCTTGGTTTAACCTGACTTGGTCGAAGCTGTACAACAATCATCAAACCCCACCTCAGGAGAGATCACCTGTTGGATCGTTCTGGTGGAAGGATATCCTAAGCCTCTTTGACAGTTTTCAGCTATTGGCAACTTGTAAACCCAACAGAGGAAACACAATGGCTTTCTGGCTGCAAACATGGCCTGGCCAAGATTGACATGGTTCTAAGAGCTCGCCCTTCAAAAAAGGTTTTTTGAAAGTGGTTGCTCCATAATTAAAACTAACTAGAAATAAAAATGAAAAAAGAATGGCGAGGAGGGTAGGGCTTACCGATAACTAGGTTTCACAAACTATAACGACAACCGCCCGCGAACGGCGCCGAAATGCTTGTTGGTATTTCTTAGCAAGCTTCACCTAGAAGTATTTGTAGCACTTCACCTAGAAGTATTCCGTATCGAATTTCCACGGGGAACGGGCGCTAAGTTTGTTCTTCTAGCTATCAAGGGTCAAGCATAGGAGGTGATCCTAGGAGCGATGTGTTCTTTCAGCACTTAGGCTAAGTCGGGGCTACTACTCGCAATTAATCGAGTATTACCGGGCATCCCGAGTGCACTTGGTCTCGCCAAGCGATGCCGGCCTCTTGCTCTCTTCAAGCAACCGGACGCGGAGGAGTACAATGGGCTTAATAGGGCTGTCACCACCTATCCCCTACCTCACTACCGTGGATTGCGGAGCAAACGAGGGTGATTCATAACTTAGACACCACATCTCGTTACTTGTCACTACTCTAGCGTCAATCGGGGGATCCGTCTTTATCGTGGGCCCTCTACTAGAGCATTTACCACGAGGGGGCAAACAACGATCCCATAATTCTCGATATAATAAATGATAGCATGGAACTTAAGAATGATATCGAAAGTAAGACACGAATAACTCTCACCCAAGCCGTAAAGTTACCCGTAGAGGTACAAGGTAGGGAGGCGGAGCCGACGGATCCGGCACTCCGACGGCCGAAAAGACCGCGGGGTCGCTACTCCTCTCTTCCTCTCTACCTTGCATTCTCTCTCACTCCCCCACTGAGTGTCTTGGCACTCTCTAAACCACCCTATATGTGAGACGTGGAGTGTAATTCCCGAAGGAATGCGGGCGAAAGTGATGGATCACATGGTGATGGAATGTGTGATCCTTTATTGAATGTGAAATGGTGAGTGAATTGGTTTGTGAATTGGTGAGTTACAAGGAGGGGTATGGGCCTCTTTATATAGGGAAAGGAGGGAGAGAATGGAGGGCTACGCTTTTCTTCTCTCAAATTTCGGGCATGCAACCGCCTTCTCTTGGCGCCAATTTAATTCCCATGGCATGCAACCAAGCATTCTTGGCGGAATGTCTTCTTCCATGCATGCCACCTTCTTCCAAGCCATGCAACCGCACATGTGAAATGTTTTGGCGGGAATCCTTGGCGCCATCCCGAAAAGCACCTTCATGCACCTCTTCTCCTTCCTTCGGACGCTGGTCGTAGCAAAAGTGCGGCGGGATCGGGGGCGCATGTCAAGGGCGGGCGCCCGCGGCGTGCGGCGGCCGCCCGTGAGTTTGGCCCGCCTACCGCCCGGTTTTGGCGAGGGGGCTTGTGGCCCACTCTGTGTCGCGTCCTCGGGGGTGCTTTGGCCTGGTTCGCATTAGTTTTGGCCTGGTTGCATTTCCCTTGTCCAAAGCACGCTTTTGATGTGCGCTTCTCTCTTCCTTTTGGCGTACTTTTTTACCTATTTCCACGTTTATGCACGCAAAAACATATTTTCTTCGAATACAAGTGGAACTAGATTAATAGCAAAGGTTCATGTGGCAAAAGTACATTATTCATCATGTTATATAACTAAGTTGGCGATATAAAGTGTATGATAAGGACCGCCAACAACTCCCCACACACTTAGTCTTTTTACTGGTCCTCGAGTAAAGTGCAAGACTAGGCGGGTGTACCTCCGGTGAAATAAAATCTGCATACAAGTTATTTCAAGCTTCACCTACACTTGTGAAATTTTGATGTGTCTACCACATTAATCTTGGGTAATTGAATTATGGAACAACATAGATTCAACCCCTTGCTTCCGAATAAGTGCAGAACTTGGGTTTTCATATGATTTTGAAAATGTAAATATAGCGTTGCTCCTCGAATGATTCACTTTCGGATCACTCAAATATTTGTGCCTGGTTCCTCACCGAGGCATATCGAGTTTTGCCTTCTTTCTTTTCTACTTCTAAAAAGCTTATATGGATCTTTGGGTAGGGAAAAGATATGAAGGCATACTTACTCTCGCATATATTGCTTGGCCAAAGCTCGGATCAAGGAGAAGGATGGCATACCCCTAGATCAAGAAGTGCATGTGTGTGGATATGATATATTGGAACCTATACTATATATACTGTACTCCTTGATGTGTGTGTGTGATCTCTCTCTTATGAAAACTTTATTCTTGAGAACATGGCTATCTTTTTTGCATGAGCCTTCATGTGCTCATCTCGCTTTTTTTTTTGAACTCTTGGACCTTTATGTGTCCAACTTTTTCATGGGACCTTCATGTGTCCCTATTTTTTTTTCATAGCCATGTCTCTTGAATTATTAAATTAAAGAGAGATCACTATCTTTTAGAACATGGAGTATTTATTTCTAAGATATCTTTTTGTGTCTACTCCCAATAGGAGTAGAACTTTTGGTATGGTGGACGAAAGCATGTTTTAGCGTATTCCCAGTGTAGGAATAGGCAATATATGTGGTGTGTACGTGATCTTGATCTTGGGGGCATGACAACTATCTCAACAAGGGTCAACAAGACTTGACACAAGCTCAATACAAAGATAAGTAGCATATATATGTATGGTAGGTTTTTGCGTTTGATAAACTCGATATGGCTCTCGTAGGAATTTGCATATCATTGAGGAGCATGCTATTTGAATTTTGAATTTTTGAAAACAAATCCCAAGTTCATATAAAAGAGCAAGGTTCAAATTATCCAGTTATATCACATATTCCAATTACTTAGATAACATGGGGTCCCTATGATAGATAATTCACAAGGCATAGGAATATTAGCGAGGAATAAAGAGTATGCAAATTTTTATCAAAGGATAGCATGGAGATGGAGCATCCACAAATTTTTTTTGTCTTTTAGAGAGGAATAAAATATATGTTGACGAGAAAAAGACATTGAGAGGTTTAATGAGGTGGAGCTCAAGGATGATTAAGTCATTTTAATGATCATACATTTTAATCTTGTTCAAAGGGGAAGGTAAAGGATTTCAATTTTTACCTTGTGTAGTGTATGTGTAGGTTTCTCCCCACACTTGTTCCACCGCTTTGAAGATGAAGGCGTTTATGGTAGTCGTTCGTCTCGTCCTTCTCCATCGTGAATTTCCCGATGATTGTGCATTTGTGTTGGGGAGATCTCGGATGGGTGTGATTGTATGCTTGAGAGATCTCCCCACACTTATTTTTGTACTGGTTTTATTCAAACAAAGAAAACAAAAACGAAAAATAAACATATGGCTCTACCTAGCTTGAACACCGTGGAGCCTTTATTGAGATAACTTTATTTTATTTTATCTCATTTTATTTTATTTTATTTGTTCACCTCAACATGACTCATGCAAGGCTAACATAAAGGAACAATGTAAGCATAGCCTTGATTTATCTCCAACATAAGATACTCTCATAAATCATGACAACAAAGTTTAAGTTCATTAATCAAGATCCGACACCACCGTCGAATTTTGATTAAAGGAGATCTTTTTAACCTAAGCACCATGCTCAATTTAAAAAAAGATCTATGGATGTAACTCATGAGCGCTCATGCAAAAAACCCAAACCAGAGCATATGTCATAATCATGAGAAGCATAAAATTTTTGGTTCCATGGAGACAAAAATGAGTGAAGAGTGTGGGTGAACATTTATTTCCTTTAGCGCACTGGATATAAATGCACGGCAACATTTGTGGATGAAACGCCGAGGTTGATGTTGCGGTTGCATGATGGCTTTGCCCGGTGCACCTCAAGGCTAGGCCACACACACATGTGTATGGGTCATGGGTCTCGATGGTAGCGGCAAGAAGGATGAGAGACAAACCCTTCTTGCTTGTAGAAGCAATGATGGGTGGAGTCGAGCAAAGACTTTGGTATGTTACTTGACCATGTGGGGCCAACCTCGCTCCTCTCTTCTCTTATTCTTATTACATTTTTTTTTCGACAACACTCTCTTTTTGTCTTTTTTTTTTTTTTTTTTTTTTTCTACCTTTTTTTTTATATCTATATTCTTTCTTCTTTTTTTTATAATTCTTTTCTCTCTATTTTTTTTTTTTTCTTTCTTCTCCTTTTTTTTTTTAGCAAGGCAGGTGACATCATCTTTTATTCACCATTATTTTTTTGTATGACGCCTTGGCGTATGGAACTTGAGGTTTTCACCATTTTTCCCCACACTTGGACTTTTGTGTAAAGTCAAGTGTGCAAGGTCCGGGGTCTCATTGTGAGTGTGTTCCACCATCCATGAGCATCAAAGTTTTTTTTTTTTGTTGATGTCGCCCTCATGTTTTCAAGCATCGCGTGCCTCTTTTGATCTTCTTAATCGATCTCCACCTGAAATGGTTAGCGACAAGAACACCAAGGTGCATACTAGCCCGATAACATGTTCTTGCTTTTATTAATAAGAGAGAGAGAAAAACCTTTTTTGCTTTTTTTTTTATCAAAACAACTAGAGAGAATTATTCATTCTCTCTCTCTCTCTTTTTTTTTTTTTTACGGTCCGGGTTATCTCCCTCAATTAAGCTTTATTTATGGTCGCAAGCTTGACCGTGGGAATTCTTCTTGCGGCTATGACGGTGGTGAAGTTTCCGGCTTCTCGAAGAAGATTTTAATGTTACGCTTTTAAGCCGCAAGGTTAGTGCTATCATGCTACTACAAGATCAATGAAGACATACACAACCATCCTCCTAGAGAGTTTGTAAACGAGGGGATCAAGAGGAAGTTGTGATCCTAGTAGGAGCACATGGTCACAAGTGAGGCAAGTGCTAGAGATCCAAAGAAGTGAGCATGAAACATGAGGAATCTTAAAGGAAAATTTTTTCATGCTCAATCGTGGTTTCTTTCTTGGTCTCTAAAGTTGGTGCCTCGGGCATGTCCATGGCACATGAGTTCTAATCCTCAAAAGGTATGTCATGAAAGACAAATGTTGTATCTTGACTATTATCACGAATAATGTTTTGTTGGCCGGAGGGACATGGCTTGTGTTCGAGCGAGGGTGACAGTGTTTTATTTCACTAGGATGCGAGAGCAACTTAAGTGAATCGAATGGAGTTATTAATTTCGCCTCCTCGACATATCATGGTTGGGATGTTGCTTTGCCAATTGGACTTTTGGATATGGGTTTGCAAAGGGCATAAGCAACCTTCTCCCAACTTTTCATCAAGGCTCCCATAGGTATTTTTTTTTATGAACAAGGTCTTTGAGTGGGTAGCCTTCCAAAAGGTTGAAGTTGAGGATGGGAAAGATATAGGGATCTAAGAACACCTCGGCTTTGTCAATCTCTAATGGCACGGCCCTTGCGATCCCACAACACTCAAAGATAAGTCCCGACAGATTTTTTTTTTTCAAAAAGTTCCCTTTAACAAACAAGTAATGATGTTGGAAGGTGAAAGAATCAATTGCTTCCGTAAAGAACGTTTCACTTCCAATGACCATTTTGTTGATGGTTTAGCTTTAGGGAAAACTTAATTTGTTGTGGGGTTTTTACGTGCCAAGAGAGGTTCGAGGTATTGCCATAATCCTCGAATTCAATTGGAAACTTCGAAGGGTGAATTTTCCTTCGGTGTTCGTGATGTCTCAACGGTCGATCCTAAGGATGGTAAGGGTACAGTTCGGGCCGATGAGGGCTTCTCAAAGCTTGACATGCCCTTGTTTTGGTGGAGAAAAGGTTCTACAATGGGAGAAGCAAGCTTCTCTAGGATGTGATCAAGGATCTTCCTTTGTTCCATCGTAATTTTATCTATCAACGACCCTCCAACGGTCATGTCAAGGCAGAGGGCGTTGTCTATGTCAAGACCGAACGAAAGATATGTGAAAACATACTCTCGGGTAATGACAGTCTAGGCCAAAATAAGCGTGTATTAACATAGTAAGCCTAGCTCAAGCTACACCTAGGACTCTCTCTTTTTTTTTTTTACATGTCAAAAAATGTAAAAATCCTTTTTTACATTCTTGTGCAGAAGAATTCGGTCATGTATGGTTTCTTGGCAAAAGCCCGTGTTGGTTGGGTTCTAAAGGATTCCTTGTCACATTTTAGTGCAAGGGATTTGAATGTTTATACCCATAGCAAGGTTATACATGACCCCCACCAATCTTCAATAGAGTCATAGAAAAATGTTCATCGAAGAGTGTTTCGGGATCACGGGATTGGTGGTTTCTTCTATTGTTCGTATTTCAAGGTGTTATTGAATCCCTCAACAAGGTCAGCCTCGAAAAACGGAGATCCTACCATGCGGTCCCCTTGGGTTTTGGTTCGGGCAAGGGTCTCTCTATAGGTGTATCGGGTTCGCAAATGTACCAAGAGACTTCCCTTTGATCCGCTTGGGTTCTACTCGGATGGGTTCTAGCGGAGAGTATTCTCAAAAATATGGTTTAGGAAAGCTCCTCCTTCCGTTGGGTTTTTATGTGAAAATGACCCTCCAAAGAGTTGTAAGATGGATGCTCTATCAATGGGTTTTCCAATTTCAAGCCCGAAAAGGGTTTGGACCTGAACCATGGCTATAAAGCCGTATGAGCTCAAATCTTGAAGCCGTGATTGGCTTCAAGATTGACATGGTTCTAAGAGCTCGCCCTAGGAGCAAAAAGGTTTTTGAAAGTGGTTGCTCCATAATTAAAACTAACTAGAAATAAAAATGAAAAAAGAATGGCGAGGGGGGTAGGGCTCACAACCGATAACTAGGTTTCACAAACTATAACGACAACCGTTCCCGACAAGGCGTTAAATGCTTGTTGGTATTTCTTAGCGAAAGCAAAGAAAGTCCGCAAGCGCACGGAAAGTACCATTGTAGCACTTCACCTAGAAGTATTCCGGTGTCGAATTTCCACGTGGGAACGGGCGCTAAGTCTGTTCTTCTAGCTATCAAGGGTCAAGCATAGGAGGTGATCCTAGGAGCGATGTGTTCTTTTCAAAGACTTAGGCTAAGTCGCTACTCGCCTATTAATCGAGTATTACTGGCATCCGAGTGCACTTGGTCCGCTAAGCGATGCCGGCCTCTTGCTCTACTGCTGCAACCTGACATGGAGGAGTACAATGGGCGAATAGGGCTGTCACCACCTATCCCCTACCTCACTACCGTGGATTGCGGAGCAAACGAGGGTGATTCATAACTTAGACACCACGCCTACGTTATTTGTCACTACTCTAGCGTCGATCGGGGATCCCGTCTTTATCGGGGGCCCTCTACTAGAGCATTTACCACGAGGGGGCAAACAACGATCCCATAATTCTCGATATAATAAATGATAGCATGGAACTTAAGAATGATACTGAAAGTAAGACACGAATAACTCTCACCAAGCCGTAAAGTTACCCGTAGAGGTACAAGGTAGGGAGGCGGAGCCGACAGATCCGCACTCCGACAACCGAAAGACGCAAGGGGTCGCTACTCCTCTCTTCCTCTCTACCTTGCATTCTCTCTCACTCCCACCGAGTGTCTTGGCACTCTCTAAACCACCCTATATGTGAGACGTGGAGTGTAATTCCCGAAGGAATGCGGGGTGAGTGATGGATCACATGGTGATGGAATGTGTGATCCTTTATTGAATGTGAAATGGTGAGTGAATTGGTTTGTGAATTGGTGAGTTACAAGGAGGGTTATGGGCCTCTTTATATTGGGAAAGGAGGGAGAGAATGGAGGGCTACGCTTGCTTCTCTCAAATTTCTGGGCATGCAACCGCCTTCTCTTGGCGCCAATTTAATTCCCATGGCATGCAACCAAGCATTCTTGGCGGAATGTCTTCTTCCATGCATGCCACCTTCTTCCAAGCCATGCAACCGCACATGTGAAATGTTTTTGGCGGAATCCTTGGCGCCATCCCGAAAAGCACCTTCATGCACCGCCTCTTCTCCTTCGGACGCTGGTCGTGAAAAAAGCGCCGCGGGATCGGGGTTGATGTCGCGGCGGGCGCCCGCGGTGCGCGGCGGCCGCCGTGAGTTTGGCCCGCCTCGCGCCCGGTTTTGGCAGTGGGCTTGTGGCCCACTCAGTCACGTCCCTGGGGTGCTTTGGCCTGGTTCGCATTAGTTTTGGCCTCGGTTGCATTTCCCTTGTCCAAAGCACGCTTTTGATGTGCGCTTCTCTCTTCCTTTTGGCGCACTTTTTACCCATTTTCCACGTTTATGCCTCAAAAAAACATATTTTCTTCTTCGAATACAAGTGGAACTAGATTAATAGCAAAGGTTCATGTGGCAAAAGTAATGCGTTATTCATCATGTTATATAACTAAGTTGGCGGTATAAAGTGTATGATAAGGACCGCCAACACCTATGCAAAGAAACCTAAATGTTCCACTCAATTCTTCTTGAAAGGAAATGAGGGACGTGAATTTTATCTTGCCTCTCTCAACAACAAGTCAGCCTCACAATTAGAAGAAGTTGCAAACATTATTGATGATGCAAATCTCCTGGATGGAGAGGATGATACTTGGACCTACTCTTGGGGTAATGCTCCTTACAAGAGTAAAAAAGAGGCTACAACACTTTAAAGGAACACTCTGCAGCCTTCACCTCTCTTTTAGGTGGCTTTGGTCATCCTGCAATCTTGGTAAACACAATTTCTCTTTTTGGCTCGCTGCTTTCGGGGATAGGCCGCCAACCGTAAATTTGCTCGAAAGGAAAAATATGCATCTTGATGATTACACCTACCCCCGTGTAATCTGGATTCGAAAGAAACCAGCCTTCACTTATTTTTTTCTTTGCCCTTTCGAGACTCGATCTTTGGGCTGAAGTGGGCATCACTGAACCTTCAAATTGAACCCCGGACATGATGATTGAAGCCGAGAGAACTTTGGGAGCAAAATTTTCGAGAAATTGTCATAACAAATTTTGTCGGATTCTTTGGCCGACTAGAAATAGAAAAGTTTTCGACAATGAACAGCCAAGCCTCATCGATGGAAGCAAGCATTCGAGCGTAATTGGACCTTGTGTGTGTCAAGGCTAAAGGAGTTCGCTCCCTCCTTCTAAATGCCCGGAGAGATAGCTTTAGCACTTAACTCTGTTTCAGTTTTTGTTTGCTCTTTTCCTTTGGACCTTGAGGTCTTGTAAAACTCTTGTACATTTTCCATTCTTTCATTTAATAGAAAATACAAAAAAAAATAGGTAGGGGACTCCCCTGCCGATTCGGTCAAAAAAAAAAAGAAAGAGCAACGACAAAGGGCACTACCGCAAAGAGTATTGCTGAGACTCCGGATGGCCAAGGTTCCTCGGCCCAAGCTAGCGGTGGTGTGCCGCTGCAAAAGCGTGCCGCTAGAACGCCGACTAGCCAAGGCGTTAAGATCTGCGACAAAGAGTGGAGATGTTGAAGCAAAGAGTGCTAGTGCAAGTTGTTGTAGAAAAATATGATCGACTAGCAAGAGAATCTAGAGGGGATTAACTTTTTCCATTGGGATGTAACAAGTAGATCAATTGGAATATAATCGAGGAAGAGAGAGATGGGAAATGGAATATATTACGGGCATCCTTTTTAGACGTGACAAACCCATGCGCCGGTGACCCCCGCCGGTGAAGTCCAAATGACGGCGATGGTGGAGACACGGATGGTCAGCGGCGATGGGTCCATCCCGGCCGCTTGCAGCCCACCCTTGGGATCGGGACAGTGGTCCGGAGGTGGGAGTCCGGCGGCTACAAAGGAACCTCGTACCCTAAACCGTGGCCCCCCACCTCCTCTTTATAGGGTCTGCGATAGGGGTCCACCCGCCTTGTCTTGGGTTGGGCGCCCCTGCATCGTATGCGTGAAACGAAGGGCCCAGCTTGACCGTTGGGCCAAATGGTGGTGATCAACCTAACATTGTCCCCCGGATCTCAACATATACTTTTAACTTTATAACATTTACATCATTTCTTATTCCAATACAAATTGGTGTATAGAACTCGCCGTCGTCACAATCAATCGCCGGATTTAACAACTACAATACACGTCTCTCGTTTTGAAATAGCTTTTTAACATTTGGGCCCTTTATTGTCCGGAAATCATAGGCTATACCATAAACCCATGTCAATTGTGTGTTCTTTGAACGACCGGGTGGTAAGCCTTTGGTAAACGGATCCGCAATCATTTTCTCGTTCCTTATATGCTCAATACTTTTAATATGATTCCGAACTTTCTCCTTTACAACGTATAACTCGCGTGTCAATATGTTTGGCAAAGACACTTGACCCGTTGTCATAGGAGTAAAACAGTTAAATGGTTATTGCTGTTGTTAACCATTATCATCTCCCCGGTATAAATTCTTTTGATTACCATTGCCTGTCCCTAAAGCTGCATAACAAGTTATATCATGTGATGCATCATCGGTGACATCACAAATCGTTTCATTGGAGCTTTTCCACAAATGGACTCCAATCGCGAGTGTGACTAGTGTGGAATTCATCGCACATCTCGCCAAGCCAAACCTAAAATATTTAACCAACTAAACACCCCCATCGCTGGGAGTTGTATATATTTGGGAGTTGTCGGTGGGTCACTGGCCGTTGAACTGGGCCTTGATTAACCGCGGGCGGTTATTTTAAAAAAACCGCCACCATTAATCTATTAACCGTGGTGGTTTTTGCCCTGTCGGGGGCTGTTGCGTCTTCGATTAATGGTGGCGGTTTTCCAAAAAACTGACACGGAAAATCTTTTCCAAACGCCGTGTAAAATCAGTTGTGTAGTATAGTGGCGGCAGCGCATCCGGCTATGGCAGCATCTTAGGGCTGCAGAGCCTGTGGATTCATTGCTTCTTTTCCATGTTCTAATCATGCAACAAACATCGATAGGAGCATGGTGGACCTTTCCCAGGAAACCCTCATGTTTCCAGAGCTGGAGCTAGGCTGCGTGCCAAACAGGCCCTTAATATCTTATGTTTGACCAATTATTGGTGAAAATGTATCGATATTTATGGTATCAAATAAATATTATTAGATTAATAATGAAATATATTTTAATAGTAAATTAATTTAGAGACATAAATATATATACTATTCACTAAAAATTTGGACAAAAGTGAACTACTATTTTCTCGTTACACAAACCGTAGTTGGATGATTGTGGACGGAGGGAATAACATGTAATAAAGGTTTGACTACAAACATATTGTTTTGTTGGTCACAATTCTGAATATCACACATGGACAATAAGGTTGTGTTAGTTGGTGAAAAATTTTTGGGAGTCACATCGGTTGTTTGACAGGATGTCAGAATGGTTTTTTGAGACTAATTAAAAACTAACTTTATAACTCACCCGAGACCGCGAGACAAATAATTAATATGCCATTAGCATATGTGGGTTACTATAGCACTTATGGCTAATTATGGAGTAATTATCCTTAAAAGATTTGTCTCGGCCGTGTACAACCAAACTATGCAATTAGTTTTTATTTCACCTACATTTAATTCTCCATGCATATGCCGGAGTCATTCGTAAAAACAAGGCCTCATATGATTGTCGTTACTCCCATTTATGGATGAAAATGGTACGGATATTTATCCGACGGTTCGCTTCGACCGAACAAATATGAACACTTAAATGATAATCATCTCAATATCCAATTTATTTTTCAAATACGGATACTAAAACATATACTTTACGTGATATCGCCGCAGATCCGACGGATAAGGATAATTGGGTAAAGAATCGGATATATCCGACATACACATGGCGGATATTATCCATTTATAGCAGTCCGCACCATGACCAGTTAATTGCCTTGGTGTTCCGCCCCTTCATTTTATAGCTACCTTCCCGACCTCTTCGCTCTTGGTTGCCGATGTGGTACTAACTGTTTGTGTGCATGTGACGGCACTAGGCCTAGGAGACCAGTGCGCGTAAGTGCGCTCGAGTAGTGAAGGAGGTGGAGCGCATGGGCTGATGGGATATCCTGGGCCAGTAAAGTGGTAATTCTGGGATGAGTCCAAACTGATTTCATGAACTCAAAACATGGACTACTAGATTATGTCTGTACCGTGGTAAATTAGTAGAAAAATTTTATCAAGATGCCAACACACACATATATCTTTTATTCAATAGCCAAAAAGAAATTTGTATCTGGCCTCAAATCCGAGTCATATCGTATTCGATACCCATTATTCGCATATGTATTCGGTAGCTATCCGTGTTCGAATTTGAACCTGAGCAGAAATATAAAACCAAATATGGTATCCGATCTGTTTTCATCGTACTCCCATTATATGAGCGTCATCACATACGACAAAAAATGTGGGCACTGGCGAGAGCTGCTAGCTACTAGACAAGAGAACATTCATTCGTATGCTTGCAGAATGAGGTAGAAAAACTCCTGTCTAGCTTTCTCCGTCCGTTCTTTGTATGCATTCAATGCCTTGTTTCATATTCCTAATTAAAATGTTCAGCAAATTGCTCCATAAATAATACCCTGGCTCCTCTGTACGGAGACGTACACTTTGCAACGAAAAGCATCTCGTAATGGCTTCTTCCTTTCTCCTACTGTGCGTCCTTCTTTGTAGCTACTGTTTGATTGCACTTGGAGACAATGAGGATGGCTTTGTTGTGGTGCCAACAAGCTCCTCCTCGCCATCCAATCTAGCATGCTCACTTGCTCAACTTGAAGTGATAGGAATCAAAGTTTCAGACTAACTGTGTTATCTGTCATTTGTGTCAGTGACTTCTGATCCCAGCCGTGCGTCCATGCCCCTGGCGCACCGGCACGGACCGTGCGCGCCGGCCTCGGCAGCGTCCACTAACAGGCCATCTCGAGCCGAGATGCTCCGCAGGACCGTGCTCGCAGGAACCACATCTTGCGCAAGGCAACAGGGCGCACGGCCGTCACACTGTCCGATCACGTGGGCGTGAGCATTCCGACGTCCCTAGGCGCCGCTGTAGACTCGCTGGAGTACGTCGTCACGCTGGGCATCGGCACGCCGGCCGTGTCTCAGGTCCTTCTCATCGACACCGGCAGCGACCTGTCGTGGGTGCAGTGCCAGCCCTGCAACTCCTCCAGGTGCTACCCGCAGAAGGACCCCCCTGTTCGACCCCAGCGCGTCGTCCACGTACGCGGCAGTCCCGTGCGACTCCGAGGCGTGCGAAGACCTCTTGATCGGCTCCTACGCCCCGACTGCACCAACTCCAGCGGCACCTCCCTGTGCCAGTACGGGATCCAGTACGGCAACGGTGACGTCACGGTCGGGGTGTACAGCACAGAGACGCTGACGCTGAGCCCACAGGCTTCCGTCAAGAACTTCGGATTCGGGTGCGGCTTGGCCCAGACAGGCACGTTCGACCTGTTCGACGGCCTCCTCGGCCTCGGTGCTGCGCCAGAGTCGTTCGTCAGGCAGACGTCGGAGACGTACGGTGGCGCCTTCTCGTACTGCCTTCCGGCGGGGAACAGCACCACCGGGTTCCTTGCCCTCGGCGCGCCCAGCACCAACACCGCCGGGTTCCTGTTCACGCCGATGCACACCACAGAGACCACTTTTTTACACGGTCAATCTCACCGGCATCAGTGTCGGAGGGAAGCAGCTCAACGTACAGCCAACCGTGTTCCACGGAGGCATGATCATAGACTCCGGGACGGTCATCACAGGGCTACCGGATACAGCCTACTCGGCGTTGCGGACTGCGTTCCGCAGCGCCATGTCGGCATACCCGCTGTTGCCCCCTAGCAACAACGTCGACGACCTCGACACATGCTTCGACTTCACCGGCCAGACAAACGTGACGGTGCCGACCGTTGCCCTCACGTTCAACGGTGGTGTCACGATCGACCTCGACGTGCCTTCCGGGGTTCTCCTCGACGGCTGCCTCGCGTTCGCCTCAGGGACCTCGGATGGCGGTACCGGGATAATTGGCAATGTCATCCAGCGCACGTTCGAGGTGCTGTACGATTCTGGCCGGGGACACGTCGGATTCCGGCCAGGTGCTTGCTGAGGCTGGAGTCTCAACTCTCAGGAGCTGATGTATTTCAAAAATTTCACGGTCGTCGTACAAGAATCGGCTAATCGCAGCTCAAAAATTCCACAGCAGGGTGGTATATGTGAAAACTAGACGAACAGTGGTTTTTTGTTGTTGTTATTATTGTCATAAATTTATTAGCAGTCAAATAAGCAACAATGACATATATAGCGGCAATACAATTCTGACAAACAAAGAGAGCAAGTTTATCGAAGACTTAAACCCCAGTTTATCTCCCTGAACTGTAATATTGCTGAAGAACTCTCTCGACTTAAAAATCATAAACCTTATTCATATTTGATACCGAATTATTATTCAAGAGCAAAATACAGGTCCATTACGTACCTTTTTATTCAATGTAAAAGTGGTTTTGAGCCATGTGGTCCTTTTTGGTTAAAAAGCAAATCCCATAAACGATCTTTGGAAGCTACCAAAATTGGATTGAGCTATACGAAAATGGAAAACAAATATAGAAAATGCAAAAAAAAAAAAAAAATGGGAGTCTCTTATAAATTTGGATAACTTAAAGTGGCTTTCATGATAGTAACCTAGGAAAAGAACAAGTTTCTACAACTTATATTATGGTCAAATCATGAAAAGATATTTTTTTATATTTTTATGGAATTAACCAAACGATTTTCCAATGCTCATGCGTGAGATTTTTCCCATGCATATGCGTGAGAAGCACTCAAATAACATAATGGACACCATTTTTGTTTTTTCTTGAGGAGAAACATGTGGCTAGAGAAAATAAATATTGTCATGCCTTGGTTAATGTCATGCCCTAGACCGGCCCAGCCCCGGGACGGGCTAGGGGCGGCCAACCGCCACGGTCGGCCCGTAAGAGGTGAGTGCGCCGCAGGCACCACCGCCGCCACCTCTCACGTATCCATATCATCATCGCTCGGATTAAATTAGGACTTTTTGGTGCAAATGGGATATTCCAACTCTATAAGGAAATCTCCTATGAGGAAATAAATAAGGATTGGGAAAGGTATTCCAACTCTATAAGGAAACCTTTAGAGATTGCTTGAGTTACAAGTCTCATAGGAGGGCCATATAAATAGGGAGGATGTAATTTCTTAGGGGAAGCAACAAAGAATAATTCTCGGTTTCTCTCTCTCTCCCCGCCCCACTACCCTACCAGCAAGACGCACGCCCCCACACAACCAACACCGCCGGGATCCTCGCGGCCGCCGCAATAGCCATTGTCGCCACCGCCCCCCCGAAGGTGGTTGTGACAACCGGTATCCGGAGACCGTGAGCGATTCCCACCATCAATGTCTTTCGAGATGCGAGATTCTCCAAGGCTCTCAAGGACCTCCTCGATGACAATCGCGCCAAGATCAAACGCCGCTCGACGAGATCGAAGTTCCGCCTACGCCGCATGGAGTACCTCTACGTCGACTCCAAGATTCATCTACCTCCTCTCCGCCCAGCGCCGACGATGATGGTAGCCACGGCCGGGGACGCCACCTCCGTCCCCGACGACGCCACCAACGACGATGACGAACGCACCATCCTCCAACCGAAGATGACATCGACATCACCCGGATGCCCTTCCAATCGTCATCGACATCGCCGCCCGATAGCAAGTCGACTCCGGCCACTACTTCCCCACCGACAACCGCACTTTCATTTGGAGCTAGGGGCAAGATAGCCGGGCGCCACCAGCGGCGCCCTACCGCAAGTCACCGGACCACCCATCCCCACGTTATGGGGCACGATTGGAGGTACCGGCACGACGGCAGCGGCGGCGACCCGACCTGATCAGCAAGATGGAGATGCTCTTCCAACTCCAACCCGAGATCGACCCGAGTTCCACACCCGACGCTGCCTTCAATCCGACGTGTGTTGCCGAGCTCGGTTCAACAATGCGTCCCAGAGAAGACCGTTGGTCGAGTGGGACGTCTTCACGCGCTACTTGAGGCGTGACTTTAGGCCACCCATCGACAACAACACCACAAAACCTCACACCGCCAAAGCGGGGCGAGTTGGATGACTACATTGACGCCTTCGAGGCCTATACTACATGCATGGACCCTCATCGAGCCCGCTTACGCCCGTCCACCTCTTCATCGGGCGGGCTCCGCACACCCTTTCACGAGGCACTAACATGGGAGGAGCCACGTATGCTGCATGAGGCCATTGACCTTGCGCGCGTGACTATGACGCCGAAATCGAACGAGCCACCCGCCAGCCAGGCGGTGTCGCCAACATCGACATCGACATGGCCCCGGAGGGCGGGCGTGAGGGCAGCCACACCGAGCCCGGCAATGGAGGCTATCGAGACGGGTGGAGATTGACCTCCTCACCGAGCTACGCCCGGGCGCCCACGACAAACCAGAGCTCACGATCATAGCGGCGCCATCGAGATACGGTGACAACCCCGAGTGGACCCTCTATAGCGGCATCATGAGGTACTTCCACCGCTACTACGTTCCGGCAGCTTCCACCCTACTATAGGACCTCCTTCTCAAGCATGGAGTTCCATCGCATGGCGTAGCAATGGGCTTTCATCTCCCCGACGACCCCGAGCAAGGCGGCCCCCTTCCCGGCAAGCATCCCGCTCATGATAGTTTGCCCAAACGTGAAGTCGGATGACGTTACGGTGCTCCTCTTCGGCGACAATGACCAAGAGTTCATCCACGTCGATAATGTGAACGTGGACGCCGCCGGACGGACGCCGCCCCCCAAACCGAGCCGCAAGTCAAGACCACCAGCAACATCCTACATGGTTGCCTGCGCCGTCTCGGCTCGACACCATTCACGCCGACTCGTCCACGTCTTCTGCCCGCACAAACATGCCCGGTACACGTCTTCCACCAGCACTCATAGCCATGCGCCGTCGAGGGAGAGGGAGAGAACTCGCCGTACCTCCGCCAGCCCCTATCTTTGGCCGCCGCAGATCTGGATCCCGGCCCGAGAGAGGGGGGGGGGACGCTGAGAGACAGGAAGGAACACCAAGGGGCGGTGACCAAAGGGGGGAGTGCGCTATAGGCGGCGGCGGCGTGTGAGGAGCGAGGAGGGGCAGCGGCGTGTGGGGGGGAGCAGGGAGGGCGGCGCTGAGGAGGAAAATCGAAAAAGAGAGAAGGGACGCGGAGCGTGAGGCACTCGAGGGCTCGTGCGGACGGGTCATGGGGAAAAGGATGGGCTCGTCCTCTCTCTAAGTTTTTATTTCTTTTTTTTTCTATTCTTTTTTTTATATATAATTACATTATATAATTAAGTCTGTGTTCTTTTCGTCTTTTTTAATTTATTTTGTTATGCAACTATATTACAATAATTCTTATTGATTTTATTGATGCATCAATGATTAAGGTTAATGACTACCTAACACCTAGGGTGTTATCTAAAATTGACACTATTTAATCATTCATCATGGTTTTTTATAAAAAAAATATTTGCTTGCTAAGAGATATTTTGGAGATCTTGCACCTTGTACACACGAATATGATCATTGGAATGAACCGTCACGAGATAGCACGCTTCTATGATGATTTCTAAAAACGTCATCAAAAACGTCATGTAAAGCACCATTTGTTGTAGTGTACCTACTCCGTTCAAATCCCTCCGCCTACGCACTGCACGATCGAGCTCTTGATTGTACTTGGCGGCGCCATCATGAGGGCAGCATGGGTCGCTAGGCCCTTCGTGCAGCCCCCCACCCCAGCTACGAGTTCGGCATCTCTCCTTCGGCAACCTACACTTCGACTTCACCTTCGACGATGATGCCCACCTCGTCCAACGAGTTCCACGACAAGATGGGCCAACTCCACCATAGCTACGGCCCCGATGTCACGACCTCCCGGTCGGCATCGCCTTCGCACCCACGGTGGGTTGGCGGTAGCGTGGGCCCGCGACCTTGTCGAACGGTGAGGAGATGTCATGCCCCGCACTGGCCCAACCCCCGGATGGGCTAGGGCCGCCCGGGGCGCGGCTAGCGTGTGCGGGGCAGGTGTTTGCCGCCGCTGCCACCTCTCCCGTATCCATATCATCATTGCTTCGGATTAAATTAGGACTTTTTGGTGTGAAGGGGATATTCCAAATTTATAAGGAAATCTCCTATTAGGAAATAAATACGGATTGCTTGTATAAGGTATTCCAACTCTATAAGGAAACCATTAGAGATTGTTTGAGTTACAAGTCCCATAGGTGGGTCATATAAATTGGGAGGATGTAATCTCTTAGGGGAAGCAACAAAGAATAATTCTCGGCTTCTCTCTCTCGCGCCGCCCCCTACCCCCTACTCGCACATGCGCCCCCTACCCACGCCAACGTGGCCGCCGCCCCCTCACGGCCGCCGGCGGCCCCTCGCCGCCACTAGCCATTGTCACCACCGCCCCCTCGGCGGCCGTGACGGTTAACGATAGTGTGGTAGCACAACCGCACAAATCTTAACCAAGGTGAGAATCTCGAGATCAGTCGGATTAGTACATCGGACATGCTCATAAGGGCAAAGTTTGCATATATGTATTCATAGAGATGAATGCGTGTGCGTGTTGTGGGCGTCTGAAAAAAAAACCAAGGTGGTAAACTAGGCTAACCGAGGTGGTGTTTGCAACTGCCTCAGAGCAAAGGTAACGTTTAATCGTGGCCTTTACCGAGGGTTGCATGTCCGCTTACATAAAAAAAAACTAGCTTCCTTGTGATATTTGTGCCTAGGCCAAAATATTATCTTGGGGTTCATGAACTTGTAAGGGTGTGCCACTTAGGTCCACGAACATGCAAAACACATTTTAGGTCCTTAAACTTATCAAGTGGTGTAACACAGACCCATGCCACCCACGTCAACATATTTTGCTGACAAGGCGCGCTAGCATGGCACGAATTTTTATTTAAACCCTTACATTTATTTTTTATATAAAAATTATCCCGATGCTATTTTTTAAGGCAACGGTTAGTTCTTACTGGTGATGTCACTCCAGCCGTTACAATCACATCAGATGATGTTCATCGTTGTCCCATGGTTTCGGTTGAGACTTGAGACAAAAAAAAAGCTCAATCAACTAGTTGCCGGAGTGGGTTGGGGGTGGGGTGGGGGTATTTATACTTCTTGCCCATTTTTCAGCTGAGGAAACTCTTTGGAGTGTAAGGGACACGAAGAGGCTAGTGAGGAGATTAAGATTTGTTAATCGAAAATTAAGGGCATCATTGGTGCGGGAGTATATAAGCAAGTGTACATCCGCCCTTCTCGCTAGGCTTGTTCATGGATAATGACAACGAGGCTATGAAGCAACTGCTCGGGAAAGGGGCCAAAAAGGATCATAACCTGCTGATTTATTCCCAAAACATGATATTTTGAACTCAAAAAAATATTGGGAAAAATAAATATGGTCATCTCCAAAAATTCACTCCTAAAAGTTCCACACCAAATTTTCGTTGGCGAAAGTTTTTTTATTACGCGCAATCACAAAACCAGTCGCATTGCCTTGGCTTCCCTGCACACCTCCTCCAATCCATAGCCTGGCCTAGCCTCCTTCTCCTCCCATCCATACCCTACCCTAGCAGGCGGCAGCCCGACAAGGCCGGCAACCCTCATCACTCCAGGCCACCTGGATGTGTTCTAGCTGGCTACCCTCCATTTACTTAAAAATGTAAGGGTGTGTTTACATCCCTGAAAATTGGCACCGTAGCGAACTGGAAAGCACTGTAGCATTTTTCGTTGTTTGTGGGGGTAACTAGTCTCAAAAGAATCGACTCATAATGTACATCTAAACTGTGTAATTAGTTATTTTGTTTACTTATATTTCATACTCCGGGCATGCGTCTTTTGGTACATTTAATACTTCGGTATGATGGGAATCTTAGAATTTCAAGCCAAAATTCTAGGATCTAAACACACCCTAAGTCGACCTAGCTTCTCCAAGATAGATAGGTTTACTAAATATATAGATAAAATGCATCTTCTAACGAAAGACCCATGAATGGCTCCTCGGCAAGAACAACTATCCACATCACCTTAATTTCTTTTTGGCCATTGGATCTGCAGATTTGACGGCTCTAGTTGCCCCCCCACGAGATTCAACGAGAACCAGCCTATTAGCTTTTACCCTTCTCTTTGTGACAATCGTTTTTTATTGGCTTACGGTCAGAATCCGGTCCGCTCCGCTTCTCGCTTTTACGTTGACACAAAAACGACTCTGCGCCGCACACACACCGACAAGCGGAATAATCGGCTTTACTCGACCGCCCGAGTGTCTTGATCCGAAGGCGTGCGATCAATTTGACCTGTTAATTGACAAGGAGGTAAACGTGAGATCGGAACATGCCCGGTGAGACCAAGACAGTTCCGCATGTATGGCTCTAAGGCCGGATGTAAAGACATATAGCTATGAGAGCTATCTCGTCGACAGATAATGAATGCATTCGGTAAGCATGTATAAAGATGTAATGTAATAACAAGTTATCGAATGATCATAGAAGACATGTTTGAACAAGTAAAGTCGATCATCATGGTATGACATCATAAAGCTATATAGCATGGATCGAATTAAATGACAACATGGAACAAAAAAAAAAAACTCATAAATGTAAACCTAATCTAAATGACACATGCATAGGTTTCATCCAACTAGTCTCGCCGCCGCGTCTAGCCTTCCTAAACCCGTCGAGCTTAAACCCTTGCAAGCTAATCCAATCGCGTGATACCACTTACTACGATCTAAACCACTTACCACAACTAGATTAATCCACCGCATGATACAATCTAACCATGACAAGCTAAAAGCACGCATACATCTAAACAAATCTATAAATACTCATTACTCGTTGAAGCGTATGCATAAACAAGTAAAGTACATATGCAAACCTAATCTAAAGTAAAGCCGAGAGATTTATCCCGATCAGTCCTAACAGGCAATCCACCGCATGATACACCGCAACAAGCTAATCCACCGCATGATACCACTTACCGGACTTAACCGTTCTAAACCCTTTTTAGTCCTAATGACTATCCACCGCATGATACAATCGCAACAAGCTAATCCACCGCATGATACGGCCTGCCGGAACTAGACTCTAACTATAGGTAGACTTACACATGCAAAATACGAGTAAACACATAACTCGTATTCGACAAGCTTGCCGAACTAGGGTCCATGAAGAAGGAACTCACACGCAAAAACCTTAGCCTTTGCCGCGACTCATGACTAAACGTGTATGAACCTCGCAACATGTGACAACTTAGATTGATCTAAGCTCAGCTATGAAAAAAACAGATAGATCTAATGACATGACAGGGATGAATAGTGAAAGTATTGATGACATCTAGATCTAACAAAGATAAAGCCGAGCCACATCAATCTAAATTGGACAAAAAGTGTGTGCAATCATAATAAAATAAATAAATGAAAACATGCACCACTTGGTAACTTAATGAATTCATTAGATTGCCAAATCTAATGAAGCCAATAACTAGCTCTAAGCCGGACCTTAGCCCACCGGATGGCTCATGATCGACAAAGAACCATCTTGTCCCCGATAGCTTAAATCCGCTGGACGATACTAAGCGTGAACAAGACTACTTGCAATAATCTAAATCCGCTGGACGATACTAGACATGGTGCAAGGTTGCGGTACTTTCACGGAGGTCGGCAAGTCGATGATTCCTCTCGCATAGATCGGCGACACGACCGGACTCGAAGGGTGGCGGAGCCAATGGCATGGAGCCGGGTTTGTTGTTGTATTGATTTGGTAGATTGTTTTTACGATTCTTGGGGTCTCATATTTATACCACGGGCTTGACGAGTCCTAACTAATTACGAATAAACATAACGAAAATATCTAGCTAAGATACATTGTCCTCCAAGTCTTCTCGAAGTCGTGAGATTGCACGTGGCGTGGACCCTCGTCCTCGAATATCTTCCTTGGCGCTCCACGCTTGCGAACCATCTCATGCTCGGCCCTTCTCGGGACTCGGGCTTCTAGCCGAATAACAGCCGCCTCCCGAATGCTACGATACCATTGGCACCATATTGCTAGCCGAATGACTTCTTACCGAATCATCATGTCTTTGAGGTGCGCTCGTCATTCGGGCCTTACCAAATTTTGGTGTTAACACTTTCACTTTCGGATGTTTCTAAAAAACTCGCCTCCTCTCTCCCTCGCCCTCTCCGTTCTCTGCTTCCTCTCCCTATCTCTCCTCGCGCAGGTAGGGCGACGTGGCGGTGTGATGGAAATTCGCCCGGTCCTTAGGGCAGCGGCGGCCGTCCTCCTCCCTCCTCCTTGCTCACTCTCCTTCGGCGCTCTCCCTCTCTCCGACATGGTCGGCGTGCTAGCTAGTGTTGCGAGAGGAGGCCTCCCTCATCTGCGTGGCATCGGCGGTGGTCCTAGCCGGCCATGAGGTGCCACAACCTCACCCCGTCGGTGGCCGCCGTCACAGCTTCCCTAGCGCTCCCTCCCCTCACAGGTAAGAAACCCTAGCTGCAACTTATGTGCCAGCTCTCAACCTCACCACAGTGGACGGCATGTCATCACCCAGGAGTGAAATAGCTGGAAGCGTGCATGTACAAGCAAGGATATGGCACCATCGTTTATTATCTTGTTTAGTCTATTACATGTGGGTCCTGCGGACCAGTTGCTTGTTTCATTTAAATATTTGTGAACTCAATGTAACAGACAAGTTTAATTCAGTCAGCAAACAGAACACGCGAGTGCTAGAGGTTCCTCTGCATCGCCGTTCCTCGTCTGAGATCCATTTCATCTCTCTCACGTCCCCGGCGATCGCCGGCGGGCCACGTGTTTGACAGGTGGTATCAAAGACCTCCAGTTCCCCGACTTCGTCTGCTACCACCGCTACGTCGTCGCGTCGCCGTAGGAGCCGTCTTCGGTGGGTTTTCCTCCAGTAATCAGGTGCCGATTCAATCTTACCGAACCCGAGGTCTTCGTTCCTCTCAATTTCCTTCCAGGGATCATCTCTTCATGCGGATTGTTGAGCGGATTCTGGATTGATCTGAGTTTTGCGGTGTTTGTAGCCTAGCTGTTCGGTATTTTTCCCCAGTGTAGAACTTGAGTTCTCTACAGATTTCATCCCTTTGCACGTCGAATCAACAAGGCTCTGGTAGGGTTCACTTTGACAAGACTTGTGGTGCGAGTAATCGACACATGTCTAGTCGAAGATATCGTAAATCCGACCACCGGATCGCATCGTTGGGCGAGTGTTTATCGGTTCGTTGTCACTTCAATCTCGATTTGTCCCGATTGCATAGCCGATAAGGGTTTCAAGGCTTCATCCTTGTGTAAAATCTCTTGAATCGTGGATTGTGCAGTCTGTGTGGTGGTATTTGGCGGGGAGTTGTCCGCGGACTCAGGTTTCGCAACTCTGTTTGAGTGTAAAATTCTGAGGTCGCGCATCGACTCCAGGCGGCGGTGAATTGGGGAAGCATGAATCAGGGGAGGTTTCGACTAAACCTAGTGTAATTCCCTTGAGTGGTGATTGTTGTTTCTACCTGACACCACGGCGCCCGAAAGAGTTCAGGGGCATAGATCCTCAACCGTCGGCCGCAGACACATATTCTCGCTTGATCGGATGGCGGCTAATGTTGAAGGTGTCTTTGGGGGCAATGGGAAGAGATCAGGGGATAATTTCAATCTCATGTTCTAGCGCATGACCGATCTCGGGAAGATTCAACGGAGGTGAAGCAACGGTTGGGCTGAAAAAATGCTAAGGTGGCCTAGTGTACCCGCGTACCCGGCAATTCATTGCTCGGCAAGTGCGAGCAAATGGTGAGGCAAAGGGTACGATTAACTCTCGGCGGTTTGATCGGGGCGTAGTTCTGTCGGTGATGATTCTATGGCGATAGGCTGGTGAAGATGACTTTGATGATGTCTTTGCGGTTCGAAGGAATCATCATCGACCGAGCCATTCCACAACAACCACCAGGTCAAAAGCCACATCGGCACCTCCCAAAACTGCATTTCCCCTCAGTATTCGGTGGAGTGCAACCAAAGATATGGCTGGACTAGTGTACCAAGTATTTCAAGATCTACAAGATGCCTCTAGATATCCGCGTAGAAACTGCTACCATGCATCTAGAGGACAATGCTACCAAGTGGTGGCAAACTTATGAAAGGACTCATGCCAATATTTCATGGAAGAAGGCGTGGTGACGATATTCGGGCACAATTTGGAAGTGATGACCATCATTCTGCAATCAATGATCTGTTGGAGCTCAAGCAGACCTATACTGTAGAGGAATACACTACCTAGTTTAAGTCTCTCCAATATGACGTTTTAATGCATGGTGCTCAGTATGATGATCTATTCTTTTCCACACTATATGTGAGGGAACCGAAAGAGGAGATTAGGGCGTGGTAGAACCCGAGGTTCCTCGCTCTTTGTGGAACAAGTTGTTACTATTGCCAAGATTCAGCAGAAACTACTGGACAGGAACAGACCTAAGTACCAGTAGAGGAACAATCAATTCGAACCAGGAGTGACCAAGCCTGAATCCAAACCTACCAATTATGGTACTCTTTGGAAAGACAAATAGTTAAGATATTATAGGAAGGCTAACAACTTATGCTATCATTGTGGAGAAAAGTATGGCCTAGACATGCAAAACAATGTGCTAAGAGAAACAAGCCTCAGTTAAATGCTCTTGTGGTGAATGATTTGGACAAGGAAATTGATGAAGATCTTCTGAATGAAATGGCAATGGATGACATGTTGCGGGGAAGACTTTGGACAACTATCCTCGAATGTTATAAGCGGGTACATATGGAGTTGATGCCACTAAACTTAAAGGCACGTTCAAGACAAATCATGCTCATTTTGTTGGATATCTTGGGGGTAGCCACACTTTTGTGAGTGCACATTTTGTTCATCTGACTCAGCTCCCAACAGTGCATATTCCTCCATTGAGAGTTAAATTGCCAAATGATTCCTAGATGACAACCAACAAGATGGTGAAAGATTTGAAATGGTATATACAAGGACACACTTTTTGCACTGATACGATTGTCCTAGAATCCCTACCTTATGATGCCATCTTGGGTTATGACTGGCTCAAACCAAAGGGTGACATGATCTGTAACTAGAAGGCCAGAAGGCTCAAGTTCCAGCACAAGGGCAGGTGGATCACTATTAAGGGTGTTCAACCACCAGCACCAACACTACAAAACATCTCTATGAGTCAGTTGAACAAATATATCAAGGGTAATGATATTTGGGCTTTTTCTATTGTGGATAGCTACAACAAACATGACTACCCCCCAACAGCCTCAAGTAAGGAAAGTGAAGATGAGGACGTCCAGGATCTGTTAGTACAATATGCTGATATCTTTTAGGAGCCCAGCACTCTGCCTCCTCAGAGGAGTTATGACCATGCAATCCCTTTATACCCAGATGCTGTTCCTATTAATGCAAGGCCTTGTCACTATTCACCACAACATAAAACTAAAATTGAAAACCAGGTGAAGGATTTACTTGTTGCTGGTATAATCACACATAGTCATAGCCCTTTTGTTTCTCCTATCTTACTTGTCAAGAAGAAGGATGGACACTGGAGATTTTGTGTGGACTATAGGAAACTCAACTATCTTACTATCAAGAATACGTTTCCTATGCCTATAGTTGAAGAGATATTGGATGAGTTAGCTAGCTCAAAATTATTCACCAAGATGGATGTGAGATCAGGTTATCACCAGATTAGAATGCTACCTCAGGATGAATACAAGACTGCTTTTAAAACACACCAGGGTCATTATGAATTCAAGGTAATGCCTTTTGGCCTCACTAATGCTCCAGCCACTTTCTAGTGCCTAATCAATCAATTGTTGCAACCTTTCCTGAGAAAATTTGTGCTAGTGTTTCTGGATGATATACTCATTTATAGTACCACTAAAGAGGATCATTTACAGCATATCTAGCAGGTCCTCGAGGTATTGAGAGCTAACAAGTTGTACCTCAAATCCTCTAAGTGTTCTTTTGCAAAGTCCAATATTGATTATTTGGGGCACATCATATCAAATAAGGGGGTGTCTATTGATCCCTCTAAAACAAAGGACATGCTGAACTGGCCACCACCTACTAATATGATTGATCTTAGGGGATTTCTAGGACTCATAGGATATTACAAGAAATTTGTAAAGAGTTATGGGATCATAGCAAAGCCTTTGACCAATGTCTTGAGGCTCAAGCGGTTTCGATTGGTCAACCGGGGCATAGGAATCATTTGATAATCTAAAAGTGGCCATGACTACCACTCCTGATGAGGACATCCTCCACTATTACTTGTTGGCAAACACACAACAATTAAATGGGTCAAGTGGCCCAGTTGTAGTCGGGCGGTGACCATGTGAGCCTCTGAATAATCCCACCTTGCTTAACTTGGGAGGAGGAAGCCACCTTAAAAGGGAGAGCCACCCTTCCCCTATCAGACTAGTCTTTTGGGGCGATTGGGTCTTTCCCTGAGTGGGGGCACCGGAGTGCAGTGCTAAGATTGTCGAGGTGCAACAGGAGGCCCTAGTGACGATATAGCCGGATCGGTGTGTCGAATTTTCGGCTGTCGGTGCTAAGATTGCAGGATTCAGGGAATCTGGATTGGTGTGTTGGGTTTTTCATCCAACCCCACCTAGGCCAGACTCATCAACTACTATCCTTGCCCTTCCCAATTTTCAGCTGCAGTTCCAAGTTGAAACTGATGCTTGTGCAAAAGGGATAGGAGTAGTACTAATGCAAAAAGGCTAGCCTACCTTCAAAGACAGGAATTTCTGATTCTTACTGATCGCAAGTCATTGCCATACCTCAATGAACAACTTGCATTCGATATGTGAGAAAAAGCAATGACCAAAGTTGATGGGCTTGTAGTTTAAGATTGTGTATAGAAAAGGAAAGGAAAATGTGGCAGTTGATGCTTTGTCTAGGATGTCTCATATGATGGCTTTGTAGACTGCTACATATGTTCAACCCATGTGGATACAGAGAGTTCTGAATTCCTATGTAACTGATCCTGAGGCACAAGAAATATTGGCTCAGCTTAGCATAGTCAGTCCAAATCCTTAATGTCTCAGTTTGGATCAAGGTCTTAGGAGTTTCTACAACTTATCATAGGCTGAAGAGAATGTTTTCCTGGAAAGGGTTAAAGGCTGATGTTGATAACTTTGTCAAATAATGTGTTGTGTGTCAATAGAGCAAACACTCCCATGATCATCCAGCTGGGTTGTTACAGCCATTGCCAATACTAGAGGGCATTTGGCGGGGAATTATCCACGGACTTTATTGAGGGGCTTCCAAAGTCACAAGGGTACGATGTTATCTTGGTGATAGTGGATCGATACACTAAGTTTGCCCACTTTATTACACTAATACATCCATTTCAAGCAGCTGGGGTGGCTCAGATATTTTTGGACAACATTGTAAAATTGTATGGCTTTCCTAAGAAAATTGTCAATGATAGAGATCCACTCTTTGTCAGCAAAGTGTGGAAGCACCTGTTCAAGCTCTATAGGGTGGAGTTGAATTTCTCTACTTCTTATCACCCACGGACCGGCCAAACCAAACGCAGAGGATTAACCAATTAATGTCGGAAATGTACTTGAGATTTGCGGTCAAGGGGACTCTCCAACAACTTGGAAGGCATGGTTGTCTTTAGCACGCTTATGGTACAACTCTTCTTATCATAGTGCTCTGAATGCTCCTCTTTCAAAGCTCTCTATGGCTATAAGCCAATCTCGGTGTACCGCCTACTCCACCACCCGATACTCCACAAAACTGTGCCGCAAATCATTGAGCCGCAGAGAGGCTGATTTGCAACTCCTGAAGCAACGCTTTGAGCAAGCTCAAAACAGGATGAAGCTATAGGCCGACGAAAAAGGTCTTACAGGAGCTTTGAAGTGGGTGAGAAAGTGCTCCTTTGCCTACAACCTTATACACAGTCATCTGTTGCTAGCAGACCATACCCAAAGCTAGCTTACAAGTTCTTTGGTCCATATGAGATCGTGGAGAAAATTGGCATGGTTGCGCATAAACCGAAGGCTGCGCACCATTCTCGAGATACACCCGGTGTTCCATGTCTCTCAACCGAAACCATTCCTT
Source organism: Hyparrhenia diplandra (assembly GCA_015847255.1). Lineage (NCBI taxonomy): Eukaryota > Viridiplantae > Streptophyta > Magnoliopsida > Poales > Poaceae > Hyparrhenia > Hyparrhenia diplandra. Next base: position 125,793 of record JADLZK010009552.1, on the reverse strand, counting down.
CCCGACTACACACCAGTCTACTCGTCACTGCCTACTATCACTGATTTGCAGACAGCTGCCATGGTGCCTCATGAAATTCTAGAGCGTCGACTTGTGCGTAAAGGGTAACGCTGCCATACCCCAAGTGCTTGTTTCTTGGTCGGTTTGCCTGCTATGTCGGCAACATGGGAGGACTCTACAATGTCTTGAAGACGCCGTATTCCATCGGGCGCCCGCTTGGGGACAAGCAGATTTCCAGCGGGGAAGTGTCATGACCCAGGAGTGAGGTAGATGGCAGCGTGCACGTACAAGCAAGGTTATGGCATCATCGTTTATTATCTTGTTTAGTCTATTACATGTGGGTCCTGCGGACCAGTTGCTTGTTTCGTTCAAATACCTGTGAACTCTATGTAACAGACAAGTTTAATTCAGTAAGCAAATAGAACACGCGAGTGCCAGAGGTTCCTCTGCATCACCGTTCCTCGTCTGAGATCCATTCCGCCTCTTTCACGTCCCCGGCGATCGCCGGCGGGCCACGGGTCTGACAAGGCAGCAGCCACGCACGGTGCCTCTGCCCCTGGATCTGTACGGTTGGCAGGTCTCTTGGGATGCCCCTGCTCTGGAGATTTCTTTGGGAGTTTTGTTTTGTTATTGGGTGAATCGATGAACAAAATCTATAGGCCAATCCATTAGCTTGGTAGTAGATATTTCCATACAGGCTGATGTTGAATCTATGATATGTGAGTAAATTCATCATCGATTATTCTCCTTTTCCATTTTGACAAATATACATGCATGTGTACACCTCCCACTTGCAGGTCGTTCGTACATGGGTAGCTGCGTACTCAATAGCAGCTGACTCCATCAGGTACTGGATTGCTAGCACAGGTAAAACATAGATTCACAATTGGGGCTTTGGGTGTCCTTTAGTTTCATAGATTGATAGATCGATACATTTGGGGCTAACTAATTCCAATGTTAGTGAGCCAATCTCAAAAGAAGCACATGGGACATGGAAAGGATGTAGTGTTAGAACAGATTTTCTACGTCAGGTATTTCCTTAATTTCCATCACTTAATGTTGTTTGATTCTCCAATTTTAACTTATATTTTGACATATTGGTTGCTAAAGCAGTTTCTGATAAAGAATATTACCACATTCTAGGGTGTTTGATATCCTATCGGAAAAGGTACAACCATGTATGAGTTCCAAAAGTTTTCCAGGATCTGGTTGCACCTAGATTCTATGAAGAGATCATATTGATTTGGGTACACATTAGATTTAGATAGTGGTATGCAAGTATACAATAAACCCTATGGATTTCTAATTTCAGGCAAAGCAAGGTTTAGTTTCTTGTCCAGCCTCCAACCTCCAATGGGCTCAAAGTTTGACGATATTGAAATGAAGGCCATATTAATGCACAGTTTGATTAGTTGTCCGGTCTCCATTGTAAGGTAGGACATGTTACTGTCGCTGTTCTGTATTATAGCCTATTAGTTTAAGAAAAAAAATAGACCTTTAAATAGGGGTATATTAGTTTATGGTTAAACCCATGAAAAAATCGCGGGCTATAGAATTTAGCGGGAGGTTGGCCAAAAACGTAATAGCGGCGCTATTAGCGCTATTTGGCGCTATAGCGCGCTATTTGGCATCGCGACAGGTGTTTCGGGCCGCTATTAGCGCGCTATTTCGGCGCTATAGCGCGCTATTTTTTTCAGTGGGTTAAACCTATTATATCCAAATATAGTGCTGGTCTATATTAGTTTATGGGTAAACCAGTGTTGATGATTTTGAGATTCTTTGTCACGCTGATAGACAATGGGCACTACTTTGATGTCTTGGTCCTTCTATTCAAGACTTTATATTCTTCATTGATGTTATTTGCAGTCAACCAAAGTGACATCTTCCAATAAGGCAATAACTGGACTGATTTTGTCTTATCAGTTACCAGGTCAAACTGATTACCATGTACCAAAAATCTTTTCTCAAGGCTGGTGAGCAGTTTGATCTATGGGGCAGGGGCATTGCTTAAATTAGTTAATTATTTGTCCATCTTAACAATGTCGAGGTACAACAGTTATTTTATGGTACAAATGACACATATTAAATGTTTTGCAAGGATGTAAAAATATTCTTGGAATTTCACAGGCACTGCATCCTAGCATTAGTATGCTATTTGGTAATTTTGCAGCATCAAACACAGGATTATTTTTTCTATTCTTATATGATTTTTTTTTTGGCACTAAACAACTTGTGTATGTACCTTAAGAAGGTCAAGCTTATCAGTTGATCATGGACGATGTTTAAAAGGTAAGACCTCTCGGTCCACAGACGGATTGTAGCTACTATATATGTGAATGTTGCTTGCATAATGCTCTGATGCCGTACATGTTGATTATATTTGCACCTACTCTGTACAGATAACAAGGCATACCATATTATCTAGGTGCTTAGTCTAAGACACTAAGTCATGACAATATACTTTGTCGTTTATGACTACATCTTTAATGAAATTGGTTACACGTCTCGACCCATTGAACTTATCTACTACTACTATCAACCCACCGTATATAACAAGCAAACAAGTATAAAAATATTATAACTTGCCACATAGGAAAAACAATGATACTTTTCGTTTGCCTACCTTTGCTTGAAAACTATACTACTCCATTTAAACATCGCCATTTGTCCTTAAATATTTAGAACTTACCTTATCTAGCATATTTTATAAATTCGAAATTAAATAAATACTATTACCTCCTAGGAGGTAGTAGATGATCATGATCGTTGGATCAAAATAAATGGACGGTCCACACTCATTTTGAAGTGCCGTAGCAATTGCCGTCAAAAATATCGTTGTTTCCTAAAAATCAGGACGATGCACAAAGCAAAATGGCTCTAAAACTATTTTACACAGTTTCCTATTAGGAATTCAATACCTTTTGTTTATTTGAGAGCTTCTCTCTTCCTTCCGGCAAGCAGTTGTTGAAAGTAGCATAATATAAGCAGTTTCAGAATAAGCTTTTCCATATTCCTGTTTAAACCTTCACATTTTTTTTTTTTTTGGCAATTGAAATGTGATGCAGCACTAACATTGACGGTGTTTGCCAAATATACAGGGTGATCTCTTAAATATACAGGATGGACTGAACCACGGGCTTACATAAATGGTTAATTCTCTGAAGGTATCACAGCTCAAAATCTTTCCCCTGCATAGGGTCATCGGAGGCTCTCATATTAATTATCCTTCTACATTTAGCCCTAACAAATTAATGTTACACTCTATGCTGCAATAGTTACCACCGCGTGCATTAACTGAAACCATTGTTACCACCTGATTTCCGTTTTACGGAGGTTACGTGTGCTTCATGTGTTCCTATTACTTCCAAACAGGGGACATGAGCATGAAGAAGCTCCTCGGCAAGAACTGCCAAAGCCTGCAGCCTAAGTATCTATGCACAACATGGCCTACAAAAAGTAATGTAATGTATGTAATATGAAGTCATGTATCGCTCTGCTATTTCCAATGTTATCTACCATATATAATATATGTATCAATATCTGATGTCTATGCGTAGTTATGCTTCAGCTTAAGGTTGTTGCTTTTATCAACTTCAAATTGTCAAATTGGCGCCTGCAAGGGCGCGCAAGCATGCTACTTGTGTTGCTCACAATTTTCTCTGTGACTAATTACTTAATTAGTTGATCTCCCATATTTCTCAAGTTCGAGTTCTGTTGACTGGACTACAATTACTTGCGATGAGCTTGCAACGCCAGGACTGAAAACCATCCTTAGCTTTGTTGTTCCTGATCAGAGGTCTGGAACGGTAATAATCTAATTCAGTTTATAATTTCTTAAGTGTAAGGTTATTCTTTAATGTATTCACGTATTTATTTCTGATTGCAGGTTGAGCTTTTAGTATTTGCATGATTATGCTGGAGTTAAGCAATGGTCTGGCAGCCAATCCTGTAGTCAACCTCTCCGCTGCCTTTGGCACTGAGGCTCTTACAGTTGGTGCAGATGTCTCACTTGATGCTGCCACTGGGAACTTAACCAAATACAATTTTGTTCACTCTTGAAGATCTGATCGCATCCCTGACTACTTAAACCCCAATCTTTAACATGGATGATAAAACAATTTACATGCACAGATTAGATGCCCAAATGCGTTGGAAGCAGCATGTCCCCTGCAGAAAATGGACGACCAACCGGTGCAAGGAAAAAAAAAACAAGCAAATGTGCCAGGCTTTTGCTCAACACCATCGTAATGTAACAAATGTTTGCTACAAACATATTCTTTTTGTCAGTCAAAATTCTAAATACTCCCTCCGTCCCTTTACGAGTGTCGTTTTTGACTTTTGGCTATCGAGTTTGGCCATTCGTTTTATTCAAAAACTTTCTACGAATAATAAGTTAAATAAATAATTATTAAAGTATCTCTAACAATAAATAAGTCATAAAAAATAAATAATATTTATATAAAAATTTGAATAATACAAGTGACCAAACAAGATGGCACGAAACTAAAGTGACATTTCTAAAGGGACAGAGGGAGTATCACACATTGCATTAAGGCTATGTTTAGTTGGTGAAAAATTTTGGGGTGTCACATCAATTGTTTGACCGGCTGTCGGAACCGTTTTTTGAGACTAATTAAAAGCAATCTTCATACCTCGTCGAGACCGCGAGACAAATCTTTTCGGGCATTGCTCGGGTACTCCAATTACCTATTAGGAGGTAAGATCTCTATTGGCTCTGGACCGTTGATTTTTTTAATTTAACAAATTACTAAATGAATTAACAATTATAATAAAACAAAAATAAACCCCCTCGCTCCCCTTTTCACGGGTTAATTCACGCATGCAGAACTGGCGTGGCCGAAGCCACGGAGATGGCTCCTCTCCCGCCGCCGGCCACGGAGAAGCCATGCAGAGCCGCATGCTTGCCGCCGCCGCCGCCGCAATTCACGGGATTTTTTCCCGCATGCGGGGAGAGGTACTCCACGGAGATTCGAGCCGGATCCCGTCCCTCCTCGCGCCGGTGCCGCCGATCCGACCTCCTAAGATTCGAACCAGTTGTGCACATCTTCTTCCCCTTGAATCCCCAACCTAATCCAACTCGAGTCCAAGCCGCGCGAGGGACCAGTTTTTCAAATTTCTCCCTCAAATCTCTAAACAAAATCTCCCTTAAACTTGTCAATTACAAAGTTTCATAACTTCTCAGGATATACACTTTTTATTTTGGTCATTTCTCCATGCGACATAGTAGTAGTAACATTGTTCACAAATCTTAGATATCTCTCTTCTAGTTTCATAAACTAAAAGAGAGATATCAAAATATTGTGAAAAGTGTTAATATCGTTTTTTTCATTTCAAAAAATAATCAAAACAAAAATTGTACATCTTGATGAGTTCTACAAAATTTATGTTCATGGCTACTTCAACCGAAATCATATGATGTTTCAAATTGTTGTTTCAAGTTGACATTTTTAAAAATTAGAATTTAGAAATGTTCATGACAAAATATGAGTAAAATATTATTCATAAAACACCATAATACTTAGATAGACCATGATTTTAGAAAAAAACAGAAAAAAAAACATCACATTTGAATTTAGTACAGTGAGAAAGCTAGTTATAAATTTTAGATACAAATTAAAAAAGAAAAATAAATGTTCTTAACAGTTTCAAGTTACATTCTAAACATGACTTTTTTTTTTTCAAACCACCCCCCCCTACCCCCCCCCTACACACGTACTCTTTTTAGAGCCACGCGCTGGTGTCACGTACGTTAGTCAAACTAATCTAGTCACGTACACTAAAAAGTCTTCCATAAGAAAAAAAAAACGTACACTACAAGTCTTCCATAAAAAGTCACGTACACTACTACCGTAATGAGAATATATCAATTAAAAAAAGATTAATCATATCACTTAAAGATCATGCATGCGCGCATGCATCAACAAAATCTATAAATAAGATTGTTTTTAATTAAAATCAGCATTATTTATCCTATTTGATAAAATAAAAATTAAATAAATACTATTACCTCCTAGATGATCGTGACCGTTTGATCGGAAAAAATGGACGGTCCACAATCATTTCGAGTACCGTAGCAATTGCCAATCTTTTCACCATAACTAATCTGTCATTAGCATATATTGGTTACTGTAGCACTTAGTTTTTGGAGTAATTATCCTCAAAAGATTTGTCTCGTCATGTACAGTTAAACTGTGCAATTAGTTTTTTTATTTCACCTACGTATAATTCTCCATGCATATGCCAGAGTCATACCTTATTCGGATATGTATCTCGTAGCTATCCATGTCCAAATCTAAATCCGAGCAGAAATATGATAACAAATATGGTATCAGGGATATCCGTTCGTATCCGATCCGTTTACGTTCGTACTCCCATTATATGAGCGTCATCGCATACCACAAAAAATGGGCACAGGCGAGACCTGCAAGCTAGACAAGAGAACATTCATTCGTATGCTTGCAGAACGAGGTAGAAAAACTATCCTGTCTAGCTTTCTCCGTACGTTCTTTGTATGCATTCAATGTCTTGTTTCATATCCCTAATTAAAATGTTAATCAAATTGCCCCATAAATAATGCCCCGACTCCAATGTATGGAGACGTACACTTTGCAACGAAAAGCATTTCACCATGGCTTCTTCACTTCTCCTTCGGTGCATCCTTCTATGTGGCTACTGCTTGATTGCACTTGGAGGAAATGAGGACGGCTTTGTTGTGGTGCAAAGAAGCACCTCTTCGCCATCCAATCAAGCATGCTCACCTGCACCACAAGGTATGCAATACAATGCAACGCAACGCAACGCAATTGATGAACTCGAAGTGATGATAGGAATCAAAGTTTCAGACTAACGTTGTGCCATCTGTCATCGGTGTCAGTGACTTCTCATCCCAACCGTGAGTCCGTGCCGCTGGCGCACCGGTACGGACCGTGCGCACCGCCCTCGGCAGCAGCCACTATCAGGCCGACCCGGGCCGAGATGCTTCGCAGGGACCGCGCTCGCAGGAACCACATCTTGCGCAAGGCATCAGGGCGCACGGCCATCACGCTGTCCGACGCGGGCGTGAGCATCCCGACGTCCCTAGGCGCCGCCGTGGACTCTCTGGAATACGTCGTCACGCTGGGCATCGGCACGCCGGCCGTGTCTCAGGTCCTCCTCATCGACACCGGCAGCGACCTGTCATGGGTGCAGTGCCAGCCCTGCAACTCCTCCAGGTGCTACCCGCAGAAGGACCCCCTGTTCGACCCCAGCGCGTCATCCACGTACGCGCCAGTCCCGTGCGACGCCAAGGCGTGCAAGGACCTCCGTGTGCACCGCTGCACCAACTCCAGCGGCACCTCCCTGTGCCAGTACGGGGTCCAGTATGGCAACGGTGACATCACGGTGGGGGTGTACAGCACGGAGATGCTGACTCTGAGCTCACAAGCTTCTGTCAAGAACTTTGGATTCGGGTGCGGCTTGGCCCAGACAGGCACGTTCGATCATTACGACGGCCTCCTCGGCCTCGGCGGTGCGCCAGAATCGCTCGTCGCGCAGACGTCGGAGACGTACGGTGGCGCCTTCTCATACTGCCTTCCGGCGGGGAACAGCACCACCGGGTTCCTTGCCCTCGGCGCGCCCAGCAACAACACCGCCGGGTTCCTGTTCACGCCGATGCACACCGTACAGACCACTTTTTACATGGTCAATCTCACCGGCATCAGCGTCGGAGGGAAGCAGCTCAACATACAGCCGGCCGTGTTATCCGGGGGCATGATCATAGACTCCGGCACGGTCATCACGGATCTCCCCGAGACGGCCTACTCGGCACTGCAGACGGCGTTCCGCAGCGCCATGTCGGCGTACCCACTCTTGCCCCCTAGCAACAACGACGATGACCTCGACACATGCTTCGACTTCACCGGCCAGACCAACGTGACGGTGCCGACCGTTGCCCTCACGTTCAACGGCGGTGTCACGATCGACCTCGACGTGCCTTCGGGGGTTCTCCTCGGCGGCTGCCTCGCGTTCTCCACAGGGACCTCGGATGGCGATGCCGGGATAATTGGCAATGTCAACCAGCGCACGTTCGAGGTGCTGTACGATTCTGGCCGCGGACACGTCGGATTCCGGCCAGGTGCTTGCTGAGGCTGAAGTCTCAACTCTTAGGAGCTGATGTATTTCAAAAATATCAGGGTCGCCTAACAAGAATCGCAGCTGAAACAATGGATCGGAACCACTGAACCAGCCTAGACCCAAACTAGGCCTAGACCAGGGCTACCGCCGCCGCCCCAGCAGCCACTACGAGGGGGTGTTAATGGATCTGGCCCTTATTCCTCCTTCATAATTTCGTACGGCCCTATTTATTTTTAGTTCAAAATTTGATAATTTTACGGTCCAATACTAATCCGGCTCGATCCTTAAATTTGCTAGCTTAAGATAGAGGGCTTTTTACCACCCCTAGCCACCACCATTGCGCATCGCTGCTGCTGCCTCTGCACCAAATCCTCACTACTGCAGACTTCTTAACCATGGCAAACGTTTTTCATTTCTATGGTCACGATTAATCATGATCTAACCGTGGTGCGCTCCAGCGCCCGCCATAGTGGTGGGAACTTAAGAATATTAACCATGACCGGCATCCTTACACCACTACAGATTTGTACATCACCGACGGGCTCAAACCCCCTTTACTGATGGAAAATGAACCGCCAGAACTAAAATGACAGTGATGTGGGGTTCGAAACACTGCCAGGTCGAAACACCGGCGGTGATTTGAGGAGAGACTGCCGGTTCGCTATCAAATCAGCAGCGCGGTGTGATCGAACATTGTCGGTGCTTCTTCGACCGGCAGCATTTCTGATCCAAGCAATGTCGGTTCCTAAGTCAAACGACAACGTTTATATTCAGAACATTGCGGGCTACAAACAACCCGACAGAAGGGAAATAACACTATCGGGTTACATGGTGCGGTAGTGTAGCGAAGAGACAACAATGTCGGTTTATTGTGGACTGACGGTGATCTTTTACGCTTGATTTTTAACCCCATAGTGTTATTACAGTTGACACTATCGGTTGGTTAATGCAAATGAAACGATCTTTGTTTCTATCATCGATGATAGTTTGTAACTCAAATCGAAAGTGTTTGGTGCAGTCACACTACATGGTTTGTTTATCATTCACCGTTAGGCCCATGCTAACCGGCGTTTTTATTTTAACTTTTTTAATTTTAAATTTATTCATGGAATTCAGTTCTTTTTAAATCCCTAAACGCATCATACATTAAAATCGATAAAATGTTACATGGTTCAACGGTTACATACAACTAACTTTGCCTAATGTTCTCTGAAAACTAAGCCTAGGACATCAACTTCCAAATAAAAAAAAACAGTGACAATAGCCATAAATGAAAGCATGACATCTTTCATAGGTCAAGTCACAATTCTCCTAATCTTTATATCTATGGAGAGAGGCTTCTCAACAATCTCCATGGCCGATTGATAGTCAAAGTTGACACCATAGTAGGCCCCGAAAGCTTCGGTTTCGGTCTTGTATTTTTGTAACAATTACCACGGTAGTCAAAGACTTGAGCAGAGCAATCTTCCCGTGTTTGATAGATCCACGGCACATGACTAACATGCACTACATACCACACCATGGTTTCCTATACATGTAACCAAATTAGGATGTCAATACTATGTCATTCAGAAAATGTTGTATAGTAAGAAAAGTTCAAGGCTTATATATTTCAATATCCAAACTGGATATTGAACACCATAAACTCATTAATTTCAACATCTATCTTACTTCAATCACACTTTGAGCACTAGTATTTCTTGATCATGTTGTATATGACCATAATGTTGTAATCTCATTTGTTCATCATAGACCAAAAAACATTTGCTACTATATAACGATCCTAAACTATTTGAAAGCAAAATCTAAATACAAAAGAGAAATAACAAGTTGAAGTTATCAACACGGGCATTTCAATGAACACCTCAAAGGCAAAGGATCGATGCACTCACCGAAGCTTCCGGCGGTCCGCGCTCCCGTCTTGTCTCGACGGTGCTAGATGCAGGCATCGAAGAAGGAAAGTAGAGGGCGCGGAAGGGCTGTTGCTCGTGGAATCGAGGAGGATGAGGTCGCGGCATGTACGGCGTCCAGGCTTTGAAGAGGAGGGACAGCGTGAGGCCGCGGACCGTGGTGCGGTGTGGCGGCGATCCCTCCGTCGACGTGGAGAAAGACCAAGCGGGCAAGCGAGGCGAGGACAACGACCAATTAGTTCTCATTCTCATAGGAAAAAACTCGAACAACTAACGTGCTAATTAGTTCTCACAAAGGATGGGCACAAGACGCCGACGCAAAGGTGTTGGGGACGTCGAGAGAAGAAGAAAATGGCGGGGGGCAAATGCATCGACTGCGGCATGGGTGATGGTGCTCCTCCGCCGAAGACGCTAGTGGGGAATGAATGGCGAGGGTTGAAATGATTTGGGAAAATTTCACCCTACGCTAGCCAATATATATCGTCGAGGCTAGAAACGAATGACGCTTGGTTCAAATGACCTAGGAAAATTTCACCCCACGCGCCATATCTATAGGTAATCACTGCCGGGTAGAAACATCGACTGAGCCGACAATGATAAAAAAAAAATTGTTGCCACCTGCCACCGCTCACGATTATAAGACACCGTTGCCACCTACCACCGCTCATGGTGGCTACTCAATCCACCAACCACCGCCTTTAAAAACAGCCCCGTACCAAGAGCAATCGATGGAGCTGCATGTTTGGACAACCGTGTGCCGACTGATCTCCTCTGTTATTTGCCCATTTTTATACACACACACATACATATATATGGCCTCTATTTGGGAGAAAGCCCTCCACATACACATTTTATTTTGGATAGATGGTGTATACAACAGGTACTATATTTCTATGCTTAATGAAACAACCTACTAGTTCCTCCTAAGGTTGGTTCTAATTTTTTTTATACAAAAGGTACTAGAAGGGTGTTTTGGAAGATAAAACCACAACATTGCTTATAGAAGCTGGGTGTGATGCTCGTGCGATGCCATTGTTGCATTGACTTCTGGAAGACGGAAAGCAGGAGCTAAGTAGCATGCATTCTTGTGCTTCCTCGCCGGGAGATGAGCCCCCTCATCTATAGGGCGTCTCCCTGCAGGGGCCTCTACCGACATGGAGAGACATTGGTTCTTCACAGGGTCTCCCATCCGCCCTACTTCGAGAAAGCAACGAGTAGCACTGAATCCACCTCGGGCATAGGTGCTAGAAGGGTGTTTTTTTGAGGTGGTTATTTTGTAATGTGTTTGTACACTTTGATTATTGTAACGTAGAACTAGCATGTATAATTCCACAATGTCGAAATGGCTTGAAACTTCTTGTACAACCAGGTACACCCAAATGACGCCCCCACACAAGATCTTAGGTTTTTCTGATTAATATTTTTATTATTATATTTTCCGGGTGCTAAACGATTGTAAAAGAAGCTTAGTTACATCAAAACAAAAGTTTTTTGCAGCACCCTACACAAAGATTTTCCTTCTAGGGCATATGAGACTATGTGGAAAATGTTGGCACCATTCTGCTATGTTAGTTGTGGGCAACCTCAATTTAACCTATAATTACTCGGTGGCGTCGTGTAGAAATTTAATTTAATTGAAAGAATTACCAAACTTAATCCAAAAAAAAATCTCAAACTTTGTGGTCCCTTCACACAAGGCATGTGCATGCCTCGAGAAAAGTTTGAGGCGGTACGACACGGAAGGAAGATGACCCAACAAAGCTTCTAAAATCTAGGTGTGTGGTCATGGTTCGATGGAAGGGGTCATGTACCTTTGTGAAGCATGTGTAATCCCATGACATCGAAATGGCTTGAAACATTTTCAACAACCATGTACACCCAAATGATGCCCCCACACAAGATCTTAGGTTTTTGTGATCAATATTTTTATTATTATATTTTCCTAGGTGCTAAACGGTGTAAAAGAAGCTTAGTTACATCATAAAAAAACAAATTTGCACCAACCTACACAGTGTAATTTGCCTCCTAGGGCACATGAGACCATGTGGAAAATTTTGGCACCATTCGGCTCGTTGGTAGGTAACCCCATTCAACCTATAATTACTCGATCAGCGTCAATAGAAATTCAATTTAATTAAAAAAATTACCAAACCTAATCCAAAAAATCTCAAACTTCGTGGTTCTTTCACACATGGCATGTAACACCCTAGGTGTTAAGCATCTTGAAAGCATGATCATTTGCATAGCATCATCATCATTTCATGCATGAGCAAGTTCATAATAGCATTTACTTTGAGTTGCTCTCATTTCATGCTCGTTTGATCTAGCTACTATAGGATCTTTTGCTATAATGATGTTTTGGACCTAGATTATGCCTAGATGTATTTTTTGACATAATTTAGGACCATGTTTGAGCTTGTGTTTCAATTTAGAAAATTTTTATAAAATAGCCCTAGAGTGTCAAACCTCCTTGACCTATTTTGAAACTCATTTCAAAAGTGCATGATAGAATGGTTTTTAGCAAAAAGTTTCTATAGATGAAATGAAGTACTTTTTATATAGAGCAAATGATCTTTTATAAGTTTCTTGTGAAAAGGTTTGGAAATGATTCAAATAGTGCCCAACAGTTTGGGTCAAATTTGAGTCATATTCAAACTCTGTTTTGACTAGTTTGGTTTGACCTTGCTGTTTTTAATTTTTAGTTTCAAATCTAGGCCGAATTAGAAAAAGTTCATATTGAGTGTTTTGTAGCTTATGAAATTCTCTACAAAGTTGATGTTTTGACTTTTTCCAAATTCCGCACGAATCTCGACGCACAGGCCAAAAACCAGGGCTGACTCAGAAAAACAGAGTGGGGGGTATGACCGCCGACCAGCCTAACGGCACAACCCGATGGCGACGTGGCTGCACGCCCGCCCGCCGATGTATGGCCTGGACCACGCGCCCGTGCCTTAAAACCCGCTGGTCAGCGCCCGTGCCCTAACCCTAACACCACTCCCACCCAGCCACGCCCGGCCGCTCCACGCGACGAAAAACGCCGCCCATGGCCGCGCCGTCGTCTGCCAGCGCCGCCCCCAGCGTTCCATTGCCCGTCGTCGAGCCAAACTTCGCCAAATCGCAGCCCTAGCCTCGTTCCATCGTCCTCTCACGCGAAGCCATCGGCGAATCGGTAAGAACCCCCGGTGGCGCCGCGTTTCCGTCCGAGGCGCCCGCCCGGCGAGCCGCCATGGCCGCGCAGGCAAAGCGCCGCCAGCGAGCTGCGTGGATCGAGCTTTAGCCGCTTCGTGTTTAGAGTCACCTCGTGGTGCTTGAGGTCTAGAGCTAGATGGATGAGTAGACCGAGCCGCCGTTTCGCCAGGCGCGTCGCCGCCGACGAGTTGCCGAATGAGACCGCACCGCCGTCGCGTTTGGTTTGTCGCCGTCGTTGCTCTCGTTGGGCTCCAATCTTGCTTGCATGTCTTAGTTAGATGCCCTAGAGTCGGAACGGCCTTTGGTTTGCCGTCGGTCGCCGGAGAACGGCGGTCGCCCACCGTCCGCGCGCCATGAAACCGCCGCCCTTGCCGTCGTCGTCGTTTAGTTAGGTTTTAAGCGCAAACCAAGGGCACCATCGTGACCCTCGCGTCGGCGTAGATGCGCGTTAGGTTAGGCGGTTGCCCGGTTTGGTCATCGCCGGCGAAATCCGCCGCCCGATCCGCCGCCCAGCGCCGCCGTGCCTTCGTACATCGCGTGACAGCGGGCTCCGCCCGATTTTTCTTTTCCTTTTCTTTTTACGTTTTTTCTAGATTGGAATGAAATGCTTTAGAAATTCATATCTTGGTCATTTTGAGTCCATTTTGAGTGAAACAAATTTTGCCATGCTTGTTAGGGGATAGGCTACAGTATAAAAATATGAAATCCTATTTTCTGAGAACTTTTATATAGAGTTTTATTTATGGCTAGAAATGCATGGAAATTGGAGAAAATCATATCTTTTAATTGGTACAGGATAAAAATATATGCTTTCTGTATGAAAAGTGCTTGTTTTTGTGAGTAGAGTCTAGGAAAAATATCATGCATGGTATGTTCTGTAGAAGAAATGTGATTTTCTATTTATCTGCTTTTTGCTATGTGATCTTTAGAAATTCATAGAAAAATAAATATTAGGGTTTTGAGTGTGAAACTTGGTGTGTTTATGTTTGATAGGTTTTTAGAAGCTTTTCATACTCAGAAATCTGTTGTCTGACACTTTTCATAGTACAAAGTATTTTCATGCATAGGTTTGGTGTAAACTTGTCATTTTTCTGTAGGGCTGTAGGAGCATGATCTTGCCATGAGATTTTTATGGTAGCTGTTCTATGTCAGTAAGATGCTCTGGTAATTTTGGTAGAATTTTCTGGAAGTAGTTATATATTTATCATATTTGGGATGCATAGAAAATAGGCTAGAAATATATGTTTATATGAAAATGATGGGTGTTAGTATTTTTATTATGTGTTCCTAGCATGATTGTGATCTGTTAGTAAGCTTGGTTTGATCAGCTTACTAGTTTTGACATTTTCTTGTTCTAGCATTTTATTTAATTATAGGGTGCAAGTGTAGTGTTTGCTAGGGCATGTTATTGTATGTGCTTTAGATTATCTTTTGACATGTCCAGTAGGTTTATTTGGTAGATAATTACTTGATTTACTTGCTGGTTAAGTTTGAGATAATTTGCATGAGTAGTTTGTGAGTTATGGAGGTTGTATGTGATGTTTGGGCTGAAAACGGAGCCTCTGTTTGTCCCAATTTCGAGGCTGATAGGTTCAGATTAAGCTCTGGACGCTGTGGAATGTTTTGTAGGAAATTTTGTTAGCTTTCCATAGAGTCCTAGTTCACTGATTTTGGAGTTGTAGAACTCCTGTGTGACTGTTTTAGTGACAGCATGTCGGGCTGTCATTTCCAAAGTGATTAGCAAGTTAGGAGGTTGATTGATGTAGGTTGTTAATGTTTCTTGTGTAGATTAAGTTAGGTTTCTCGGAAGAGATATGCACTTATTAATAGCTTGCATCATGAAGCATCCATCCATCATATATTTTACCTTATGCAAGTTGTTATTTATGTAATTATAATTGTTTCTTTTCTCCATCATATGCATCATCTCAAGATCGGGGAAGTTCGGAGGAGCTGATCGAGGAGGCGGGGAGCTGTTCGTGCAGGGGAGTGCAGTCGGAGGAGTCACAGGGGAGGCGAAGGGGTCGACAGAGACGAGTTGGCCCGAGTGTCCGAGCACGCGTTCAGCCGACGTTCTCGCTGCGAGGCAAGCCCGGGAACATTCTGCCCTTTCCTAATTCTTCCAATTATCTTGACTTGAGTCCTTTATATGTTTTATGCATTAAGTTTAGGGAATGGTTGAAACCGTTGATGCATTATGATCCTTGTTGAAAGTTGCCCCATCCTATATAGAGGTCTAGGTTAATGCTCAGTACCATGTTTGCGATGAAGGCGGTGATTGCGGTCACTTGAAGTTATGTTGTGAACAATCACATGGGTGATTGTCGAGTTCTTCTTGCGAGAACCTACTTAATAAAACATGTTAGATTGATGGAACTTGTGGTCTTTCCATCTGATCGATTAAGGACTCATACTTTGTCGGAATGTGGTGGAAGTTGAACGTGCACGGCATTTAGTAGGCTCCGCTGGTCGTGAGCCACTGGCTAAAGCAAAAGAAAGTTAGGGGCGGCCATGCTCGCTTTATCGCTCCTCCTTTGGCGTTGGTGGATGGGGATTTTTATTGGATGCAAGAAGATGCGCCGCGATGGCGTCGTCCTCGTTATGCGCTCACTTGGCACCCGAGAAGGAGGGGGTAGCCGGCAAGACCCGAGACTTTTACGTCCCGTAGCGTCTTGGGAGTAATCGGTCCTTTGCAAAGTAGACTTGGTGTGTGTCGGGGTATTCGCCCGACTGGTTTGCAAATCGATTCGAATCGCCATCTCTCCTGGTTAGTGAGAACCGGGTTGCGTCCCACGGCAATGTAGTCTTAATTACTACAATATATGCTATTTATCATGTTGCGGCTAATTTATCCCGATCAAGTTACTTATGCTGATATTTATTCTCTTGAGCAATGATTAATCTTGACTATACAGGGATCTATGTTATGTAAATAATTAAGTAACCTTTTAACTTAGAAAAGTACGATGGTATGAATAGGTTCACTAAACAACTTTATTTGCAAAATTAATGTGAGTCAATTGAACCCCGGATAAAACCTAGCATGATCCTTGGAGTCTTTTATTTTATTTTGGGCCGGGTAAGTCTAGGTGAGAGTATTTATTACTCGGGGTTTATTCCCATTGTTGCGGTGATCATATTTACCATGGTTATTGTAAGACTTGTCTGCATTTTCTGTTGATGAAGAATAAGGCGAGGCAAGGCAAATCTATATCCCTGTCTCATCTTTTCTACGAGGGATGACTATCTACTTTGGCACTATTTTATATTTGTTTTAAGCTAAAAGACTATTTGGTTTTTTTTTCGCAAACTACTTGCTTCATACAATGAACCTGAGTTTGTAATAAATTATACTTAGCACTCGATGTTTAATATATCGAATTTGGTTTGAAATACCTGCGGATTTTACTACCAAGCTCAACGATCCTGTTGTGTTGTTGATGAGTTTGAAATCACTCACGAGATTTACGGAATACGGGTTTATATGGACTCAAGTGTAGATCTGCGATTGCTTCGGTGATTGCGAATTATACTTGATTTCTTATAAATTGGTGGGCTCTGTCACATGGCATGCCTTAAATGAAATGCATTATAACCCCAAAATTGTCACATAATTCTTTTTTTAGACAAAAAATTATGAAAGAGAGTAAGTCTCACATGACACCGCTTTTTATGAAGAACCATAGTGATCCTTCGTAAAAAGGAGTGTCATGTCGAGCAAATCTCTCTCCTTTATATTTCTGATAAGAGATTTCACACTTCCATATTTAAATTAGTTCACTCCACCTTCAACAAGCAATGTGGTACTAAAGTAGCTGCACTCTCTCCTTTGCACTTTATGGATAAGCACATCACTATTGGTTTCTTATTTCAAACCGGCGGTGAAATTAAACTTTCCCTGCCGGTGCTCTATTTATACTCGGCGGTGATATTCTTGTCCTTGTCAATTTAGCAGGCATGCATGCTTAAACACCGCACTTCTGCATGTATGCTCGTGCATGCTTGTTAATTTCTACTCCCTCCGTCCCATAAATAATTATTTTAAAATAATAAAATAACTAAATCATTAGAAAAATATATATCATTGGACCATGGGAAAATAAGAAGTGCATTGAAAAAAATAAAAAATTGTGTCCGGATCATATATAAATGCAAACATCCATTAGAAAAGTACGATATACTTTTATTACATAGAGGAGCAAATAGATATACATCTAGATCTGATTATATATATGATAACAAATACCTTAAAAAGTTACATATATGATGACAAAGACATTTCCATGAACATATCAATGTTATTATCAAAGTGTACAAACACATTTAAAATAAAAACACCGAAGGTTATGTGATTCTTGTCGATGAAATGCCACTTGAGATTACGAGTACCATCGGTTCCCTTTGGGCTCCTTCGATGCTCAATCGGGAGGGCATGACTCTGGATTTACATTACCATAGCACAGCAAGGACCAGTGGAGACGGCCAAGCAATCTTTGACTTAACGATGGTTGTGGTTCGTCCACAAAGACAACATGGATAGGCTCGAACATAGAACAAATAATTGATTTGATCATGCGCGGCACAAAACATGCATGACTTGAATCAAAACGAGATTTTCATACATGGCTATGATCTTCTCCTGAGGATGCCTCCAGAGAACATTTCATAAATTGATATGATCTTCTCTGGAGGATGCCATGTCTCTTTGTGAATCTGTAAATCCAAAGTCCACACTCCTGAGGACATAGTATCGGACGGATGGCTCCGTGAACCTCGCGGCAGTTCTAATCTTCGGTCTTTGCTTTCGGTCTTGATAAGACTCTTCTAGCGCCTCTTGTGTGAACCATTTTGGTGGACTAAGAAGTATAAGAACGATATTTATGCGTGGAGGGCTTTCTCCCATAGAGGGGCCATATGTATGTGGAGGGTAGCAAAGAAGATGAGGAAGAAGAATAGGGCAACTAAATCAAGAGTAATGTGCGAGGAGAGTATCAAGAAAGAGGACCAAGAGAGCTGATGTGCAAAACTAAGCGCCACACTAGCCATTTTTGTAGGCCAGATGTCGTGGTGGAGTTCGTGGTCGTGGTAATTACTGATCAATGCCGGTTTTCACGTACCCCAACAGTGATATGAACGATCACTACTAGACAATTGGCACGGGCATAAACAAAGCACCGTGGTAGGTAAGTACGGTGAGCGTGGCGATAGTGCTCTGCAATGGTGCGATGGTTAGGCCGTCATTGCGAAACTATTCACCCGTTGACAATCTAAAACAACATTGGTCTCAGTTTTAACTTGACAGTTATACTCCATACCACTGCCATATAGTTACCACCGGCAGTGATATATGTGATCACTCTTTGGCGTTAAAATGCACACGGCGGTGTTATTCTGACATTGATATAACACGTCGGCGCCGCGGCGGGTGCACGACCTTTTCTCATCGAAAGCAGAGACACCATCGGTTGATTTACGTGGAACCGGTAGTGAATACTAGAGCAACACGATTCTCCAAGGCCGCTGAAGCCGTGATGTATCACAAGCCATGACCTATCACTGAACACACAACAACCTATACGTACGTTGGGCGGTGCATTTTATATGCTAAAATGAATGATATTGTATTGAAGTTCAAATTTATCAAAAAGTCTAAAAATACGTGGCAAGTGAGCGGGGTTGGTTGAACTCTAATGCCTTAACACACTGAGATAAAATTAGTGATTTCAATAAATCAATTTTTCAGATATAACTATTTGTTTCACCATTTTTTTAATCGCTATTGGTTTATGTGTGGGCCCAACAGGTGATCAATGAAGGTGGAGAGCTGGTTGTAAGCCCGCCATGGAAATGCAGCCTAGGAATTGAAGCGCAACTATCTCGGGGAAACGCGATGCGTGAGTGATCGTGCGAATTCCAACTAGTGATCGTGCGAATTCCAAGCAATTGTGTTGACGGTGCGTTCGTGGGGAACTGAACGGCTAACTCACTATTTAAGTACACACTCTGTTCATGGCGTTCATCCTTTTGATTACTCTAATCCGGGCACATTATCTTTGCAATCATCAGCACCATGGCTACCTCGGACTCGGGATCCAACAAGTGCACCAAGGAGGAGCTAGAGGCGGCGGAGGGCACGAGAAACGAACAAAGCGCACAAGGGAGGGAGGTGGAGGCGTCGGCGGCCGACCCCGAGCCCGAGGCATCGTCCGATGATGATTTTAACTCTTACGTCCTGCCTCCCCTAAGCGGGACCGCATGGATGTTACGGCTATAAAGCTGGAGCCAACGGCCAATTCTAATGACCTCCACTTCCAAGAGATCATCGAGGGGATTTCACCCTCGATTGTCTCAAGCCTGCCTTCAAGCACCTCAAGGAGCTGGCGGGGCGACCATGATGTTCTTCAAAGGTGGAGCCACATCTGGAAGAAAAGATCAATCACTATGCCGAAATTGGCGGAGTTGGCGATATTGTCCTCAATGCCTTGGCCAAGAAGGGCGGCGCCAACAAAGAGGAAGAGGAGGAGGAGGACGAGGACTAGGCCAGCTGCCGCCTTCATCTCTTTTTTTATCAATTTTAATATATTTTGTATTTTTATGTTTTTATATATTTTTATATGAATACGGGTGCACTTTTATACTCCGGGGTAACTACTCCCATCGAGTATCCACAGTAACCTGGTGTCCAGCATCGTAGGGAGTAGTTATCGGGTGGGCAAACGCGACCCAATTGGTCAGTCCACAGATGTTGTATGTCAGACCGTATTTAACCAATGTATGTCCGACCGTATTTTAATTGCGTATATACGTATACATCGGCTTGTATAAACAGGTCCAGCTTTTTTAACCTGTCAGCTCTGCTAGCCGGCGGGCCTCCTGTGTGCCTAGGAGGAGGGAGTAGCTGCTCTAGGGAGTAGGAAAAATTTATAATAAATAGTATATATATATATATTAATGTTGTGTGTTTCTCTCTCTATCCTAGAATCTGTTTTTGTTTCGGTTCAAAGAGTGGTTAAAATTAAATACGAGCAAAACAGTTGAGTTTCGTTCAATGTAAATAACGTTTAAATTTGATTCGAATCTAAACTTGAGCATCTTCCAATGTAAAATTTGTCAAAAACGAACCATTAACTGTTGGTTGTGCCTGGGGAAACGCAGTCGTCGTTGAGTGCCAAGGAGACGGCCATTGGTCGCAACAGTCGTCGTTAACGTTTTTCCGAGGAACCGTCTTTTGAAAGCGCCACTATTTGTACCTCGCCCCCCTTCCGTTGTCCAACACTAACTTCTCTTTAGTACCCCCTTTCACAGGAAAGCTGGACATGCCGCCGACAACGATCGACATGGCCACCAAGCGGGAGGAGATGAAGTTCTCTGTGGAGCACCTCGGTCTTGCCCTCAACAACCTCAACAACATGGAGCAGAAGACCAACTTCTACACCCTCCAGATCGACTCCCTGGCCGATATCCTCACGGACGGGATACCAACCAAACTAGAGGAGATGGAGGAGGAGGCCAAGAAGGCGGCCTAGGTTCGTTTTTATGTTAATTTATCTATTGTCTTATTTGTGTGGATGTGTAGGATATAGTATATTTGGTTTGTGTGGTTAATTTGTTAATGAATCGGTTGTTGGTTAATCGATGCATGTTGTCGAACCCAACTAGATTGGGCTGGAATTGACACGTGGCGTCGGTTATTGGGGAAGAGGAGACGGGCGATGAGGAGGCGGCGTCGTCGGGCGGCGGCAGCGCGCCCGGCGGCGGCGCGCGCGTCGGCGGCGGCGAGGTGGCGGCGCCTTGTAGCGTAGGGGTTAGGGTTTGGAGAGAGCTGAAGATAGAAGCTATTGGGGAGCTACCCCTTTTATTTTTTTGCTTAATCCCAAATGATTACAGCTCCCTTGTATTTATAGTCCGGGGAAGACTTGCAGCTAAGCAATCTCTAGGATGTTTCCTTATAGATTGGAATACCTCTCTTACAAGCAACCTATTTATTCCCTAAATATCTATTACTTAGTAGCGAAGGTGATGGCCTTAATGGCGGCCGGAAGGCGGCGCGGCGGCTGGCCCGTCGCGTCTGTATAAAAGCCCTAGGGGGCTTTGTATGCCATGCATGGCCCATGGGCCCCACCTTATTTTGTTCATGACATCCCTCCCCCCGAGCCCGAACAGTAGCGTCCTCGCCTTTGTGGTTACGCATGGATGTCGTTGTTGATGGGGCGATTGAAGTAGCACGGCCGAAGATTGGTGCATCCACTTGTGTCGGGGGGAATGAGATGGGCGAAGATGAAGAAGTTGACCTTTGTTGATTACGGTTCAATGGATGGAATTCCATTGCCCTCTAGAGGTGGTTGCATCGCTCGGTCCGTGTCGTCGAGGGGTGAAAGCCAACCTCAAGTGTGTGCAAAATTATCCCACGGTTCGAGAACATCCCATAGTACCTTTGACAATTTTGAGGCGTAGTAGTCTTTGGATGTCGAGGAAGAAGATTGACTCGATGGCAAGAAGATATGTGGTGGCTCCTTCAACGGCGGTTGCTTGTCGTGAAGCCCGGCATGAATGGCGAAGTCGTCGAAAGGAGGGCGCCAATCACATAAGTGTCGCCCAAACGGTGCTCCCGCACGGAGCTTGTTGGTTCGGCTATGTCGTGTAGCTTGTGATCCGTTGATGTAGCAAGTTGTTGGCGTTTCTTAACGCAATCACTAAGAATAAATATTATCCTTAATGATAACGTCGAGGCGTCGGTGATAGATAAATTGAATATTGCGAGAGTGCGTTCCTCCTCCTTCTTGGCGAGGAGCAGTGCGGCTTCCTCTTTGGTTTTGTCCGTAAATGCATTCACGGGGTCCTTTTGCCTTGGTTGTTGTCTTTGCTTGGGGTTCAACCTTTTTCTTTTTAAGGGATTTCTTCGGTTGTATCCATTGAATAGGCATTGGACCACCTGTCCTTGAATTCGAAGTCGACCCTTCCCTTGCCAACATGGATAGTAGCGTTTGTTGTGTTGAGGAACGGTCTCCCCAACAACAATGCTACGTGATCTTCTTCTCCCATGTCGGCGGCGATGAAGTCCGTGGGGGCGTAGCTATCCTTCACCCTTACGAGAATGTCTCGAAGAATCCCTTACGGCTTTATTACTTGTTTGATCCGCCATTACGAGTTTGGTCTTGGTGCGGGATAATGGGAAGTGTAGGAGTGTGTCATTGGCCTTCTTTGAGCCTTCTTTGACATGATGTTGACACTTGCCCCTAGATCCACGGTAGGCGTTATTTAAACGTGTATGGGCCTATTGAGCGGGTGATTGTTGGGCTCCCCGGATCCTCCTTCTTCTCTCACGCAAAAGGTGAGTCCACAACGACATCCGGTATAACCCGTTTACAGGTGTGGTTGTTTATTGTTACCATGTTAACGGATTCAATGGGGCCCTCGGCTTGGCTGAGTCCTTTCCCATGTTGGGTGCAAGCTACTTGCCGATTAATTGAGCTATTTGGGTTTCTATCATTTTATTAAAGCTCAAGCGATTCTTTTATTGCAGAAGATAGGGTTTCTAGTTTTGTGTTTACATTTTCAAGCATTTTGTCATTGAAAGATAATTTCTTGTTTAGACTTTCATTAATCTTAGCTTGGCCGTAAACTAAATCTTTCAAGGAGGGTTGATTGGAATTGGAATTGGAATTGTAATTCGAATTGTAATTGTTACCTCCTTGTGGGCGCATTCGGATTGTTCCACCCATTGTTATTACGGGCGAAATCCGTTGTTGATGTAGGCTACTTCTTCTTGAGTTTGGGGACAAGAACTTCCCCGAATGTCAACCTCTCCACGAGACTTCACATGTCATATGTGAGTCCATGGGGAGTGTAGCCTTTTTTGACGGACTTGGTCGTCCGGTCTTTTCATCGGGGAGATCGATCTTTGCGGCAAGCGGTCTGTCTCCTTTCTTTGTGTGCATACCTTTTTGTGTTTTCCGAGGGGCCCGTTCTTCTCCCCTAGCCTTGGTTCTCGATCATCTTCTTGATGGCGCTTCTACTTTCTCAACGGTGAGGGATAAGAACGCCCCTCCGGCAACGGCAGATCTATGTGGCCCTTCGACATGGTCGTAAGACCATTGTAGAAGTTCGGGAACCGAGCCACTTCTCCATGCCATGGTGCGGGCAGGCGAGGATGTACTCTTGCGGCCTCTCCCACGCCTCCGGTATGGGTTCCATTGCCGTTATGCGCTAAAAATTGGAAATTCTTGCCCGCGGGGCATTGGTTTTGCCCATTGGGAAGAACCTTGCGAGGAATGCGATGGAGCATTTACTCCAAGTGCTGGCATGACCTCCTTGTCCTTGTAGAACCATTGCTTTGCTTTCCCCACAAGGGAGAAGGGAAACAAGCGAACTTTGATTGCATCTAGCTCAACGTCCTTGATGACGATTGTGTCGCCTGACTCAAAGAGTTCGGAGATGAGCATTTGCGTCCTAAACTTGGCGGTCCACGTAATGGACTTGCTTGTACCATCGTGATGAGGCCAGTCCTTATCTCAAAGTTCTTGTCGCCCAAGTTGACACGGGGCCAACTAGGACATTGCCCACGACGGGGGGACGAGTAGTCACGGAGTGTCTTGGTGGCCATGAGTGTTGATGAAGATGGTACTTGGATGACGGGTGCAACCGCCTCGGGGAGTGATGACGGGAAGAGTGGCCCGAGCCCGACTCATACGGCGGCCTCTCCGGATGCGTCGACGAAGTTATTCGGCGGTTGCGACCCGATCATACACTATCCCTGTTTTCATCCACAACAGGGAAGAAAACAAAAAGAGTTAACTGTAAAGATTAGGGCTATCATCCATACATGTGGTTATGATCATTAATATTTTTTTTTTTTAACCTTGCCCTCCCGAAGCGGCGCCAGAAATGCTTGTTGGCGTTTCTTAACGCAAATCACTAAGAATAAATATTATCCTTAATGATAACGTCGAGAGAGCGTCGGTGATAGATAAATTGAATATTGCAAGGGTCAACCCGCAGCGCCGCGGATCTATCATCGTAGCATTTCACCCGGAGTATTAGGGTATCGTTCATTTATATTTTCCCATGGGAAGGCAGGTTTAAATTTAATATGATGATGATAGCCCACAATGTATGTATGGATAGCCACTAATCATGTACTGAGGGGTAATTGACAATAATATTGGAGATAGTGGTGACACACACACTTCTTGAGCACTAGAAGAAATAAATAGGAAATAACAAGAAAGGGAAAATCTATGTTGAGTTGGCTATTCTAATATCGCCAATGCGTCATACTATAGTCTACATATGTCATTCATGGTTCATTGCACGATGGGCTAAAGTGATGAGGAGATACTGCGGCTGGTATATGCCGGCCGGTGACACTGATAAGACTCCAACCCGACACCGGACGTGGAGGAGTGCGTAGAGACGAGCAGAGCTGTCACCATCTGCCGCCTACCTCACTACCGTGGGATGCGGCATTTCCCGATGATTCTCTATAGACCTAAGCACCACGCTTACGTTTATAGAAAACTACCTAAACCCCCTAGGTACCCCGACCCTACGGATCGACATGGCAAGAGTAAAGGTAAACCCGAAGGTACACGGACCATCACCCGAGCTTAGTTCTACTACGTTCCAAGAACGATATATGATTCAATTAGCCTAAAGTTAGTCATGTTAATTATCACCTCATACTAACTATACTCTAGTTGGCACAATATGAATATAACATGAGGATAACTATACTCTAGTTCATATGCATTGTGATATAAATAATGAGACTTGAATAAAGGAAAAGAACTTCATAGTAAATTACCAAAAGATCCTTCCAAGGAGACAAGCCCTCCTTGAAGCTTTTGCCTAACTTTCGAATCCTACTACTAACTTATGAAGTGGAGAAAGTAGTGCTCAAGGTGAGGATGAACCAAAGTGTAGTGTTGAATGTGTGAGTGTGTGTGTGTGTTTACAAGTGAGGAGTGCCTCTCTTTATATATTGGAGAGGAGGAGGGAATGGAGGGCTCTCCTTGCTTCGGTGTTCTTGGCGGGAACGAAAGTTTGCACCATGCAACCGCCGCGTAAAAGCCGCTCAAACCGCCGGAGAAAGGGGGAAGGGAGGCCGAAATTTCTTGCCGACCGCCCATCGTCTTGCCCGGCCGCCCCTCAGGCTAGGCCTCCCAGCCCCCAGAGCCTTCTCTGTTGCGCGTTTTGTCCTTCAAATATTGGGCCTATGATGGTGCATGGGCCAAATTGTGCGCCGGGGTTTGGTCCTCTTGATTGATCCACTCCTTGGCGTCTTTTATTCAATACGCTTTCTAATTTATTTGATGACTTTGTACTGTTTCCACTCTTATACACGCAAAACATAATTTCTCTACGAATACAAGTGGAACTAGGTTAGAAGTAAAGGTATATGTAACATAAGTTTGCCCCTTTCTCATGAATTGGATAAAGGTTGGCGGTATAATATACTCGATAATGACCGCCAACAAGTCCCCTAAAACTTAACCTTTGCTCGTCCCGAGCAAATAGCTAAGTGTTTGGTTGTTGATCGGGAGTTGCTACAATGCCGATATATTTCAAAATGTACCATGCTCATAATAAAGTATTCTTCCGTTGTTTAAATAAATTGGCATTTTTATCTATCCTTGTTTACTTAAATCATATGGGGCTTATAACATTCTCCAAACTCTTGGGTTATTGCAAGATAGAACGGTTTTCATAAAAACACTAGTCATTCATTCTTTGATTGATCATTCATGCGGGAGATTTTCGTAATGATTCCTTAAATCATCTCGGTGTGCAAACCATAAGGAGAAACAAGTCATAAGCCTTGATCAAGATGTGCAAGTGAAATTTTATTTCTTTTTGATAAGGTATGGGCTAGCTCTTATTTCTTTTTAGAGAAGTGTGCTCTACTAGCCCTCGGACACTTGTCCATTATTCTTCTCTCTCTTTTTTTTTTTTTTTTTTTTAAGCGGGTATCGAAGTACCCATTTTTTATTTTTTGGACACACGTCCATTTTTCTAACTTAGCCCATAACCTATTTTTGGCAATGTGAATGTGAATCTTGATCAAAAGCGTATGACCCAGGTGTCTCACATAGGCTATCATGAGAATTTTGATCATTAAGGAATTTTGGAAATTATTCTCGAATGATGAATCTCTTTAGAACAAAATCATAGTAGATTCTATTTTTACCATATCATATCCGGCAATAGCTTAGAGAAGAATCATGTGTTTGCATACCCACAAATCATTAAGTTTTAGGACAAGACAAGTTAAGCCAATAAACTTAAACATTGGGGAATACAATGTTATGAAC
Organism: Hyparrhenia diplandra; assembly: GCA_015847255.1. Taxonomy (NCBI): domain Eukaryota; kingdom Viridiplantae; phylum Streptophyta; class Magnoliopsida; order Poales; family Poaceae; genus Hyparrhenia; species Hyparrhenia diplandra. The sequence goes on along the minus strand of JADLZK010009552.1, from coordinate 99,251 downwards.
TAGGTGCAAATTGAACTATAGATAGAGCAACTATTCATCATTTCAACTTCGGAGAAATTAAGCATCCTTATACTACATATTGGAGTGGAATCATATTTTTTGTTCTTTTCATTTTTTTAAAGGAAATGAAAATGAAAAACTAAGAGATAAAATAAAATGATAGGGAGGTAGGTACTTACCTCCGTGGGGGTCCTCCCCCAAGCTAGCCGGATGGCCTATGGGTTAGGGGGTAGTACCCCATGTGGCCTTGAACGCCAATTGTGCCTCGTGCTCTGCCGCTCCGTTCCGCCTCCTCCTCGCTTGGTGTTGCGTGCTGGCTGATGGCGTTGATCGGAAACCTGCACAAAACTAGTGAGTGACTGCGCAATCTCACCGTTGGGAGTTCCATATTCCCGAAGTCGGGTGTTGATCTCTTGAGGCTTTCGGGGTCCACCGTAGAGTGACGTGGTGGTGGCATCCCTTCAAGTCGGAGGACACCGTGTGTGTCTCATGCCATCGACCCTCCCGCTTGGTGCGGATGAGGTGTGAACATCCCCTCATCTTTGGAAGGTGGGTGTGAGCCCGGGGTTCAGCGTTGGTGTAATGAACCCGGCGTGGGGACCGGTATGCGGGTGTAGGCCGTGGCATCCGTGAACCACTAGCCTCATCCGTAGCTCTCCTTCGTGATGATTGTGAGAAACAGAACTCTGCGTGCTTCATCTAGCTCAACTAGAGCGAAGGTGAGTGATGGGGATTTATATAATGAGAGTTCCGGGTTAGGGAGCTGGAATCTCATTTATATATCTGGAAAATAATAGATAATCTTCTCGTGGTCATTCTCATCAAATTTTATTATGTGCCCTTGCAAATGGTGTGATAATGAAATTTCCGGAGGTGGAGTATCTAGGTATGTGACATTCTCGCCTTGCAATGCACCAATGTTACTAGCAATCCTTGTCACAAGAGAGGTACAATAAACAGGTGTGGATTGTTTAAAATTGCTAAGCATGCATTTTATGATTTCTTTTACAGGAGCAATCTTTCTCTTGTGAACTATGGCATAGAGGCATTGCATCTCAACATCCAAAAGACGACGAAATTCTTGCCTAGGGAACAAAGTTATGGCAATCCATTTTTGCATAAATTTCAATGTTGGGTGATGTATGTTGGCATTAGAAGGGCCGAAACCTAGGATCTGTAGGAACTATGGTGGAGATTTCGGTGAAAAAGGCGCGCATGATTAAAATCGGTAATAAAAACGGTAGGTTTGTGCAACATTTCTTAGCATCAAAGCCTATGTGCCTAGCTAGTTCTTGCCAAGTGTAATAGTGATATTTACCAAAAAGTCTAAAAGCTAACACCACGATCATGAACTTCCAAAGATCCTAGAAAATGGATGGTGAGGGAGGCGAGAGCCCCGCTCATCGAGGGGGAGCAATCCGGACCATCCGGCGGTTTTCCAAATGATGGGGAATTCGTTGTCCATACCTAGTTTTTCGAGGGGCGTCGTCGGGGAAGCGAGGAGCGGGGCGAAGTCTCGGTTCTTGAGGATGTTGTAGGCTTGCATCTCCGTTCTCCATCCAGTCGAGGTGCGGTGCATCGGCTTCCTCGATCGTCATCCCGTGGGTGCTTGTTCTTGCTCTTGCTCTTGCGGTGCGTCTTCTTCATATGCTTCGGCGTTGTCGAAGTGTGTGTACAACTTCCTTGGGAGAGCCTCGCGCTTCTTCTCACGCCCTTCTTGATCGCTTTGCCGCTTTCCCAACATGTTAGCGAACAAAAAAGCAAACGGAATGGAAACAAGTGCTTACTCTTGGAGAGAACTTGGGAGAGAGAGCTTGTGAGAGAGAGTGTCTTTGGTGTTCTTGCACTAGAGCTTGGGAATGCTTTGTGGAGTGCAAGAAGTGAGCAAGTAGCAAAATGAGAGAGTGAGGGAGTGAGAATGAGAGGGGTGGAGAGCTCTCCCGGCCACCTCGCGAATTTATAGCCCGATGCACCCCCTCGACACTCTGACGAAGGCAACGGCTTAGGCGATGTGGCCGTTTGGCCCGTGGATGAGGGCGCCGCTAGGGGCGGCCGCCCAATGCGGCGCCGGCCCCATCCTGTTCCCTCGTCGCCCTGCTTTGGCGGTGCGTTCAACGGTCGAATCCGGATCGTTGTGCAGTGGTACAAACGGTCGGGTTCGACCCGAAACTTTGTTGTTTTCATTTTCTCTCATTTTATAAATGTTTAAGAATTTTTTTGGAATAAAGTTTTATTCAGAGTATGGCATTATTTATAAAATCTTATCAATATATATATTTTATTTATATTATTATTTTTATATTTTAATTGACATGGGAAATATGGCAATGGGATTAAAATATGAAAAGGAATTCTTTTTAATATTAAAGAATATGGTAATAAAAAGGAAATTAATTAATTAAAGAGGTTTTGAATTCAAATATTAAAAATAATTTAATATGAGGAAAATAAATTTATAGAAGGAAAATATTTATTTCTTACCTTTAGTGAAGCTTACCTTTAGGCACAGCTTCACACGCCATGCCTTCTTCGTATTTTTGGATGGTGGCGTGGTAGGCGATGGCGACTTTATTTCTTCTTTTTTTTTAGGGGTTGCGAGGGTACGTTCCTCCTCCTTCTTGGCGAGGAACAGTACAGCTTCCTCTTTGGTTTTGTCTAGATGCATTCACGGGGTCCTTTTGCCTTGATTTGTTGTCTTTGCTTGGGGTTCAACCTTTTTTTTTTTAAGGATTTCTTCCGGTTGTATCCATTGAATAGGCATTGGACCACCTGTCCTTGAATTCGAAGTCGACCCTTCCCTTGCCAACATGGATAGTAGCGTTTGTTGTGTTGAGGAACGGTCTCCCCAACAACAATGCTACGTGATCTTCTTCTCCCATGTCGGCGGCGATGAAGTACGTGGGGGCGTAGCTATCCTTCACCCTTACGAGAATGTCTCGAAGAATCCCTTCGGCTTTATTCTTGTTTGATCTGCCATTCCGAGTTTGGTCTTGGTGCGGGATAATGGGAAGTGTAGGAGTGTGTCATTGGCCTTCTTTGAGCCTTCTTTGACATGATGTTGACACTTGCCCCTAGATCACAAATAAGCGTTGCGAACGTGTATGGGCCTATTGAGCGGTGATTGTTGGGCTCCACCCGGATCCTCCTTCTTCTCTGCAAAAGGTGAGTCCACAACGACATCGGTATAACCCGTTTTACGGGTGTGGTTGTTTATTGTTACCATGTTAACGGATTCAATGGGGCCCTCGGCTTGGTGAGTCCTTTCCCATGTTGGGTGCAAGCTACGGCGCTTAATTGAGCTATTTGGGTTTCTATCATTTTATTAAAAGCTCAATTGATTCTTTTCTTTGCAGAAGATAGGGTTTCTAGTTTTGTGTTTACATTTTCAAGCATTTTGTCATTGAAAGATAATTTCTTGTTTAGACTTTCATTAATCTTAGCTTGGCCATAAACTAAATCTTTCAAGGAGGGTTGATTGGAATTGGAATTGGAATTGTAATTCGAATTGTAATTGTTACCTCCTTGTGGGCGGTTCCCCGATTGTTCCACCCATTGTTATTACCCCGACGAAATCCGTTGTTGGCGTAGGCTACTTCTTCTCGAGTTTTCGGGACAAGAACTTCCCAAATGTCCAACCTCTCCACGCCGACTTCACATGTCATATGTGAGTCCATGGGGAGTGTAGCCTTGCTTGATGGAGCTTGGTCGTCCGGTCTTTTCATCGGGGAGATCGATCTTTGCGGCAAGCGGTCATCTCCCTTTCTTGTGTGCATACCTTTTTGTGTGTTTTCGAGGGGCCCGTTCTTCTCCCTAGCCTTGGTTCTCGATCATCTTCTCGATGGCGCTTACGCTTTCTCAAGAGTGAGGATAAGAACGCCCCTCCGCAGCAGCATCTATGTGGCCCTTCGACATGGTCGTAAGACCATTGTAGAAGTTCGAAGGACGAGCCACTTCTCCATGCCATGGTGTGGCGGCGAGGATGTACTCTTGCAGCCTCTCCCACGCCTACGGTATGGGTTCCATTCTTTGTCTGCTAAAAATTGGAAATTCTTGCCCTTGAGGGCATTGGTTTTGCCATTGGGAAGAACCTTGCGAGGAATGCGGTGGAGCATTTACTCCAAGTCTTGTGACCTCCTTGTCCTTGTAGAACCATTGCTTCGCTTTCCCCACAAGGGAGAAGGGGAAACAAGCGAAGCCCCATTGCATCGGCTCCAACGTCCTTGATGACGATTGTGTCGCCTGGCTCCAAGAAGTTACGGAGATGAGCATTTGCGTCCTCGCTTGGCGATCCACGAATGGACTTGCTTGTACCATCGTGATGAGGCCGGTCCTTATCTCAAAGTTCTTGTCACCCAAGTTGACACGGGGGCCAAGCGGGACATTGCCCACGACGGGGGCGAGTAGTCACGGAGTGTCTTGGTGGCCATGAGTGTTGATGAAGATGGTACTTGGATGGCAGGTGCAACCTCCTCGGGAGTGATGACCGGGAAGAGTGGCTCGAGCCCGACTCCTTACGAGCGACCTCTCCGGATCGTCGGCGAAGTTATTGGCAGTTTGCGACCAGTCATACACTATCCCTGTTTTCATCCACAACGGGGAAGAAAACAAAAAAGTTAACTTTGTAAAGATTAGGGCTATCATCCATACATGTGGTTATGATCATTAATATTTTTTTCTTTTAACCTTGCCCTCCCGACAACAGCGCGAAATGCTTGTTGGCGTTTCTTAACGCAATCACTAAGAATAAATATTATCCTTAATGATAACGTCGAGAGAGCGTCGGGTGATAGATAAATTGAATATTGCAAGGGTCAACCCGCAGCGCACGGATCTATCATCGTAGCATTTCACCCTGAGTATTCGGGTATCGTTCATTTATATTTTCCTATGGGAAGACAGGGTTTAAATTTAATATGATGATGATAGCCCACAATGTATGTATGGATAGCCACTAATCATGTACGGGGTAAGTGACAATAATATTGGAGATAGTGGTGACACACACACTTCTTGAGCACTAGAAGAAATAAATAGGAAATAACAAGAAAGGGAAAATTTATGTCGAGTTGGCTATTCTAATATCGCCAATGCGTCGGACTATAGTCTACATATGTCATTCATGGTTCATTGCAGAGATGGGCTAAAGTGATGAGGAGATGCTGCGGCTGGTATATACCGGCCGGTGACACTGATAAGACTCCAACCCGACACCGGGCGTGGAGGAGTGCGTGGGGCCGAACAGAAGTCACCATGCGCCGCCTACCTCACTACGGTGGGATGCGGCATTTCCCGGATGATTCTCTATAGACCTAAGCACCACGCTTACATTTATAGAAAACTACCTAAACCCCCTAGGTACCCCGACCCTACGGATCGACATGGCAAGAGTAAAGGTAAACCGAAGGTACACGGACCATCACCCGAGCTTAGTTCTACTACGTTCCAAGAACGATATATGATTCAATTAGCCTAAAGTTAGTCATGTTAATTATCACCTCATACTAACTATACTCTAGTTGGCACAATATGAATATAACTTGAGGATAACTATACTCTAGTTCATATGCATTGTGATATAAATAATGAGACTTGAATAAAGGAAAGAACTTCATAGTAAATTACCAAAAGATCCTTCCAAGGAGACAAGCCCTCCTTGAAGCTTCACCTAACTCGAATCCTACTACTAACTTATGAAGTGGAGAAAGTAGTGCTCAAGGTGAGGATGAACCAAAGTGTAGTGTTGAATGTGTGAGTGTGTGTGTGTTACAAGTGAGGAGTGCCTCTCTTTATATAGTGGAGAGGGAGGAGGGAATGGAGGGCTCTCCTTGCTTCGAGGTGTTTGTTGGCGGGAGCGAAAGTTTGCACCACATGCAACCGCCAGCGTAAAAGCCGCTCCAAACCGCCCGGAGAAAGGGGCGGGAAGGGAGGCCGAAATTTGGCGCCGGCCGCCATTAGGTGCGCCCGGCCGCCCCTAGGCTAGGCCTCCCAGCCCCAGCCTTCTCCTGTTGCGGCGTTTTGTCCTTCAAATATTGGGCCTATGATGGTGCATGGGCCAAATTGTCTTGAGGTTTGGTCCTCTTGATTGATCCACTCCTTGGCGTCTTTTATTCAATACGCTTTCTAATTTATTTGACGACTTTGTACCTGTTTCCACTCTTATACCTGCAAAACATAATTTCTACGAATACAAGTGGAACTAGGTTAGAAGTAAAGGTATATGTAACATAAGTTTGCCCCTTTCTCATGAATTGGATAAAGGTTGGCGGTATAATATACTCGATAATGACCGCCAACACAAGTTGAGGTGGAATGAGAGCCTCCCAGATTGTGATGAGGTCGACGAGGTAGGGGGTTGGTGTGGGTGGCATGTACCTCTTGTCGCCATCGGTGAAGCTCACAAGTCGAGGCTTGCTGAAGATGGAAGCGTTGAACTCTTGGGCGAGGTGGATCGCCGTACTCCCTGCGTCGGGCGCTGGCTGGTGCATTGCAGCCCACGGTTTGTTGGCGTAGTCATCTTGGATGTAGATGTCGTTGAGGAACATAGGAGCCAACCGGTTTGGCTCTGTAGTCGTCCCTACGCCATAGCCGAAAGTAGTCGATGGCGCGATGGTTGTTGGTGTTGTCATTGATGGGCAACCCAAAACCGCGAAAGTGAGGCACCATGGTGCGGTATCTCCGTTCTCCCGTGGCGTCGTCGTGGTGATGCGAGCAGCCAAAGAAAGAGGAATGTCGTTCGTCGGTTGGGCAGCGTGTACACGACGTTCGGTTTGGCGTGGTGCTAATGGTGTCGCCTTTGCTGGATCACGGAGCTTGCACGATGGTGTTCTCCACCATTGTTGATGTCGGGAGGATGTCCGGCAAGTGTAGTAGATTGTTGTCGCCGTATGTCGGCGATTGGACGACGACCGTCGCGTCGGTGGACGCCCGGGGAGCGTCGGTGTTCTCATCGTAGCAGCGCCCGTGGGAAACGCGTCCCCGGTTGCCGGTGTTGACATTGGTAGCTGCGGGTGGGGGTGGTGATGCGGGAGGCGGTGTCGTGGATCTGAGAGAGACGGCAGTGGCACCCATTGGGGGCGTCATCACCTTTGGCGGCGCCCTTGGGGGCATCGGTGTTTCCCTCGGCGTTGGCATAGGTGTTCGGGATGTCGCCCTTGATGTTCGGGATGCTGGTGTTGAAGTCGTTGGAGTCGATGTTATCGGTGTCGTCCAGGATGTCGATGCCCGCGACGTCGATGACGACGCTTAGCGGCGTCGATGTCGACGTCGGTGGCGTCGTCTTGTCGTCCCATAGTGACGTTGGCGTTCGATGCTCCCGATGTCGAGAGATGACATTGTTGGTGTTGTCGAAACTCATCTAGACCGTTGCTGGAGTCTCACGACGTTGGCCTAGTTGGGTAGGCTTTTCGCCGAAAGCGGCGGTGGTGGACGTCGGTGGTGGCCTCCCGCTACGATCGATCGGCCATGATAGCGAGGGGCATCCTCGGGGTAGGCGTACTCGTTGATTGTAGCATCATCAATCTTGGAGGGGGCGTGACGAGACGGCGCCGTGGGGAGCAACGTCGCCGTCGGTGGCGCCCATGGTAGGGCGGTGGCGATGGTAGAGATGACGTCGGAGGTGCGCGTCACGTCGGGCAGCTTGGCCGCGTCTTTGTGTGTTCTTCTTTGGCGTGGCCACCGTTCGTCATGGATGTGGTGGACGGCGTTGTCGTTGACGTGGCGGCTTCTGCTGTGCGACTTGCCAAGTTTCTCGGCGTCTTTGTCACGACTGCGTCAGTGGTCGTCGAAGATTCATTGAGCTCCGCCATGAACGCGATGGTCCATCTTATTTGGGGTGGTGATCCTCGGAAGCCATCGGTGGTGGGAATCGCCCCGGTCTCCGGATACCGGTTGTCGGAACCCGGCTAGATTGGCCGAACCGACACGTGATCGTCGGTTGTTGAAGGGAAGAGAGACGGCGATGGAGGTCGCGACGTCAGCGTCGGCGGCGTGGCAGGCGATGGCGGGCGGGTCGGGCGGGTGGCGAAGCGGCGTGCGTGCGTGGGGGTTAGGGTTTGGGAGCGAAGATAGAACCCGTTGGGGGAGCTACCCCTTTTTTTTTTTTCTGCTTAATCCCAAATGATTACAGCTCCCTTGTATTTATAGTCCGGGGAAGACTTGCACGCTAAGCAATCTCTAGGAGGTTTCCTTATAGATTGGAATACTTCTCTTACAAGCAACCTATTTATTCCCTTTTTTATTCCCTAAATATCTATTACTTAGTGACGGAAGGCGATGACGCGATGACGACGGAGGCGGCGGCCGCCCGCCGTCTTGCGCGTCGCCAAGCAAGCCCTAGGGGGCTTTGTATGCCATGCATGGCCTATGGGCCCCACCTTATTTTGGTTCATGACACATGTCAATCTCTTTTTTTCTGTCGTTAATTTATTTTATTGTTTCCTTCTATCGGTTTAATATGATGCGAGTGAATCTTGAAATGGCTAGCAGTTTTTATTTCAAACCCCGCAGTCATCGACCGTGTTCTAGTATGTTCTAGTTAACCAATCATTTCTTAGTTTGATGCGTGTCAATCTTCATTTTCTATCATTTATTTTACTGTTTCCTCGTCTTAAAATCGCTATCGGCCAAGAAGCTACAGCGACCCAGGCCACTTTCTTTTTATTTTTATCGGTTATCTATTATATTTTTATGTGTTTGTAAGATACTATATATTATCTTGCAATGAATGAATCGTTTGTTATTCTGATGTCGTCAATCTTCTTTTTTTATCATTTGTTTTACTGTTACTTCGTCTTGAAATCGCTATCGGTTCTTATTCAAACCCGACAGTGATCTATGTCCATCGAGATCATTGTCGGGGTACTATTCAACCCGGTAGTGATCTAAATCTTCACCGCCGGTTATGGCTGGTTTCAGGATTTTCTGATTTTCGCGACGTCTGAACTGGTCATTACTGCCGGTGGATTGGATTCCGCGGTCATTGCCAGCGGTAGTGATGAACAATTTGTAGTATTGTTAAGTGCCATCGAGATTAATGGATTAATCGTGGTGGGCTTTCTTAAAAGCTCACCGCTGTTAAAGTTGTTAACTTGGCGGGCTTTCTTAGTTGTCTTCCTTGGTTAACATTGTTTTCTAAAAAAATAATATATAGCAGTGGTAATATATAAAATACAACATATTCATAGCAGATTCGGTTTTTACTAATCAAATAGACACATATGCATAAATACAAGACATTCATACATTATACATTCATGAAACTAATGAAATTGTGAGAGTTCTCACATACGTATGCATCAAATCGACAAAATTGTTAGTTGCCGCACACATGCATGCTACTTCATTCTTCCTAATCCAAACTCCATTGGATGAGCGTATAGTCCAGGACACGTAGCATGGCGCATCATTTCCTGAGCGTCATACTGGGAAGCTGTCTTTCAAAAAAAAAGAAATGGTCTGTGTTAAACTTACATATGTGTTCTAGTATTTGATTGAAGTTATGTTGGTTGACCTATGCCTTCTGCCACTTGACAAAACTAAACCTATTCAAGTGAGATTGCACTATGTTGTCAAAGTCGGCTTTTAGGTTCTTGCAGTGAGAGCAAAGACATATGATTGTCGACGATTCAAACTCACACGGTGTGTTTTTTGTAGCGACAACAAACTTCCTCACTTCATCCATGTACCGCAGACTAACTCTCGACAACAGGTACATGCATTCGGACCTCTCCATACCTGCAAACCTTATATATACAAGCAGCAAATAAGAAGAATTAGAGAAAAGACAAAGTACCATTGACAAATAATAGATATCAAGATCTACAGAAATAGAGGTTTTGTCTCTCCTCCATGAAAATGGATCTAGATCTTGATCTAAAGCACCCAAAGTAATGAAAAAGAGAGGGAAGGAGAATGAGAGACAGAGCCTTAATACATAATGCATCTAGATCTAAAGAAATATAAGCTTTCTCTCTCCATCGTGAATATGGATCTGGATCTAGATCTATAGGACCCAAAGTGATGAAAAAGAGAGGAGGATGGGAGAACCGTTGTACCTCTTGATGTGTCCTCCTCCCCTAGTTCTAAGGAAGAAACCTCAATCCTAATATTTGGTCAATTTTTAGGGCAAAGTATCCCCCATTACTTAGAAGAGGAAGACCCAGGGAGAAAGAAGGGGTGGTTGCATGTGTATTTATTGACTTGGGATTAATCGTGGTATTTAATCCTCATTAACCGTGGCGCACACCTTAACATGCTTGCTACGGTTAATAGGCATTAACCGAGGCGAGTACTTTAGGGCGAAACTGAGGCCGGATGGCTCTAGGTTGGCCAGTTAATAACCATGGAGGGAAAGTGTAAGTGCAATCATCCTCTAATGTGGGTTTTGGCGTTGATGACAATCTAAATAGAGGACTAATGAGATTTATCGAGTTGACAAGCAGGCAACAAGCAAAGAGGACATTGCAAACCTAAAGGAGGAGTACCCCAATTCTTTTTGCAGCTGGTACTTCAAGAAAGGAGGTTTCATTTCATTTTACATTTTGAATTTGAGTATAGGACACGCCGTACTATTAAGAGGGATTAGAACCACTATGTCAAAGCGTGCAACCAAGTGCTCATTTTCACACCACATAACCTAGCTCCAGACTTAGTCAGTGATCAAACTCTTTCCACCTTTCAACTGACTAAGCCTGAGCGGCGGTGCCGCTCGAACATTAGCGGCACTGCCGCTCGTGTTCAGACTGTTGGAAGAGGGAGTATTTATACTTTCCTTTTCTACCCCCAACGGTTACCTTTCTTCTCCTCTGCTCACTTTCGACAGAAAGGCTCTCAAGTGCTCAGCTCTCTCTCTCTCCATTGAAGCTCCTTACTCCCTCAAGCAAATCTATCGGTTCCACCATCGATTCTTGAGTGTGAGGGCTGCAAACTTCGGTTGGAAGAGAGCTCCACTGATCTTCACTGTTCTAGAAGCACTTGGTTCGCACTTTGGCCGGCGGTTGTGGTCTATTGCTCTTGGAGCTTGCTCCTAGCCGGCTACTGCGTCGTCCTTGAGCTTGCCAACTTGTGTGGCAGCCTAGGGAGGTTTGTAACACCCTCTTGCATCTAATACATTACCCCACATCTCTAGGATTCGGTTCCTAGACTTGTGAGCGAGGCAAAGAGGCAAACCTTTGTGGTGAGCTCATTCCTTTGTGGAATCTCAACAACGTGGACTTAGGCAAGCCTTGGTGGCGAGCTGAACCACGGGATAAATCACCGTGTCACCGTGTGCTTGATTTACTTTACATTGCATACATGTTGTTGTTGTTGAGAGGATTTAGGGTTTGAGGCCGATCTCTTTGTATACTCTCGATCTACTTGTTTCAGCTCTCGATCTGCAGTCTATACCTATCCGGGAAGCAAGGAAAATTACTCGATCTACTTTTCATTGGACAGATTTTGAACTGTGAGCTAACTTCTTCTGCAGGAGCGGCGGTGCCACTCAGAGCGGCAGTGCCGCTAAGTGCAAGCGGCGGTGCCGCCTGATAAACTGACAGTGTTTTAAGTTGAATTTTGAAACAGGCCTATTCACCCCCCTCTAGGCGTCCAAATGATCCTACGAGAAAAGCCATCACGAACGCCACGCTTAAGATTTAGGACATATCTTGCAAAATCTTTTTTTTCTGTATTAATGCCTCCTCGCTAGATCCGGTAGTGCTCCGCCTCCACCTATAGGTCCTCGCCTCGGTGTCATAGGATCTAGACACCCACACACGCAGCCCTCAGATCAGCATCTCTAGGGGATGGACCATGAGATGGCTATCTAGATCCACCGCGGATCTAGCTAGGGAAGGAGGGGACCGGGGTAGATCTAGCTGGGGAGCTCCATGCACACGGATTTGGCCGATGTAGGCGGAGCACGCCGAGGGGAGGGTGGGGCAGCCCTGCTCCATGGTTGCCCCATCTGCCGTAGGGAGGAGCGAAGCCACCCCGCGTGTTGCCAAGAGGGGCCGGGCCGGTGAAGATCTCTTGTTTGGTTTTGGCTAATTAGTGACACCTAAGGACTAATCTCTCGATGCTAAGTGTTTGACTAGATTGGAGATTGGTCGTGCCGGAGTTGGTGTGTGGTGATCATGGATGAGGGTTCGAGGTGACCCAAAAGATGATCAAGCATGCAACTCGGTGGAGTTTCGGAGATCAATTGTCCCCAAGGCAAAGGTATAACCATAGGGCTTTTGATTTCACACCCAAGACACCATAGAGGGTGTGGGTGGTTATAGGATCAATAAGCCGTACTATAAAGAGGGGAAACTTATCGTACATATCGGTCCTCATGTGCCTTTAGGTTCAAAATTCATATGCATGCATTCTAACCTAAAGAGCTAACTCCGCGCTTGTCCAAAATGTTTTGAAAATGCTAACACATGGTGTCGAGGTGTTCTTCGACGTGTCGGCAACAAGAAACAAGTGACGGAAGTCGGTTTGGAGCAAAGGCGAAGGAACGACGGCGAAACGACGGATTTTTGCAGCTTCAGCGCGTGACCGGACGCCTTGACCGAAGTCGGAGGAATGTGACCGGGCGCACCGGTGTGCGGGTCCGTCAAAATTCCGAGAGCATGTTTTGGAGCTTTTCGGGAGGGCGGCCGGGACGCACCGACCGGATGCTTCCCGGTGCTGACCGAAGCACCGAGCGGACGCTTGACCGGGCGCTCAAGGGCGGGGTCCGTGCCTTTGTTTGGGTCGTGTCGGTTGTGACCGGACCCACCGACCGGACTCAGCGGTGAGTCCGTCCGTCTGCGTCCCCGGTCGCGCTGCAAAACCGTGGGTTCCCCCAACGGCCACATTTCGTGGTGTGGGGTATTTATACCCCCTTGGCTGCCTCTTGCTCTCTCTCTTGGTCATTTGAATCATTCCTAACATCTTTGAGCAAGCAAGCAAGCCTCCCTCCTCTCTCATTCTTGATTTGAGCTTCATTCTTGAGAGAAGAGTTGATCCAAGTGCATGGCATCGAGTTCTTGCATCTAGAGGCACTTGGGGATCGTTGTGAGCCGGTTGGTTTCTTGTTTCTCTTGGAGACACCGCTCCTAGCCGGCTTGGAGGATTGGTGGAGTTGTTGGCAAGAAGAGGTGATTGTTTCTTGGCCACCTCCGGTTGATTTGTGAGAGGATTACGCACTCCTCGTCGGGAAGACCAAGTGCAAGGAATACATTGCTCGTGTCTTGGGTACCACACTTGTTGAGTGGTGTGTTGAGGCTAGCAAGGGCACCGCCTAGCTCAAACACCATCCTTGTGTTGGTCGGCACAACCGGAGAGTAACTTGTCGGTGTACAAGCGAACTCCGGATGAACAAATCGACTTGCTCATTGTCTCGGTGTGTGGATCATCACCTTCGTGTGATTGATAGTTTTTCTTCTTCCCGGTGATTGGTTGACATCCTCTACATGTCGGTATAACAAGCTTCTCACTCTTGCATTACTTTGCTAGATTACTTTGAGTAGAGAGCTAGCACTTGCTTGTGTAGGTTGTTCTTGCTAGCCTAAGGATCATATTAGGATTGCTCACTAGTTAGAGTAGTGACATAGTCTTTGATTGACTTAGAGATCATAGAATATATTTAGAATTGTCACTAGAGGCTTGCAAGACAATAGAGCTAGTGCAAACCGCTTTACGCCGTGTTTTATACTAATCGGTTTGTTTAGTTGAGCTTGTAGAAAATTTTTATAGGCTATTCACCCCCCCTCTAGCCATCTAGGACCTTACAAGTGGTATCAAAGCCGTGGTCACCATATTTGAAGGCTTAACAACCTTGGTGTGATAGTATGGCTCATGTTGTGTTCAACCATGTTGGGGGAAAGCCTCCATTCTTTGATGGGGTCAAGAATTTTGACTATTGGAAGAGAACCATGAGAATGTACTTGGGATCAATCAATGACCAAGTATGGGAAGTGACCGAGAAGGATTATGCTATCCTTGATCCAACCAACCTCACTCCCACCGACAAGGCTAACAAGCAATGCAACACCATGGCATTGAACACTTTGTACAATGGCATGGATGTCAAGGTGTTTGAGGGCATCAAGGACCTTGAAAGAGCAAGTGAAGTTTGGGAGAAGCTTGGTAAGACTTATGAGGGCACAAAGATGGTGAAAAGTGTCAAATTATATGTGCTCAAGAGTGAGTTTGAGAACTTCAAGATGAAGAAGGATGAAAGCATACCGGACACATTCCATAGGCTTCAAGTGATTGTCAATGATCTCAAGGCTTTGGGTGTGAAGACATTGGATAGAGACTTTGGGCACAAATTCTTGATGTGTTTGCCCAAAAGATTTGCTATGTTGAGGAAGATCCTATTTAGAGGTGCATTGGACACCATGACACCTAGTGACTTGCTTGGTGAAGTGCTAACCGATGAGCAAGTTGATGGAATGGAAGATGAAGTTGAGAAGGAAGATGACAAGAGCAAGAAGGTTGTGGCATTCAAGGCCACCACCACATCATCCAAAGCTAAGGGCAAGTCCAAGGCTCAAGAAGAAGATGATGAGGAAATCAACCTTGAAGAGATTGATCAAGAGTTTGCTATGTTTGTGAAGAAATTTAGCAAAGTCTTGAAGAGCAAGAAGTTTGGGCAAGGCTCTAGAAGAAGAAATGATTCATCCAAGAGCAATGAAGAGCCAAGAAAATACTTTGAGTGATAGCCCTTATCACATCCTTGCCGATTGCCCAATCAAGAAAGAAAAAAGAGAAGATGAAGGCATACAAGGGTGGCAAGACAAACAAGAAGAGCAAGACCATGACATTCAAGAAAACAAATGATGGTGCTTTTGTTTGTTCTTGGGATAGTGATGGCTCCTCCGATGAAGAGGAAGAGAAGCCCAAGGCCATGAGTGCAATTGGCCAACACAAGACGTCATCCCTCTTCGGCTCATCACCTTCATGCTTCATGGCTAAGGCCACTAAGGTATCATTGCATGAGCATGAAGAACTAAATGCTAATGAAGTAAAATATGATAGTGATGATGATGATGATGATGATGATGAACCCACTAGAGATGACCTTTTAGAGATGCTTAAGCAAACTCATATCATGCTTAAGACTAAGGACAAGGAATGTAAAGCTTTGCAAAAGAGTGTAAAAACTCTTGAGCAAAACTTTAGGGAGCTAGAGGCCACCCATGAGGGTCTAAAGGAAGACCATGGGGAATTGGAGCTAGCTCATACAAGGCTTCAAAAAGCTCATGCCTTGCTCTTAGAGAAGAATGATAGAGCTTCCTCAATCATCAAGAAGGATGTTGGTTCAACATGTGACATCATAGATGAACCCCTTGTGGTTGATGTTGAAGAACCATCCATTCCTTCCACATCCACATCAACCCACTCAAGCTATACTAGTAGTGATGGAGTAATTTTAGATTCATCACTAAAAGTTGAGAATGAGACTCTCAAAAGAGAGGTGGATGAGCTCACCCACTCCTTGAGGAAGGCATATGGTGGGGATGCCCGCTTGCTAAAGTGCTTGGGTAGCCAAAGGTTTTCCCTTAACAAGGAAGGCTTAGGCTATGTCCCCAAGAAAGGCAAGAAGGCCTTTGCTACTCCAAAGTCTAGCTTTGTGAAGAGCAATGGGTCCTATTGCAATAGATGCAAGCAAGTGGGGCATCAAGAGCATAAATGTGCTAAAATGAACATGAACAAGAAATCAAGCAAAGTGCATTCCATACATTTTGATTCTTGTTATTTGCTTACCAAGGGTGAGAAGGGTGTCAAGACAAAGTTTGTTGGTACACCCATTGTTGGCCCAAAGAAGAAGGCAATTTGGGTACCAAAGGCTTTGGTTTCTAACCTCCAAGGACCTAAAGGCAAATGGGTACCTAAATCTTATTGATTTTCTTGTAGGTGAATTACAAGATTGGGGGTAACCATTGGATTCTTGATAGTGGGTGCACTCAACATATTACCGGTGATGCAAGGAAGTTCAACATCATTGATTCAAATCAAGAGAATGGCAAGCCTATTACATTTGGTGATAGCAAAAGTGGCAAGATACAAGGCATTGGCAAGATAGCAATAACCAATGATTTGACTTTATCAAATGTGGCACTAGTGGACATATTGAAGTACAATTTGCTTTTCGGTGGCACAAATTTGTGATCTTGGTTACAAGTGCATCTTTGGTGAAGATAGTGTTGAGATAGTGAATACAAAAGATTCAAGCTTGATCTTCAAGGGGATAAGATTTGACAACCTCTACCTTGTGGATTTTGGTGCTAGTGAGACTCAAATTAGTACATGCTTGATATCTCAATCTAGCATGGGTTGGCTATGGCATAGAAGACTTGGTCATGTTGGCATGAAGCAACTCAACAAGTTAGTGACACATGATCTAGTAAGAGGCTTGAAGGATGTTCACTTTGAAAAGGACAAGCTATGTAGTGCATGTCAAGCCGGCAAGCAAGTTGCCAACACTCATCCAAAGAAGAGCTTCATGAGTACTTGCAAGGCATTTGACTTGATCCATATTGACTTGTTTGGCCCAACCGCATATACAAGCATTGGTGGCAACAAGTATGGATTTGTGATTGTGGATGCCTATACAAGATTCACTTGTGTGTTCTTTTTCTCAATGAAAAGAGTGATACATATTCAATCTTCAAGACATTTCTCAAGAGGGTGCACAATGAGTTTGACATCATAGTGAAGAAAGTGAGAAGTGATAATGGAAGTGAGTTCAAGAACACAAGAGTTGATGAGCTATGTGATGACTATGGAATCATGCATCAACTTTCGGCCAAGTATACACCACAATCAAATGGCCTAGTTGAAAGGAAGAATAGGACTCTCATTGAGATGGCAAGATCAATGCTTAGTGAGTACAATGTGAGTCAATTATTTTGGGCCGAAGCAATCAACACCGCATGCCACTACATCAATAGATTGTATTGCCATCCCATGATGAACAAGACACCTTATGAGCTATTGAATGGAAGAAAGCCAACCATTGCATACTTTAGAGTATTTGGGTGCAAATGCTACATATTGAAGAAGGGTGCAAGACTTGGCAAGTTTGACAAGAGGTGTGATGAGGGGTTCCTACTTGGTTATTCCACCACAAGCAAAGCATATAGAGTGTGGAACAACTCAAGTGGTGTATTGGAAGAAGTCCATGATGTAGAATTTGATGAAACCAATGGGTCCCAAGATGAAGATGAGAACCTTGATGATGTTAGTGGATCTCAATTGGTAAATGCCATGAGGGGTATGGATATTGGTGATATAAGGCCAACTCAAGTTGATGATGACAACAAAGATGAGATGCAATCAACTCAAGCTAGTGGTGCTCAATTTCAAGATCAACAACAAGCTAGTACATCATCTCAAGCAACAACAAGTGACCAACCAAGCTCAAGCAACCAAGTCCCAATACTCCAAAGCTCAAGCATAGCTAGAGATCACCCAATTGATCAAATTGTTGGTGATATTGCAAGTGGAGTACAAACAAGAGGAAGACTAGCGGCCTTTTGTGAACACTTTGCTTTTGTGTCACAAGAAGAGCCCGAAAAAGGTTGATGATGCCTTGAAGGATGAAGAATGGGTCATTGCAATGCAAGAAGAGCTCAACAACTTTGATAAAAACAAGGTTTGGGAATTGGTAGAGAGACCAAAGGACTACAATGTCATTGGAACCAAATGGGTCTTCAAGAACAAGCAAGATGAAGATGGCATTGTTGTGAGAAACAAAGCAAGACTAGTTGCACAAGGTTACACTCAAGTAGAGGGTCTTGACTTTGGTGAAATATATGCTCCGGTTGCAAGACTAGAGGCAATTAGAATTCTATTGGCCTATGCATGTGCACACAACATCAAGCTCTATCAAATGGATGTCAAGAGTGCTTTTCTCAATGGATTTATCAATGAGCTAGTGTATGTTGAGCAACCACCCGGTTTTGAAGATTACCATCATCCCAACCATGTGTACAAGTTGAACAAGGCATTGTATGGGTTGAAGCAAGCACCTAGAGCATGGTATGAGAGGTTGAGAGACTTCTTACTCAAGAAAGGCTTCAAGATGGGCAAAGTTGACACTACTCTCTTCACCAAGAAGATTGGAAAGGATTTGTTTGTTATGCAAATATATGTTGATGATATCATCTTTGGATCAACAAATCAAGAGTATTGTGAAGAGTTTGCCAAGATGATGGCAAAAGAATTTGAGATGTCTATGCTTGGAGAGCTCACATACTTCCTTGGTCTTCAAATCAAGCAAATGAAGAATGGCACCTTCATTAGTCAAGGGAAATACATTAGAGACATGGTCAAGAGGTTTGGATTGCGAGATGCCAAGGGCATCAATACACCAATGGTACCAATGGATCATTGGACAATGATGAAAGTGGCAATATGGTTGATCAAAGGTACTATAGGTCATTGATTGGAAGCTTACTCTATGTGACCGCTTCTAGGCCCGATGTGATGTTTAGTGTGGGCAAGTGTGCAAGGTTTCAATCCTCACCTAGAGAGAGTCATCTCACCGCATCAAAGAGAATATTGAGGTACTTAAAGCACACTCAAAATGTTGGGCTATGGTTTCCCAAGGGGTCAAACTTTGAGCTTATTGGATATTCGGACTCCGACTATGGGGATGCAAGGTTGATAGAAGAAGCACAAGTGGCACTTGTCAATTCCTTGGAAGATCTCTAGTATCTTGGTCCTCAAAGAAGCAAACCGGTGTGACACTTTCAACCGCCGAGGCCGAATAGATTAGTGCCGTAGTTGTTGTGCACAATTGCTATGGATGAGATCAACATTGAAGGATTATGGTTTTGATTTCCATCATGTGCCTTTGTATTGTGACAATGAAAGTGCTTGCAAGATGACTCAAAACCCGGTCCAACATACAAGAACCAAGCACATTGACATAAGGCATCACTTCATAAGGGATCATCAACAAAAGGGGTGACATTGCTATCCAACCTATTGGCACCGAAGATCAACTAGCCGATATCTTTACAAAGCCACTAGATGAGAAGAGGTTTTGCAAGCTAAGAAATGAGTTGAATATCCTTGACTTCTCCAACATGAGTTGAATGCACCCCACTATCATGACATGCCCCTCCATCAAGCAAAGCAAAGGTGAAATTGTTTGACATGGCATTCATGTTATCTAAGGACTTGTTAGAACATATAGACATATAACTTGTGCCTTAGGAAGCATTCATGGAAAATAAAAAGGATTTCAATGTATGTATGCCATCACTATTGCTATTTATGCTTGTTTGATCTAGTGATGACATATGACATGTTTATGGGCTTGCAATCTCAAGTGTTGAATTTGACTATCTTTTCACACATATGCTTCAACATAGGCAAGATAACCCTTGTCATGAGGTGTGAAGAAGCTTGTCTTTGGTTCAAACCGAAATATATGTTTGACAAGTGATCCAAATTTGACCAAATTTGAGCACTATTCTCTCTTCCATAACACAACATGGTCATACCTTTTGTGAAAATTATCGACAAAGGGGAGAGATTAGTGCATGAAAGGTTTTGGAAAATTAAAAAAATTCACATGTTTTTTGAAAATCTTTCATGAAGGTCATGAATTTACAAGTGGTTCACACAAGTAGGGGAGCAAGCTCATAGACAATTTATTGCATTTGATTGTGCACTAACATATGACTTGCTCATTGCACATGTATTTAAATTCAATATACATGCTTGTGTGGTGTATGCTAGTTTTCACAAGATGCTTTTCAAGTGGTTGAATAACTAGCATGCATAGAGAGCTAGCTAGATTTTCTAAAATTCCGCTCTTAATTCAAGTACCTTGCTCATAATGTGATCTCACATGGTACTTTGAGTTTTGATGAAAATCTAGTTACCTTGATGCTTGTATGGTGAAAATGGCGCAACTCCGATTGGTATCACGCTTCAAAGGTCCATTTCTTTCACCTAAGCCTCATTTTGGTAACATAGATCACCCTCAATTTCAATATTCATACATGTATGCAATGCTTCGTTCCAAACTCGTGGCATACATGTAGGGGAGCTCATGCTACCAAAACCGAACTATGATGATTGTCCAATCCTATGATTGTAAGCAAAATGCTTGGACAACCGTTGTATGTTCAAAAACATTAATCATAAAACCTTTATGCGGGTTGTCACCAATTACCAAAAAGGGGAGATTGAAGATCTCTTGTTTGGTTTTGGCTAATTAGTGACACCTAAGGACTAATCTCTCGATGCTAAGTGTTTGACTAGATTGGAGATTGGTCGTGCCGGAGTTGGTGTGTGGTGATCATGGATGAGGGTTCAAGGTGACCCAAAAGATGATCAAGCATGCAACTTCGGTGGAGTTTCGAGATCAATTGTCCCCAAGGCAAAGGTATAACCATAGGGCTTTTGATTTCACACCCAAGACACCATAGAGGGTGTGGGTGGTTATAGGATCAATAAGCCGTACTATAAAGAGGGAAACTTATCGTACATATCGGTCCTCATGTGCCTTTAGGTTCAAAATTCATATGCATGCATTCTAACCTAAAAGAGCTAACTCCGCGCTTGTCCAAAATGTTTTGAAAATGCTAACACATGGTGTCGAGGTGCTCTTCGACGTGTCGGCAACAAGAAACAAGTGACGGAAGTCGGTTTGGAGCAAAGGCGAAGGAACGACGACGAAACGACGGATTTTGCGGCTCGGGGCGTGGCCGGGGCGCGGTGGCCGGAAGCTGGAGGAATGTGGCCGGGGCCGCGACCGGTGTGCGGGTCGGTCAAAATTCCGAGAGAGCATGTTTTGGAGCTTTCGGCCGAGGGCCGGCCGGACGCCCGACCGGATGCTTCCGGTCTTGGCCGGGAAGCACCGAACGGACGCTGACCGGGACGCTCAAGGGCGCGGGGGTCGAGGCACTTGTTTGGGTCGTGTCGGTTGTGACCGGACCCACCGACCGGACTCACCGGGTGAGTCCGGTCGATCACGTCCGGTCCGTCAGCCGCGCAAACCGTGGGTCTCCCCCCTTTCGGCCACATTTCGTGGTGTGGGGTATTTATACCCCCCTTGGCTGCCTCTTGCTCTCTCTCTTGGTCATTTGAATCATTCCTAACATCTTTGAGCAAGCAAGCAAGCCTCCCTCCTCTCTCATTCTTGATTTGAGCTTCATTCTTGAGAGAAGAGTTGATCCAAGTGCATTGCATCGAGTTCTTGCATCTAGAGGCACGTGGGGATCGTTGTGAGCCGGTTGGTTTCTTGTTTCTCTTGGAGACACCGCTCCTAGCCGGCTTGGAGGATTGGTGGAGTTGTTGGCAAGAAGAGGTGATTGTTTCTTGGCCACCTCCGGTTGATTTGTGAGAGGATTACGCACTCCTCGTCGGAAGACCAAGTGCAAGGAATACATTGCTCGTGTCTTGGGTACCACACTTGTTGAGTGGTGTGTTGAGGCTAGCAAGGGCACCGCCTAGCTCAAACACCATCCTTGTGTTAGTGTCGGCACAACCGGAGAGTAACTTGTCGGTGTACAAGCGAACTCCGGGTGAACAAATCGACTTGTTCATTGTCTCGGTGTGTGGATCATCACCTTCGTGTGATTGATAGCTTTTTCTTCTTCCCGGTGATTGGTTGACATCCTCTACATGTCGGTATAACAAGCTTCTCACTCTTGCATTACTCTGCTAGATTACTTTGAGTAGAGAGCTAGCACTTGCTTGTGTAGGTTGTTCTTGCTAGCCTAAGGATCATATTAGGATTGCTCACTAGTTAGAGTAGTGACATAGTCTTTGATTGACTTAGAGATCATAGAATATATTTAGAATTGTCACTAGAGGCTTGCAAGACAATAGAGCTAGCGCAAACCGCTTTACGCCGTGTTTTATACTAATCGGTTTGTTTCGTTGAGCTTGTAGAAAATTTTTATAGGCTATTCACCCCCCCCCCCCTCCTGCCATCTAGGACCTTACAGCCGCCCCTCGCTAGGGTCATCCTGCGCGCCGACTGGAGGAAGATAGGGTAGGAGGGGCAGGTCTGGATGGGGGAGAGGAGTGCATCACCAGGAGCTCGCCGCCGTGGAAGTGGATTATGTGCCACCACCGGCCTCTAGATCCCCAACGCCGTGCTGCCATGGAGGAGGGAGAGATGGAGTGGTGGAGAGAATAAGGGAGAGTTGCATAGGAGAGAGATGGAGTGTCCGGTGGAGGGGGAGGAGTCACGCGACACAGAGGGGGAGGCTGACCAGGGAAAGGAGAGGAGTTAGGGTTTGGCGGGCTTGCTGCTATATATATAAGGAGCCTGTTATTGGCCCAGATGGGTTGTCTGAGCCTAAACCTTATAAGTTAACCTCCTTGGACAACGTATTTTCCGTAGTGGTTGCGATAGAACAACTACTTCCGTCAATTGATATTGATCGTGGCAGGCGCCTTAAAAATGTTTGCCTTGGTTCATAAAAAATGACCACCTTGGTTAATGCCCGGAATTAACCCATGCGATTTACAGTCCTGCCCTCCTTGGGAAAAATAGAAATGCCTCACAAAAGATTTCATATAGTAGTGTAGAGTGAGATGTATATACGGCCATGCAGCCCAAGGCCTGGTGGCCCGGCCCGCAGCTCGCTATTTTGGCCTGGCCCGAGCACGGCACTGCCCGGTGACCAATAGGCACAGGGGTCACGCGGTGCGGAGGACCAGCCGGTGGCTGGGCCGCACCCTAGGCTTGCGTCATGGCTCGATAAAATGACATGGCCCGATGGTGACCCGGCCTACTAATAACTCCACCCCAATCCCCAACTCCGGTTGTACTATAGCAAGCACGAGGGGCGAGTCGGGTGGAAGTCGCGAGTGTCTCCTGCGTTGTGAGCCCGACCTAGCGTTGCCCTTGCTCCTCCTCGCGATCAGAGCCACCTTCTACGGCCAGCTGCGCCTAGCGGCGCCCTGCGCTCTTCCACTCTCGGCGAGCTGCTCCTTCTCCGCCCTCGCCCCTGGTGGGCGCATCGGCATAGTTGCTCCCGGCTGCGGGCTGCGCCCCGTGCTAAGATGCAGTGGGAGGAGCTTGCGACCATTTTCTGCCACTGCGCACGCTGGCTTCCTCCTCTTCCTCCTCTCCCTAGACCTCGCACTAGCCATGGCCTCCAAGCGGAGGCTGCGAGCAAAGGCGCTCTTCCTCGACACCGGCGGCTCTTCTCAGACCCGGGCGACGGGCGCCGCGGCGGCGCGGAGGCTCACCTAGGCGACAGCGCGCCGGCGGCCAGCGTGTCGTGCTCGTCGTGCCCCCGAGCACGCCGTGCTCACGGGCTGGCCCGGCACCCTACACTTCTATACACAGCTGATTTTGCATAGCATTTCGAAATCATTTTCCGTGGCGGTTATTTAGAAAACGGCCACCGTTAATGCCCCAATTAACCGTGGCGGTTTTTCCATTAACCGTGGAGGTTTTAAAAACCGTCATGGTAAATAGAATAACCGTGGTGATTTTTATATTTAGCCCAACCCGAGGAGCCCAAATCCCATTTCGATGGCCACAAATATATATACGACACTAGGATTTCACTTGACTTCCAGAGCTGACCCTCCCTCGATCTCCTTTCCCGTGTTCCCTCTCCCGGTGGCGCTTCCTCCTCTCACTCCCTCTCTCTCCACCACTCCCTCTCCCTCTCTCTCGGTGAAGCCGCTCCCAACGTTAGCGCCATCCCTCTCCCTCCCCTTCCTTACGCCGATGTGGAGGCGCGGCGGGCGCTCTCGTGGAGGTGCGCGCGGCAACGGCGGCGGGGCGTGAGTGTGGGATGGCGGCGCGGTGGCGGATCTCGGCGCACCAACCTCTCCGGCGGTGGATCCGAGTCCATGGCGGCCCCTCCTCCTCGGCAACGGCGGCGGCCCCTCCTCTCCCCGGCTCGGCGGCTTGGGGCAGGGACGGCGCGGCGCGCGACCCTCACGAAAGACGGCGTGGCGTCGGCACCGAGCTTCGGCGGCGTGCCTCCCCTTCCTCGAGCTCCCGGGCATAGCGGCGCTCCCCTTCCCCAAGTTTGCCCGATCTGCGGCTGCGGTGGCCGGATCGGCGGCCGTGGTGGCGGATCTGTAGCCGGCGTGGCGGATCTGCAGCCGCGGTGGCGGCGGATCGGGCGGCGGGCGGCCAGCGCGCCCGGCAGCGGCGGATGGGCTTGTGGACGGGCCCCCGGATGGGCTCCCATGGGCTCGAGGTTTTTATTATTTTATTTTATTAGCGGTGGCGTGCAAAAAACCGCCACGAAGTTCCTCCATTTCGGTGACCTTATGTTGATGGCGGGCAGGAAAACCACCGCCCGAAAATCGATTTTGCACGCCACCGAAGTTCATTTATCTAGTAGTGCTAGCAGTCGTGCCTAGGCGGAGGCGAGCACGCGAAAACCGCACTGCCGCCGATACGGTGGCACGGCGAGCACCGGCACGCGGCACAGCATGGCACGTTGGCCATGTATAGTGAGATGGATCGTAGTTCCTAGATTTGCAAATCACTAAGTGACAACTTTATATTTTATTTGGCTTGAGACAATGGTGATGTATGTTGACACAGGTTGACAAGATTGGCTAACGGCTAGATGGTTTCAATAGATAGTAGCTGAGATGTCACCCCTTCGGATTGTTGTTCTATTGTGGAATGGAGCTCACCAAATGAGAATTAAAGACTATCTTGCATTCTTGCTTTAGTATCAGTAGAAATTACAGAACCACAACCACATGATAGAAAGTGGGAAAAAAAGAACACGAAAGAACGATGATAATAGCTTTCAGCCCAAAAATTGATTCGTGATAGATATGGTCGTGTCCAAGATTGCAATTGGATGAATACAGAGACGTGTTGACGAAGAGAGGGTCTGAGGTTTCATGTAAACTTTTATTGACACCTAGGATGTAGGAAGGCGTGTTGTATTGAATTTTTTCTTACTCCCCTCCATCCGTTTTTCATACATCACGTTTGACCACCATCTTATTCAAAAAGTTTCATATGTATTTTTGATTTTGTTATAACTTATTTATCATTAGAGATACTTTAATGCTGATTTATCTATTTTACAATTTACATAAATTTTTTAAATAGAACGAAGTGGTCAAATACGATGTCTAAAAGTTAAAGAAACGACATTCTTTTTAGGACGGAGGAAGTATCTTAACACAAAGACATACAAATCTTTTATGTAATCGACAAAAAATAAAGAGACGACTGATATAGTCTCTACAACATAAAAGGGATGAAAAGGAGGCCTTCGTTTCGTGCGGTCAAAAATTTTCCGTTCCCCCACCTCCACCAGTGCGATCCCACATCGTAAAAAAGGAAACCAACGTCACCGTGCGATCCCAGCCTGGTGGCCTTCTCTCCAAATACCACTTCCGACAAACCCACCCAAAATCTTTTTTTTTTTTTTTTTTATACAATGCCACCCAACAATAAGTTAGTGGATCCCGAAATCGCGCACCTGTGTCGCTCCTCTTCTACGTAAAATCGCAGCAACTGATATGGAGACCGCCGGTGCAAAAAAAGGAAGGAAGGAAACAAGGCACACCGTGATTACCGTGATCACGGCGACCTCCGCCTTCATATCCCACCGAGCCTTCGCGCGGGCACTATGAAGCCCGACGAAACCTTCTTTCCGACGTCCTGCCGCGATCACCATCCCAGCGCCCTCGTGACAAGGAGCCGCTGTGATCCTAGGCACGGGGCCGCGTGGAGAAGCAACTTGACATCAAGGTTTGACCCCTCCTCGACTCTTGCCTCTTCAACTCTTGCCTGCTTCATTCTCCATGCCTTCATGGTCTCTCTCCGTGGTCTGCGACACACGGGACAGTTTGGTCAACGCCGTTGGAACACCGCCGCATCCACGACGCCCGCGCCATCATCGTTGTCATCTTTGCCATGCGTCAGCGCCGCCATCGTCATGTGTGGTGGAGGTAGTCCATCGATCTACCCATTGTTCATGCCGTTGCAGTTTGGTTGCCGTTCTGTTCTTCTCACCGAGCTTTAGGGTTTGGTACCCCCGCTGAGTCGCCATGGCGGCGTCCTTAGACAAATAAGCTACTCTTGATCTTCAGCCGTGCCTGTCCATCCCTGTTGACGGTAACCAACTACAGATCAAACACCATCAACATACACCAAAATAACCTAATAGGGATTATAAATTAACAAATTCCATAGTTTTGGTGTATAATTGGTTTTGCAGGTACAACTCAAGTATATGTGCACTTTGGGCCAAAATATAAAGAAAAGAAGAATAAAACAATAAATAGAAAAGGCGAAAAAGGAGACAACTGGCAAGCCAAGCCAACTTACCTCGGTTGGGTCATTAACTCAAGTTTTCCACACCAGCACTGAGCCCAACACGACGAAACAAGGAGACACACCAAAATTGGGCGGTTTGGGGCCGACCATTGTGCGACCGCACCTTTATTCTGACCGGTGGGCCCGAACGCGCGTGGCGGTTCCATTACTCGAGGAATGTCGGTGGCGCCATGGACCAGGTTCAGTGCACCTCCAAACCGCCTATCTTTGGTCGGTTTGGCCATAATGGGGAGGAGCACATCCAAAGACCCCCCTACACTTAAGCTATAAAAGGAGGCCCTCTACCTCTCCCTCAAGACACACAACAAGGAGAATTCAACACACTTGAGCAAGATAGTAGATTAGTCTTCTTTTCTTCTTCCAATTCTAGAGTGTGAGAGAGGGAAAAGCTAGAAGGATACTTTGCTCCTTCTACTCGGAGTTGTCGGAGTGCCCTCAGTGTTCTGCGGTTCCTAGGAGGTCGGAGTGCGGACTTGTCGACACCCGCGACGGTTGTACCTCTACAAGCTTCTCAAGCTTGTGCTTTCGGCTTATTGTCTTTTCAAGCATATTATCTTAAGTTGTTATAAACTTGCGGGATCGGTAGATTGTCTCGTAAGAGCGTTAGTTCTTAGTGAAGGAACTCTTTGACCGAGAAACCTTGGCCAACATCAAGAACTGTGACCAATAGTGCAAACGTGGTGTTTGGACTAGCGTTCACCTACCTTTTGCGGAGCATCCCACGGTCGTGGGGGTAGGCGGCAGGGTCATGACAGCCTTGTCCGTCCCTTGTAATCCCCCCTCATTCGGGTGTGACGTAGAGCTAATTGCCGGACACTGCCTGGTATTGGGCGTGGGCCAGTGCCTGAAGTAAGGAGATAACAACCCGAGAAATCCATGCCTGAAAATCTAAGCCCATAAAGATACCTCACTACTGTTGACATCAGATTTTGGTCAAGGAAGACTCGGCCCAGAAATTGTGGCGAACAGAGAATACCGACTTGAAAGAGAGAAGAGAGCATTCGATAAAGCTAACGTCATTGGTACCGGCATTCGGCAAAACCAACACGAGGGCGTGAGGCTTCCAGGCTCCTAATGTGATGAAGATGCCAGACGATTCCAGTTAGAGGTGCATGCATGCGTGCGTGACCAATCAGACCTCAATACATTGATCAGGGAAACTTCATTCGGCAAGCTAAGCAAAGGAGATATAAAGAAGTCGTGCACAAACGGAACTTTGGGAAATATCTAGACATATGAGAATATTATATTAAACAACCAAAGACGCGTACGCACATATGGAGGAGCTAAATATACGACAGTCTACATGAAGAGTCGTGATCAGATAGATACATATGGCGTCCAGGTATGCAATCGGCAAGAGGCTGGACTATACATATATATGCATGGCCGTTCGGATGACGTGTCCGCATGCAACAAGGAAAATATATCAACGTGCGAGACCTGGGTAAGAGATATGTCGGACGATGAAGCTTCACCAGAAAGGCTCTATAAATAAGGAAATTAGTGTTTATATATTTTAATATTCCTTGTGTTAAGTTAGGCAAGTATATAGTCGGTACGGCATATTGTCACATCTACCCAATCAATACAACAAACCCAGCTCCGCGCCACCCTTCAAGTCCAAGTCGTTGTCGTCGATCTACTGCGAGAGGAACCTCGACCCGTGTCGACCTCCGTAAGTACCGGCAACCTTGCATCATGTCTAGTATCGTCGGGTAGGATTTAGATTATTGCAAGTAGTCTTGTTTTACGCTTAGATCGTCCGGCCGGATTTAAGCTATTGGAACAAGAAGGTTCTTTGTCGATCATGAGCCATCCGGTGGGCTAAGGTCTGGCTTAGAGCTAGTTATCGGCTTCATTAGATTTTGGCAAGATCTAATGAATTCATTAAGTTACCGTGTCTTGCATGTTCTTTAATTATTATTTAATTATGTTTGCACACACTTTTTGCCCAATTTAGATTGATATGGCTCGGTTTTTTATCTTATCATAGATCTAGTTGTCTTTAATGCTTTCAATATTTATCTTGTCGTACTACTAGATCTATCTGTTCATCATAGCCGAGTTTAGATCAATCTGAATTGTCACGTGTTGCGGGTCCGTGTATGTTTAGATCTTGACAGAATTATGTCATCCGGTGGACATAGATCTATGGGTTACTCTAGAACTACTAGGCGTCGCGGCGGACTAGAGTTTCAGTTTAATCGATAGATTTTTACGTATGAGTTCCTTCTTCATGGACCCCGATTCGGCAAGCTTGTCGAACACGCTTACACTTTCACGTGTAATGATTATTTATAGATTACTGTTTAGATATATGCATGCTTTTAGTTTACCATGATTAGATCGTATCATCCGGTGGATTAATCTAGTTGTGAGAAGTGGTTTAGATCTGTACAAGTCGTGGTCATCATGCGGTGGATTAGCTTGTTAAGGGTTTAAGCTAGACGGGTTTAGGAAGGCTAGGCGTCGCGGCGGACTAGTTAGATGAAACCTATGCATGTGTTAGATTTAGATTAGATTTATATTTATGATTTACCTTCTTTTATGTATCATGTTGTCAATTAATTCGATCCACGCAATGAGCTTTACAACACCATATCTTGATGATCGGTTTACTTGTTCGAACATGTCTTCTTATGTTCACTCGGTAACAGTGCTTTTACATATTCTTGCCGAATGCTTTCATACAATTGCAAACAGATAGCTTCCATAACTATATGTCATCATAACCGCTCCAGGGTCATACATGCGGAACTGTCTTGGTCTCATCGCACGCACGTTCGATCTTACACTTTGTTCCCTTGTCAATTTACAGGTCAAATTGACTGCACGCACCGTTCAAAACACTCGGGCGGTCGAAGTAAAGCTAGCTAATCCGACTTGTCAGTGTGTGAGGCACAAGAGGCACTTTTTGCCCGAAGTAAGGTGATAACAACCCGACAAATCCATGCCTGAAAATCTAAGCCCATAAAGATACCTCACTACTCTTAGAACATAACATTGCCTTGAGTAGATACAGGCCAGAAATCCCTCCTCAAGCAACCGTCCTTGCGAAATTTGTGGTAGCCTGCTTACCACGGGTGAAGTGCTACAACGGTATTTTCCTTGCGCTTGCGGACTTTGCTGCTTTAAGCTAAGAAACACCAACAATCCTCATTCAGTTTTGTAAGCAACCTAGCACTCTTAGTAAACAAGAGGAATAAGTTATGTTCATACCGAGATTGTTGTTGAGGTTGCCGGAGAACTGGTTCATACCGAGGTTCTTGTCGAGGGTGCGGGTGAAGCTTCCAGTGGCAGCAGATCTGAAAACTCAAGTGTGTCACACAGATATCCCACAGTTAGTATATAAGCATAATACATGCATCTCATCAGTTGACCTTAGCAGCCCTGTGCTTTAGTTGAAACAAATAGGAAAAAAGAACTACATCCAGTGAAGAACATAGCTAAAACCTATACACTCCCTAAATTCAGATGGCCGGTCACTGCACAAATAAGGATGAAGATTTTTGGTGCTTCTATTAATCATCTGGTAGCTAAGAGATGGTCACACAACATGTGCTACAACACTGAAGATGAAATAAGAAAATTGAGGATAAAATTCGCAGCCACCCAGTAATAAACTGCTATATTTTGCTACTTCAAAATGTGTGATTTATTCAAGAAGAGCAAGTTTAATTAAGTATTCATTCTTGGTTAAAATCAAATAAAACAAAAAGGAAACAACAATGTCGACCATAAGAACATTAATAGAAAATAAACATAAAACAAGGCAATAATAAAGATTTGGAACAGAAAGCATCACCTTAACAAAAGAAATCATCCCAAAAAACACATGGAAAAAACAATAGCACATGCCATGGTAACTACCCCTACAAGCAGGCAGCAGCTGAGTCACGAGACCACTGTTAAAGTTCAAATTGATTTTAATGATTATCAGAGACATTGTGCCCCAATATTGATTATACAAGACATTCAATCCAACCCATCAATACTCCCCAACCTTCTAAAGCATAAAGAGGTACTCCCTCCGTCTTAAATTATAGTTCACTTTGGCTTTTTATATGCATTTCTTTTTGCTATGTATCTAGACATAGTGTATAACTAGATGCATGGCAAAAAGCAATATATCTAGAAAAACCAAAGTGAACTATAATTTGGAATGGAGGGAGTATTTAAGTATCTTGAATTATATATTTATTGTAAGGTTAGTTGTACTACGTATGTCATCACACTCGTAGTAGACTATGTCATCACACTTGTAGTAGACTGAGAACTATTGCCAATCAGTAACTATTTATCTAGAAAAACCAAAGTGAACTATAATTCGAATGGAGGGAGTATTTAAGTATCTTGAATTATATATTTATTGTAAGGTTAGTTGTACTACGTATGTCATCACACTCGTAGTAGACTATGTCATCACACTTGTAGTAGACTGAGAACTATTGCCAATCAGTAACTATTAATGTAGATGACAAAATCCTTCTACGCTTCACAACAGATTTCTTGATTCTGTGTCTTCTCCTTTGCTTCTATACCCACCTGACATAATGTTCTTTTTTTTCTTTCTCTATTCCAGTTCATGAGAGTTTCAAGAAGGTAAAACAGCTCCTAAAGAAGTAAGAATCACAACCTTCATTACATTTTGTCCCTTTATGTTACATTGTCTCTGGAAACCTAATTTTCAAAAATTGTTGGATCATTGTTGCTTACTTTTTTAGATGCAAAGTTTTTGTATTGTATAAAATAACGGTTACTTTCAAGATGGTGTTTTTTTCTCTCTCTTTTTCACTCGTACACACGTCTATCCAGCTGCTTATCTGAATAATCATGTTTGGTAACTACTCTTTTTTGTTTTTGACGGCCAGTAATCAGACGCACACGTAAAAAAAGCTTGTGCGTTGAACTGGACAACGACAGGAAATAATCTAAGCTAATGTAGCTTTTTAATCCAACCAATCTATATACATACCTATAGTTTGCGTAGGCGCCGGCACTTCCTTCACAAGACACAAAACACTGCTTTGGGAACAGTACCGCTCCTCCGCCGTTCGATCCGCCCGCCAAAATCGCAAACCGTCCATGCGTCGTCTCTCTTTCGCTCGCGAACCTTCTCGCGGGCCGCTTCCCTCTCCCTCAACCCTCCGCGTCCTCTCCGCCGCCGCCACCGCGCCCGCGTCCCATCCTGACCCCTCTCTCAGCCTTCCCGTGTCGTTGACACCCCGGCTGCCAACCCGTCCACATGTCCTCGCCGCCCGGCGCAAGCAGCAGCATCAGCCAGCGCCGCGCCTTAAAGCCCGCCCGCAACGTAACAACAACAACAGCAGCGCGCCTCCGCGCCACCACGATCGCATAAATACATGCAAATATTTTGCATAATCGAAAAAATAAAGAGACCACAACACCTCAAACAGTTTGCCATTTTGGATTTGGCATTCTCATATTTTATCAAAAATCTCAAAATTGATCCTCCAACAGTTTGGCATTCATGTTTGGCATTTGGGAAGAGTTGGCAAATCCAGCCTTCATGCGCGCAAAAAATGCGCAAGGCGCTACAACGTTTGGCATTTGGCATTCGCGGTATATCGTGCGTATTAGAAGAGGTGGAAGGAGATAAACATAATTTTGATTTTGTCTTAGGGTTCCTGATGTAAGTTTTCAAGAGGGGAAGAGCATCAACAAAATTTTGTTCCTCTCTCGGGGCTCCTGATGTAAGTTAGATCTAAGTTTGCCAAGTGAATTATGTCAAACCGTTGGAGATGATTTTTTTTTTTTGACTTGGCATTTGGATAAATGTGGTGACAAAAGCTCATGTGACGGGAGTACTGACGATCATGTAACGGGAGTACTGACGATCATATCATTGCCGATGGGGAATATTCAGCATTTTGACTGACAAAACAATGTGTTGGTTGTCAAAACAGTACCTTTAGCGCGGCCGTACGCACATGACAAATCGGCAACACGCATATATCGACGACAGCGCATGGGAAATTTCGTCCACAGCACGTAGGGGTCTAGGGACACTAGAGAACACGCCACGCCACGCCATTGATCTTAGCAATCTTCGCTCCTCCTCTCCTGTGTACAGCTCGTCGGCGAATTCAAAATTTGGACGTGCAGTGTGTATATATATTAGTTTTCGCCCATCTATCTCCTTTCACAGCTAGCTCTTCATCTTCCATCATGGCCTCACTGCCTCTGCTCGTGTGTGTCGTCCTTTGCACCTACTATTCCCTCGCTCATGGCGACAACGAGCACGGCTTTGTAACAGTGCCAACCACTGCTTCTGCGCCCGAAGCAGTATGCTCCACATCGAGAGGTACATGATCTGAAATGTACGGTCCCTGAAGACATACAACTCAAAATCAAAATAAGTGATCTTAGTTACCTCGCTCCCATGCATGCATGAGTTTTCAGTAACGCTGGATCCGGGGAGCAACACCGTGTCCATGGCACTAGTGCACCGGCACGGGCCATGCGCGCCGACCCAGAGCTCCGACAAGCCGTCCTTGGTCGAGAGACTCCGGCGAAGCCGTGCCCGCTCAAGTACATAATGAGCAGGGCGTCCAAGGGCATCGTAGGTACCATGCGAGACGACGCCAACGTGAGCATCCCAACTTACCTGGGCGGCTCCGTGGAGTCGCTGGAGTACGTGGTCACCGTGGGCCTAGGCACGCCGGCCGTGTCGCAGGTCATCCTCATCGACACCGGCAGCGACCTGTCATGGGTGCAGTGCAAGCCCTGCAACTCCACCGCGTGCTACCCGCAGAAGGACCCGCTGTTCGATCCGAGCAAGTCTTCCACGTACGCTCCGGTCCCCTGCAACACCGCCGCGTGCAGGAACCTCACCCCAGATTTCTACGGCGGCAGCTGCACGAGTGATGGCGGCGGTCACCAGTGTGGATTCACCATCAAGTACGGGGACGGCTCGCAGACGAAGGGCGTGTACAGCAACGAGACTGACGCTGGCGCCTGGGGTGGTCATCAAAAATTTCCACTTCGGGTGTGGCCACGACCAGGGTGACCAGGGCAGTGCCAAGTTCGACGGCCTTTTGGGTCTCGGAGGCGCACCGGAGTCGCTCGTCTCGCAAACGTCCTCTGTCTACGGTGGCACCTTCTCGTACTGTCTCCCGGCATTAAACAGCCAACCGGGGTTCCTTGCCCTCGGCGGCTCGAGCGGCGTCAACACATCCGGCTTCGTGTTCACGCCGATGGGCCGAAAAAGTGAGGACATTTTACATGGTGAATATGACCGGCATTACCGTAGGCAGCAAGACCATTGACGTCCCGCCGTCGCTGTCGGCGTTCTCGGCGAACATGATCATAGACTCCGGCACGGTCGCCACACTGCTCCAGCACACTCCGTACAACGCGCTGCAGTCCGCGTTCCGGGAGGCCATGAAGGCGTACCCTCTGGTGCCAAACGAGGACTTTGACACCTGCTACAACTTTACCGGCTACAGCGACGTCACCGTGCCGAGGGTTGCTCTCAAGTTCAGTGGTGGCGCCACCATCGACCTCGACGTCCCCAATGGGATTTTGTTGGACGGCTGTCTCGCTTTCCAGGAGAAAGGGGCGGACAACCTGCCCGGAATCCTTGGCAACGTCAATCAGCGCACACATGAGGTGCTGTACGACGCCGGTCTTGGCAGGGGTCGGATTCAGGGCTGCTGCCTGCTGAAGTATTGGCTTAATTATTACCGCTAGCTACTACAAGAGTGATTTAATTCAGCATACTCATTGTTGGAAGAGAAATAATGTCAAGGTACTATAGAGATGACAAAAGAAGCTGAATATTCACTCTTTGGTTACTTTCTGAATATTCAAGATGCTGGGAAAGCTAAGCACAACAGGCCCTCCTATGTGAGGAGCAAGCGTGCTAATGATAAGAAGGTTCCTCATGATGATGATGCCTAGACTCCCTCTGGCTCTTCGAAGGAGTTTTACTTTTATTTTGGCAGGTGGTGACTTTTGGTCTCCTTTTCATTTTGAAAGTTAAGTGGCTCCGTGAGCATGCTTGTCTTTGTAAGAACTGGTTAAGCTTACCTTCAGTTTGCACTTATGCTATGCATGCTAGTGCTTTGTGGCATCTCCCCTGCTTTGTTTTATATGGATCCTAGAACTATTTGTAGAACCTGGAATGTGTTATGTTGGAAACATCAGGGGCATTAATGCTGTGAAAAAATGGGAATCTCTTAAGAACAAAATTCTTTTGAATGCAACTGTGACATTGTTTGCATTCAAGAAACCAAAAGGGAGTCTTTTGATATCTCTTACATCAAGAATTTATGTCCATCTAGTTTTGATGCTTTTGCTTTCTTCCATCTGTTGGGGCCTCAGGTGGTATTCTTGTTGCCTGGAAAAGTGCTGTTTTCAATAGTTTTGAGATCTTCCAGAACAGTTTCTGCATCTCTGTTGAATTCTCCTCTGTTCACAACAATGGTCGTTGGGTCTTTTCCTCTGTGTACGGGCCTTGTGATGCTGAAGGTAAAAGAGACTTTCTAGAGTGGTTAGAGAATATTGTAATGTCTCATGCCATTAATTGGCTTCTTCTGGGGACTTTAATCTGTTTACGAGGCCTGAAAATAAAAATAAACCTGCAGGTAATCTGAGTGAGATGATGATATTCAATGATGTCATCAGCTCTCTTGGTTTAGTGGAGATCCCTCTGCATGGTATTAAGTACACTTGGTCCAACAAGCAGCAGCCACCTCTCTTAGTGAGATTAGACTGGTTTTTTACCTCTCAAAATTGGACCTTGGACTTTCCAGATACTTCTGCCTCCTCCTTGGTGATGGAGATCTCTGATCATTGGCCCTGTGTTATCAGAATTGGCACTGCTATTCCCAAGGAAAGGACTTATAGACTTGAGAATCACTAGATGCAGCATGATAGCTTTCTTTCTATTGTTGCTTCTTCTTGGAATGCTCAGTTCTCTGTCTCTGACCCTGCCAAACTTATCACTGCTTAGTTTAAGGCCCTGTGAGCAGCTCTGAAAATTAGTAGTCTAAGGTCTCTAACCTTTAGAAAGGTTACTTGGTTTACAAGTCTCATAGTCGGGCTATAAAAGTAATCTCTTAGGTCAACAAGCAACAAAGAAATTTATTTCCCTTCCTCCTCTCTCTTCCCCACGTCGCCGCCCCGGCCCCTACACACGCCGCCCCGCCACACGCCGCTGCCGCCCGGTAGCGCCAGAACACGTGTCACCCTGGAATCGATCCGGTTTGTGACAAAAACAAATGTTCATAAGGGAAATAAAGAAACTAGCTTCCTGTGATAATTCTGTTGAGGCCAAAATATTATGTTATGAAAATTAAACAAAACTGAACTACGATTGTACATACAATTTCATAGATTTGAAGAAATAAAACACCTAAGCAAACAAAAAGTGTTTGGTATCCAGGATTATGCATCTGATCGATATCTTTCGATAGGTTGGAAGAAAGGTTATGAATGAACTTACAGATAAATGCGGTGACAAAAGCTAATGTGACGGGACGGGAGTACTGACGATCATATTATGCCGATGGGGAATATTCAGCATTTTGACTGAGAAAACAATGTGTTGGTAGTCAAAACCGTAGCTTTAGCGCGGCCGTACGCACATCACAAATCGGCAACACGCATATATCGACGACAGCGCATGGGAAATTTCGTCCACAGCACGTAGGGGTCTAGGGACACTGGAGAACACGCCACGCCCCATTGATCTTAGCAATCTTCGCTCCTCCTCTCCTGTATACAGCTCGTCGGCGAATCCAAAATTTGGACGTGCAGTGCGTATATATATTAGTCTTCGCCCATCTATCTCCTTTCACAGCTAGCTCTTCATCTTCCATCATGGCCTCACTGCCTCTGCTCGTGTGTGTCGTCCTTTGCACCTACTATTACCTCGCTCATGGCGACAACGAGCACGGCTTTGTAATGGTGCCAACCACTGCTTCTGCGCCCGAAGCAGTATGCTCCACATCGAGAGGTACATGATCTGAAATGTACGGTTCCTGAAGACATACAACTCAAAATCAAAATAAGTGATCTTAGTTACCACGCTCCCATGCATGCATGAGTTTTCAGTAACGCTGGATCCGGGGAGCAACACCGTGTCCATGGCACTAGTGCACCGGCACGGGCCATGCGCGCCGACCCAGAGCTCCGACAAGCCGTCCTTGGTCGAGAGACTCCGGCGAAGCCGTGCCCGCTCAAGTACATAATGAGCAGGGCGTCCAAGGGCATCGTAGGTACCATGCGAGACGACGCCAACGTGAGCATCCCAACTTACCTGGGCGGCTCCGTGGAGTCGCTGGAGTACGTGGTCACCGTGGGCCTAGGCACGCCGGCTGTGTCGCAGGTCATCCTCATCGACACCGGCAGCGACCTGTCATGGGTGCAGTGCAAGCCCTGCAACTCCACCGCGTGCTACCCGCAGAAGGACCCGCTGTTCGATCCGAGCAAGTCTTCCACGTACGCTCCGGTCCCCTGCAACACCGCCGCGTGCAGGAACCTCACCCCAGATTTCTACGGCGGCAGCTGCACGAGCGATGGCGGCGGTCACCAGTGTGGATTCACCATCAAGTACGGGGACGGCTCGCAGACGAAGGGCGTGTACAGCAACGAGACTCTGACGCTGGCGCCTGGGGTGGTCATCAAAAATTTCCACTTCGGGTGTGGCCACGACCAGGGTGACCAGGGCGGTGCCAAGTTCGACGGCCTTTTGGGTCTCGGAGGCGCACCGGAGTCGCTCGTCTCGCAAACGTCCTCTGTCTACGGTGGCACCTTCTCGTACTATCTCCCGGCATTAAACAGCCAACCGGGGTTCCTTGCCCTCGGCGGCTCGAGCGGCGTCAACACATCCGGCTTCGTGTTCACGCCGATGGGCCGAAAAGTGAGGACATTTTACATGGTGAATATGACCGGCATTACCGTAGGCAGCAAGACCATTGACGTCCCGCCGTCGCTGTCGGCGTTCTCTGCGAACATGATCATAGACTCCGGCACGGTCGCCACACTGCTCCAGCACACTCCGTACAACGCGCTGCAGTCCGCGTTCCGGGAGGCCATGAAGGCGTACCCTCTGGTGCCAAACGAGGACTTTGACACCTGCTACAACTTTACCGGCTACAGCAACGTCACCGTGCCGAGGGTTGCTCTCACGTTCAGTGGTGGCACCACCATCGACCTCGACGTCCCCAATGGGATTTTGTTGGACGGCTGTCTCGCTTTCAGGGAGAAAGGGGCGGACAACCTGCCCGGAATCCTTGGCAACGTCAATCAGCGCACACATGAGGTGCTGTACGACGCCGGTCTTGGCAGGGTCGGATTCAGGGCTGCTGCCTGCTGAAGTATTGGTTTAATTATTACTGCTAGCTACTACAAGAATGATTTAATTCAGCATACTCATTGTTGGAAGAGAAATAATGTCAAAGGTACTATAGAGATGACAAAGAAGCTGAATATTCACTCTTTGGTTACTTTCTGAATATTCAAGATGCTGGGAAAGGTAAGCACAGCAGGCCCTCCTATGTGAGGAGCAAGCCTGCAGGTGCTAATGATAAGAAGGTTCCCCACGATGATGATGCCTAGACTCCCTCTGGCTCTTCGAAGGAGTTTTACTATCATTTTGGGAGGTGGTGACTTTTGGTCTCCTTTTCATTTTGAGCCTGAAGTTAAGTGGCTCAGTGAGCATGTTTGTCTTTGTAAGAACTGGTTAAGCAGTTTGCACTTATGCTATGCATGCTAGTGCTTTGTGGCATCTCCCCTGCTTTGTTTTATATGGATCCTAGAACTATTTGTAGAACCAGGAATGTGTTATATTGGAAACATCAGGGGCATTAATGCTGTGGAAAAATGGGAATCTCTTAAGAACAAAATTCTTTTGAATGCAACTGTGACATTGTTTGCATTCAAGAAACCAAAAGGGAGTCATTTGATATCTCTTACATCAAGAATTTCTGTCCATCTAGTTTTGATGCTTTTGCTTTCTTCCATCTGTTGGGGCCTCAGGTGGTATTCTTGTTGCCTAGAAAACTGCTGTTTTCAATGGTTTTGAGATCTTCCATAACATTTTCTGCATCTCTGTTGAATTCTCCTCTGTTCACAACAATGGTAGTTGGGTCATTTCCTCTGTGTATGGGCCTTGTGATGCTGAAGGTAAAAGAGACTTTCTAGAGTGGTTAGAGAATATTGTAATGTGTGATGCCATTAATTGGCTTCTTCTGGGGGACTTTAATCTGTTTAGGAGGCCTGAAAATAAAAATAGACCTGCAGTAATATGAGTGAGATGATGATATTCATTGATGTCATCAGCTCTCTTGGTTTACTGGAGATCACTCTGCATGGTATTAGGTACACTTGGTCCAACAAGCAGCAACCACCTCTCTTAGTGAGATTAGACTGGTTTTTCACCTCTCAAAATTGGACCTTGGACTTTCCAGATACTTCTGCCTCCTCCTTGGTGATGGAGATCTTTGATCTTTGGCCCTGTGTTATCAGAATTGGCACTGCTATTCCTAAGGGAAGGACTTTTAGACTTAGAATCACTAGATGCAGCATGATAGCTTTCTTTCTATTGTTGCTTCTTCTTGGAATGCTCAGTTCACTGTCTCTGACCTGCCAAACTTATCACTGCTAAGTTTAAAGCCCTGTGAGCAGCTCTAAAAATTGGCAGTCTAAGGTCTCTAACCTTTAGAAAGGTTGCTTGGTTTACAAGTCACATTAGTCGGGCTATAAAAGTACTCTCTTAGGTCAACAAGCATAAAGAAATCTATTTCCCTTCCTCCTCTCTCTCCCCCCGTGCGCCGCCCTGCCCTACACACCGCCGCTGCCCTGCCCCCCCAGCGCCACCACCACCGCCGCCGCCCGCCCCTACCCGGGCGCGCCAGCCACATGTCATCTCGGAATCGATCCGGTTTGTGACAAAAACAAATGTTCATAAGGGAAATAAAGAAACTAGCTTCCTGTGATATTTCTGTGGAGGCCAAAATATTATGTTATGAAAATTAAAAAACTGAACTACTATTGTACATACAATTTCATAGATTTGAAGAAAAAAACACCTAAGCAAACAAAAATTTTTTTGACCGAACGGTCGGGAGCCCCGACCTCTTTTTTTTTTTTATTAAATGAAAGAATGAGTACAAAAGAGAAATTACAAGGCTTCTAGGCCCAACAAAAAGAAAGGGAAATAATTACACATAGATATCTCTCCATATCTCTAATCTTGCTTTTTAGCTAAGCAAACAAAAAGTGTTTGGTATCTCTACTCTAAAACATAGCAAGCGATATCGTCTGCCTGGCTCCCATCGATTCACCCCGCTCCCTCTCTTCCCCGGCTCCTTTAAGCTTCACTCCGAATTCAAAAACTTCTCGCACCTCCTATCCTGTCATGCCCCTCCGCGCCGCCCGGCTGCTGCCCTCCCCAACAGCGCAGCCCTCCGCGCCGCCCGCCCGCGCCCCCCACGGGACTCCCTTCATGCCGCTTCCCTGCGCTCCGCCCGCAGCCACCCACAACGCCGCCAGGCGCCGCCCACGCGCCCCCGGTCTCTGCGACCGCAGCGCCGCCGCCCCCTTCGCCTCTGAAATTGGCCGGAACCCTAGGGCCCGGCGTAATCAACGGCGACCGTGGGTACAGGGCGGACTCAGCGGAAGGGTGGCACGGGCGGACCCGAAGATGCCGCGACTCCTAAACCCTAGCGCCGTCTCCGAGTGGAGGCGGACGGCGATGGTGATCCCGCACGAGGAGACTCAGCGGCGGTGGCACCAACGGGACCACCAGCGCACTCGGGCGCGCAGCATCCGCCGGGCGGCGACAGGCGTGCGTCGCGTCATCCGAGACGGCGCGCAGGCGTCCGTCGGCGCGCCATTCCAGCTGCGCAGGCGTTGGTCCATGCGCCGGCCTCCCGTGCTCCATCCCAGCTGCGCAGGCGGTTGGTCCATGCGCCTCCTCCCGTGCTCAGTTTTTCGTCGGGCCTTTCGGGCGACGAGCACCCAACACCAACAGGTGTTACAGGTATCAGGTATGCCCACTCTTCTCTTCCTTTCGTGCTTTCAAAGATCTGATCTAATTACAATTTACAAGTGTATAAATGTTTCCCTTTCAAAGATATCAGAGGCATATGTGCACGGCCGATGTCCGCACCTGCAATTCTACGTGCTTTAATGTGCTTTCCTTTGAATGTTCTATCCCTTCTGCTCTGCATCCTCTCTACATAGTGTGCTTTGCAGAACAGTTATCTGTAATTCTGTATCTAAACAGAAATATGTATACCCAGTACCATATAAGTTCCATAACTCGTCCAAAACGTCAAGCATCTTAGTCAAGGCCCTGTGCCCTTCTGACGGCAAACACTTAAGAATAGCATGTTTCTCCAACGAGATGCTATCAGGAAAGTGGATCAAACGCCTATCAGTAAATTGTTTTGCGTGCTGTTTTTTTGATTAGGTGCTTCACAGATTTGCATTGATTTGGTATGGCTCTATGCCTGTCATTGGACCTGGGAACTGTGTTAACTATGCTTTCAAGAATAAAATCGATACTTGAGATTAGTAACAATTGATGTGTTTGATATTTTCACACTGCAACTATTGTGCATGACAAAGAACAGTGGCTAAACTCGTTGATAAGAAAAGTCCGAGAAGATGTTCATGCTATTTTTGACTAGCTGTCAGTAGAGGGATTGTCACCACCTATTAAATCAATCAATTTCTCATATATTAGTAGTAGTGTCAGGAAGAAGGAGCGGCACACTATGACGGGTACAACAATAGCAATAGCAGATGGCTGAGAGCGTTATCGGATAGTGGACCTCACTACTACTAAACGCTTCTGTAGGGGCGGCTCATTTGGCGCACCCCGGTTTTGAAACCGCCCA
The DNA here is from genome assembly GCA_015847255.1 of Hyparrhenia diplandra. Taxonomy (NCBI): domain Eukaryota; kingdom Viridiplantae; phylum Streptophyta; class Magnoliopsida; order Poales; family Poaceae; genus Hyparrhenia; species Hyparrhenia diplandra. The sequence continues at coordinate 58,112 of JADLZK010009552.1, read as the reverse complement.
CGACTCCCGTTCCTAAGGTGACAACACTTGTAGGGGCGGTTCTCCGAGCCGCCCCTATCAGGTCACTTTGTAGGGGCGGCTAATAAGGACAACCGACCCTACTGTGGCTTTCATTAGGGGCGGCTCAATATAAAACCCGCCCCTACTCAAGAAATATCTTGTAGGGGCGGTTGTTTCTAAAACCGCCCTCAAAGGAAAGACTGTAGGGGCGGTTTAATCTAAAACCGCCCCTAAACTAGATTTAGCGCCAAAAAAAATTCAAAACTGAAATATATATAACCGCCTCTATAAACATCTATAATTCACAATTCTCACAATATATGTACATATTATATTCAATAAACATCTATAATTCACAATTCTCACAATATATTTACATATTATATTCAATAAACATTTATAATTCACATAACTCACAAAGTATCATCTCCATTACTCAATCTTACAATAAACATTCATTATTCACATAAGTTACAAGTTCAATCTCATCTCTTAGTTCACCTCCCTATTGCTAGCCTTTCCCACTCACGAAAATGTTGAAGTTGTGGATTCTTCCTCTTGAAGTACGATCAAGGTAGCAACCTTTTGGATGTATAGCATGATCTAATATGAAGTCACAAAGGCTAGCCACGAGTTCCAAGAGGTCATCATCTCGGTAAGGGTCCCCTTTTGTCCCTACCTGGCGTCTCGCCTACACAATTAGGAGATAATAAAAAAGTTAGCCTATATATAGAAACACATAGTGAGCATATACATAGAGAGAAAGGAATGAGCATATATACCAAGTCCGGTGTCTCGTGTGCGAAAGGTCAATTACTCATCGCCATGCATACGTAATATCCACAAAGATGAACACTTCCGGGCTTTTTGCTTGGCACACCGTGTGTATATAAAATTGTTAGCAAATGCATTTGAGATTATGCAAGATCGAGGTAGGTCATACTTACACAAGTATCTGTTTTTTGACGCTTGCAGCTCACCCTTCATTCGGCAAGATGTCTCCCATTCAACTTTTTAACATACCAACGGTATGCCCCATTGAAATTGATATTCACAAATACAAAATGTTAGTATGTGACAAAAAAGTTAGGAGGTTGTATTGAATCATATAAGAGGATTGTCGTTATTTATACGATTTGAGAATCGCTATGAAGTCGAATAATGTGCGGCCGGAGTGTGCGGTGAATCAAAACCCACGCGACGCCGATCCCGACATCGACACATATAGCGATCCAGTGGTTACTGCATAAATTCAATCAGAGGAAAACGATAAGCTCATTTGCGTATAATATGTATTAACCAACCTTTATATACAGATTGAACTTACCCGAAGTGGTATGGTAGCCATATACTATGATTGTTTTTCGAGATTTTTGAAAGACACGGCTAAGTATGCCGCCATGTTAATGGCCGCGTCCTTCATTGCCTTCTCGCGGATTTTCTCTTTCTCCTCCATGGTCGATCCACCCGCTAAGTATTTGCTATCCAGGTTTCCATTGCTTAGGAAATGCAAAGCGTGTTTGTGCTATTTGTCGAGGATCCATGTATGCATTTTTCGGACTGAACCTGTTTTGCAAGGTGCGCTTGCATACTAAAAGAGATCGATTAGGTTAGTTACAACGTTATCAAAATATCGCAATCATACCATATTAAGAGAGAAAAGGACTTACATGCAGTAGATGTGAACTAGATTAATGTCCATTTCACCGAGGTGATACAATGTATGCATGTCGTCGAAAGTGAAGGCAATCTCACCACCAGGTCCACCGAGAAGGCCATCGGGGTAGTGGAGTGTTATCTCGGTTATGTCTGTCCTCTCAGATACCAACAAGTACCAATCATGAAACTTTTTCATTCCACGTGGCATCTTCTTGCATGACATCGTTTGGTAGGAATATCTTGCCTCTTTCATAATTTTTCGGGCAATTCCTTGACCATCCGATTCTTCCAACATTAGGGTACTTTTTGGCCTGAAAAGTGATTGGTGACCGAAGGGTCGGAAGTCTGTCCCCGCTACTTCTTTGACTTGGTTCTGTGGCTTGAACTGATCATGGGCGAACCACCGGACACCAACGAGGCGTCCTTCATCGGCACAAAGACGGGCCTGCAATGGATTGGATGCTTTTTCCTAAGCTCCGACTCCTCCCAAAAATCCTCGATGCCATAACTTGTTCGGGTGCGAAAGGCCTGGCGGAAGCTACATGTCCGGAATTTGTTTTGCTTCTCTTTACCCCGAGTTTCTTTTCGGAGGCACCTCTGTTTCTTTCGGAGGCACCTCTATTTCTTTTTCGAGAGGCACCTCCGTTTCAACCGAGTTTCTTTTGAAGGCACACGCTCAGTGGGGCGTGGAGAAGAGTGTGGCATCTCGGGCATTTGTCGGTCACGAGGAGGGGAGTGTGGCATCTCGGGCATTTCTTCATCACGTGTTGGTGAAAGTATCTCTCCTCCTCGATAACTCCTTCTAGCCGTGGAAATTTGGGTGGGGAGGCGAACAACCGTTTATCACGATGTCTCGTTTGTGCGGAGGATGAACTGCCGAATGCATTGCCCGAGTTTGGACACTCCCGTCGAGTCGGGGTGGTCAAGGTCATAATCCATGTAATGGGGCTCCACGCTATGCACCTCGACCCTAGTGTAGTCTCTGCCGGGATAGGCTTACCATGCCACCCGCCCCTGGGGGATGTGCCACACCCGTTGCGGCAAGCTTGACAACTTGAGCCCTTCCGACGAGAACCACACATTGGCAACTAGTTGGTTCCCCGTATGCGATCGACGGCGGTTGTGCTGCGGTGGAACCTTGGTCGCTAGGAACTTCCCGAGGGCTCCCGACCACGCAAGTTGGGCCGGCGGGTTCGCGAGACAGACCCTCTTTCCTCGAGCGCCTTCGCTACCATGGCCATGACTGTGCTTTCAAGTTCCGGCGCTCGGTCTCTACCATGCTTCTTGTATGTGTGCTGGTCCTCTTCAAAGCCATGTCTCTAGGTTGTTCTTTTTCCCTATGCCCCCGGTGCGCCCGGGTGCTCGGCGTTTCCAAGGCAAGTGTCGGCTCGTCCTTCTCTCTCGGAAGGTTTGAATGAGCCCTTCTCCTTTCCTTGACCATATTCCAATATCTTTGATACTACCTCTTGAGTCTCCAATTTGTCAAACTTAAGGGAAGAACCGGGGCGATGCGGTGCTCCCGGCATGTATCCAATTCCTTGACCGTATCCCCAAATTCTCGCGGGGAATCCCACCGCTTCCGCCTCTTCGTCCCTCTTCCGGAAAGTCTTTTTCTATTGCAAAGTATCCACCGGAACCTAAATGGGTAGGGTGTATGTTCTTCTTCGCTAGCTCATTTATTCACGACCGAGGGCCAATGCTTCCGCCATAGTCTTTTGAGCCACTAGGTCGTCCCATTGACTCGAGTTATGTTCCCATACTTGTGAAACGGTGTCGTGCCCTGTTGGATATATTTGGTGTTGAGCTCACACCTCCAACGTCGGAATATCTCCCCATTGTCCTAAAGGCTTGACGTTTCACGGCCTCCTCGGTACCGGATGGAAACTTGAAATTTACTAACAACTTGTTCCATAGGCCTCTCTTTGTCTCGTCCGGTATTTCCGCCATGATGGGATAGCCGGGTTCAACCGATCTCTAACAAGGGTGCCCATCGAATTACGGAATCTTGCCCTCATCTTCTCCGAAACTACGGATGTCCCCTCCCTGACCGACCTCCATTATCACATAGACCACGTTCTTGTCGGGATACTTGGTTTGGTTTTCTTATCCCTCCTCGTTTCCTCTTTGGCGCCGAGGTTGTGGTCGTGTCATCATGGTTCGGGAGCGAGTTGGTATTGTTCACCTAGTGTGGCACGTGCCTTCTTCTCTTTGTTGCTCTCCGGTGCCTTCAACGAAACGCGTCGCGGGGCCGCCGACGTCGTCGTTTTGGAGGAGAATCATCATGGACCTATGTACACGGGAGGCCAAAGTGTTAATGGTAGTGACATGATAAAAGCATTAGCAAAAAATTGATTACTAAGGCTTTGTGTCTCTACCTCGTTCTCCTCGTTCTCGGGTCAAAGTCTTTGTCCGTGTCATCCTCGGTGGGCCTATGCCTGGGTTCACGTGGGAAAGGATCCTCGGGACTTACATATCCCTCCTCCCCGGTCACCCTCGCCGTCATCATCTTCATCGAGGTGTCATCATCCTCTCCTTCTCTTCCCTCTTCTTCATCCACGAATGGATCAATTGTATCTTTCATCCCGGCTATACTCTTGTCTAACGTGCGTGGAACTCGTCGGAAGTCATGGCATGAGGCTCTCCCCTCTTCAATGGGTTTCCCGTGCTCAAGGCTACGGGGGTGCACCGCCTCTTGTCGGGGACATTTTTCTGATTTAGTCTAGTAAAAAAAGATTTGGCGTTAGATATGCCAGGGGTCCTAGTTTCATGAAGGAATAAAATGATAGTAGTGGTTTGCTCTCAAATTAGCGGGTTCACTATCATGTAGTCTCAGTTTACCCTTTTGTATCATCGAGCAAAAAACTAGTAGAAACATTAGAGGCCTCAGATAGATGTCAATCATCATTTGATCATGAACTTGGAGCATAAGGGCATCAGAACAGAAAAGGTAGGGGCGGCTAGCAATGATGGCCAGTTCCTCACAAGTTCAAGATCATCGGGTTAGATTATTTATGGAATGTGACAATTTCATCATCGGCCAAAGGAGGAGAGGAGGACAAACACAAAAAGGGTTCTCATATAAAAACAGTGAGCACATAGAAGGACGGTGAGCATATAAAACCCAAATTATGCCTTGGCGCGAACCAACCCAAATTACGCCATCAGGCTGCCGAAATTTTTCACCGCGCGCCGTCAGCTTAGCTGCTGCCATCATGATGGCAGCATAGAGAGGAGGCCAAGAGAGAAGGTGAGAGAAGAGTGGGAGGGAAGAGAAGCTAGAGGAGGCCATAGAGGGAGAGAGAGAGAGAGAGCTTCTGCTTAGCTGCTGTAGCAGCATAGCTGCTGCCATGATGATGGAAGCATAGATCGAGGAGGCCAACAGAGAAGGTAGGAGAAGAGTGGAGGGAAGAGAAGGTAGAGGAGGCTAGAGGGAGAGAGAGAGAGAGAGCTTTAGCTTAGCTGCTGCCATCATGATGGCAGCATAGAGAGGAGGCCAAGAGAGAAGGTGAGAGAAGAGTGGGAGGGAAGAGAAGGTAGAGGAGGCTAGAGGGAGAGAGAGAGAGAGAGAGAGAGAGAGAGAGAGAGAGAGCTTAGCTTAGCTGTAGCAAAGATAGCCGCTGCCATGATGATGGCAAAGATAGAGGAGGCCAAGAGAGAAGGTGGGAGAAGAGTGGGAGGGAAGAGAAGCATAGGTAGTGGCTGTAGCATCATAGGTGCTGCCATGGCACCATACATGAGCACAATATAATGACATTGAGCATATAAAAACATGAGCACAATATAATGCCAAATAGAGTAGTTATGAAGACAATTAGAGTAGTTGTCTACAAAGTTGACTCAGATTTGCCCCTTTGTCATTTCATCAATTCTAAACCGGTTGCTTCTAGAAGCCATCCAAGTTTAGAATGTTACAATAATATAGGGCCTTACAATCATCATAGTCGCCGCCTCGCCTTAAAAGGGATCGCATCATTGCCTATGCCACCACAAGCCTTAGTTTTATAAGTATTAGTTTTGCAATGCCACTATATAAAAGATCATCATTTGCAAGTGATGCCCAGCCAGCCCCAAATATGTATTCAAAACAGCACCAAATACAAGTGATGCCCAACCAACCCCAAATATGAATTCAAAAAAGCACCAAATACATGTGATGCCTAGCCAACCCCAAATAAATGAGAACATGTGAGATTAAAGAAAAAAAAAGACCAAAAACAAAGACTAAGTGATTCACACAGCCAACCACCCATTTGTAAGTGATAAAGAGAGAGAGAACTGTGCTGACATTTAAAGAAAATATATAAGTGATGCTCCAGGATGCTTTAGTTATTAAAAATGCAGCAAAGAAGACAAATGACAAGTTAAAATGATCATTGCATTTGGTCTTCTCGGGACGACATGAGCCATGATTGGAGGTATGATATAAAATGATCAAGCACAAATAATCAAGCAACAATAGTTGCTAGAGAAGTCATACATCTCAATATGATGCTAGAAATATGCATAGCTGCTATAATTAAACAATCTAAGATCAGATCCAAGCATCTATCATGTTTATAAAATTTCATGAATTAAATACCCATTTGTGCATACAAACGCATATGACAAACTAATTCAATGTAAAACCGAGACAAGCAACATGAGTTCAAATAGCTCAGCTTAAATACATGAATGATGCTCCAATTATAATAAAATAATTGGACAAGATGGACAAGTAGTAAGATGGATTAAAATGCCACTAATTATTTAAGATGGACAAGTAGTAAGATGGACAAACAGTAGTAAGATGGACAAGTAGTAAGATGGACAAACTACAGGTTATTCAAATTAGGACAAGATGCGGGTTATTCAAATTAGGACAAGATGGACAAGCTAATAAGTGGCAATAGCTCAAAATCGATCCAAAATCCAAAATAATAGGCGTGGGCATGCTCGGTTAGTAAAAATGCATCATAGGCAAAGAAGAAAGCATAGAAACTAAAGGTCAACCTTATTACAATAATCACAAGATCGTTACGCTTTATTTGAACACGTGAACAAACCAAAGACACAAACCAAAGACACAAGAAGTAAGCATTGTTGCATGATGAAGCGAGATAGCTACTAGCCAACAACAAACTCCAAATACATGTTAAAAACAGCCCAAAGTAGTTGCTAAACCGAGTTCAACACAAACCGATTCAACGCAAACCAGTTTAATAGTTCAAATGGCTATACATTTCAAAAAGCCCCAAATAGTTCAAATAGTTCAAATCTGGTATGGCATCATAGGCACCTCATCTATATTTCATCTAAAAGTCATCTAAAAATCAAGTATGGCATCATAGGCAAGGGCAAATAGCTCACTCAAAGTCATCTCAAATTCATCTAAAAATCTAGTATGGCATCATAGGCAGACTTATCTATAATTCATCTCAAATTCATCTAAAAATCAAGTATGGCATCATAGGCAAAGTGGCAAATAGCTCAGCTCAAAGTCATCTCAAATTCATCTAAAAATCTGTATGGCATCATAGGCGGGTCATCTATAATTCATCTCAAATTCATCTAAAAATCAAGTATGGCATCATATATAGGCAAAGTGGCGGTTCAATAGTTCAAAATGGCAGCAATTAATTCACCACAAAGAAGCAAACCTCGAGGTAGCAAGAAGAACCAAAGCGGCGGCAGCTAGCTTCCCGGACAACCGGGCGGCGGCAAAGAACCTCCAGGCACCAAAGAAGCACCACCGGCGGCAATTCACCCAAGACAACCCGGCACCACCGCCAGCTAGGTTCCCAAGACAACCAAAGACCACCAAGAATTCACCGGCACCCAGCCAGGAACTCACCAAAGAAGCTCACTCGGCACCACCACCACCACCAGCGAAGCAAACTCACCGGGCGCAGTACACCACCACCAAGGTCACCGGCGGATCCGGCGCCGAAGGGGGGCGGAGGGCGAGATGGCACACCACCAAGAACTCGCCGGGATCCGGCGGGCGGCCCTCCAACCAGCGGTGGGGAAAGACGGGGGCGGGGGGAGGAGGGAGAGGAGGAAGGAGGGGGGAGGGAGGAGGGAGAGGGGGGGAGGCAGGAGGCACCAAGAAGTGGCGAGGCAGCCGGCCGGCGGCGGCGGCTAGGGTTTTGAACGGGGCGGCGGCGGGCGTGGGGGCAGGGGAGGAGGAGGGGCGTAGGGGGAGGAGGGAGAGGATCGAGGCACCGAGGCACCGGGCGAGGAAGCCGGCCGGCGGCGGCGGCTAGGGGTTTCAAACGGCGGCGGGCGGGGGCGCAGGGGAGGAGGGAGGAGGGAGGAGGGGCGCAGGGGGAGGAGGGAGAGAGGGAGGAGGGGGCGGAAGGACGGATGTGGTCGGCGGTGACAGGGGAGACGGATGTCGGCGGCGGCGACGCGCGGTGAAAATTTGGGCAGGCCGACGGCGTAATTTGGGAAGAGTCGCGCCCCGCACTTAGCCGATTTGGGCGGGCTCAGTATATATATACCCGTGACCTCGATAAGGGCGGCTCCCCGATAGAGCCGCCCCTATAGTGAGCCTCATTAGGGGTGGCTGGATCGGGAACCACCCCTATAGTTCATGTTACAATTTGAAAAAAAATATATAAGGCATATTATCCGACAAATAAAAAATAAAAATATAGTTATAAATAAATAAAACATAAATATAAAATTTCTTATCTTACAAAAACCATGGATTCGACAAATTTTGACATATTTGGATTTGAATTTCAAAATTTTTCAATGAATATTTTAGTTTTTCACTTTGTGAAGCACGTCTGCTCCGCCTAACTCGAAACTTCCTCAAATTTTTTTTTGTGGTCACTTACACCCAAAATATGGCCCCACGCAAAATTCTAGGTTTTTTTTAGCCATTTTTGGATTTACTGTATTTTTTTACGTGACGCGTGCGACCAAATATGGTGATTTACACTTTGAAAACAAAATAATTCCGCACCGGCCTCCACAAGTTTTGACTCCTAGGGCACAAGAGACCTATCGGCAAAGTTTGGCACCGTTTCGGGTATTTTCAGGGGTGGTCGTAGTTCAACATACATTTACCGGGAGAATTCGCGTGGTAATTAAAATAATTAGAGAAAAGTACCAAACAATTACGGAAAATTCTCAAAACTTGGCGGTGCCTTCACACACGCCATGTAGACGCCTTTAAAAAGTTTGAGGCCGATAGCACACGCAAAGCGCACCTGGTCACACAACCATGAGAAACCTAAGTGTTAGGATAGGCTTCGTGAGAGGTTGAGTATACCACTGTGAAGCACGTCCGCTCCCCTAACTCAAAAACTTCCTCAAATGTTTTTTGTGGTCACTTACACCCAAAATATGGCCCCACGCAAAATTCTAGGTTTTTTAGCCATTTTTGGATTTCTTGTATTTTTTACGTGGCGCTGCGTGCGACCAAATATGGTGATTTACACTTTGAAAACAAAATAATTCCGCACCGGCCTCCACAAGTTTTGACTCCTAGGGCACAAGAGACCTATCGGCAAAGTTTGGCACCGTTTCGGGTATTTTTTTTGGTGTAGTTCAACATACATTTATTCAATTAAAATAATTAGAGAAAAGTACCAAACAATTACGAAACTTGGCAACACACGCTTGTAGAGACGCCTTAGAAAAGTTTGAGGCCGATAGCACCTTTTCGCACCGGCCACACAACCATGAGAAACCTTAGTGTTAGGATAGGCTTCGTGAGAGGTTTTACCACTCCTAGGGAAGCACGGAACTCGAAACTTCCTCAAATTTTTTTTTGTGGTCACTTACACCCAAAATATGGCCCCACGCAAAATTCTAGGTTTTTTAGCCATTTTTGGATTTACATTTTTTACGTGACGCGTGCGACCAAATATGGTGATTTACACTTTGAAAACAAAATAATTCAACACCGGCCTCCACAAGTTTTGACTCCTAGGGCACAAGAGACCTATCGGCAAAGTTTGGCACCGTTTCGGTATTTTCGGGGTTGGTCGTAGTTCAACATACATTTAGGAGAATTCGCGTAATTAAAATAATTAGAGAAAAGTACCAAACAATTACAGAAAATTCTCAAACTTGGCGGTGCCTTCACACACGCCATGTAGACGCCTCGAAAAAAAGTTTGACTCTTATATGAATAAAGGTAGTCTCACACATACATAAAGGTAGTCTCACACATACATAAAGGTAGTCTCACACATACATAAATGTAGTCTCACTCATACATCGATAAATTTTTTGAAACACACACATATAACAACTAGCTAACTCCCCGTGACCTCTTTCCCTTGACTCCTTTTCGCACCCATGGCAATATGTCTTTGGGTAACTTCTTCTCAACGACCTAGATCTTGTTTGGAAAGTCTCGTGAATAATCGTATTTCAAAGATAACCATTGTGCTCGTCAACGTCAACATCCTCGATGCCATCAACTCCGATAATGCGTTGTTTCCCAGGGACAACGACATGCTTGATTTTCGTCCTCTTTGGCTTGTCTGGATCGATCGGGTAGGGTAAATAGAAAACTTGTGCTACATCTGAAGCGACGACCCATGGGTCCCGTTGGTGGCCTAAATCACCGAGGTCAACGACTTTCAACCCGATCTCGTTCGGTTCGTGTTGTTTCATCCAAATGACATTTGAACACGGGCACCTACACTTCCATTCCATAGTCAATTTCCCATATTTCTTCAATGATGCCAAAGTATGTGACCGTTTGGTTTTTGTCGTTGATAGCTTGTACTCGAACCCCGCTGTTTTGGTTCACACATTTACTATCCTTCACATGGGTATAGAATGTGTTCCCATTAATGTCGTATGCTTGCCACGTGGGGACTTGTCTCGATGGCCCTAATGCTAACCTGTTCTTGGTAATATCATCCCCGGATTCCCCGACGGTATGTTTTGGTCCTTCAACCATGAAGTTAATTGTTCCCTATGTCTTTGTTTATTGACCCCGGTCATCCGAGCGGCCATTCCTCTACTCCCGAATGAGAGCCAAGTGGTAATCAACGTACGGTCACATAAGCGCTGAACTCTTTAACACACTGTAATGCACTTGACTCACTTGTTTGTATTCTTGGTCAACGAATACTTTCCTCCCGCTGATGCCTTTCCCAGATATCCTACCCGTATGACGTGAATAGCGTTTACCAATCCCTCTCGTACTTTTAGCCACTCTTGACAAAGACTCGATGAATTCTTGATGTGTAACCCTCAATCATGGAGCCCTCTCGGATATGCTCGATTATGCACGAATCGAGTTAGAATCGACATGCATCGCTCAATGCACCACATTTCATGCAAGTAGCAAGGGCCCAAAGGCCTCTATCGATGAACCATGTGAAGCATGAGATGTGGCATTATATCAAAATAAGCGGGAGGCATACATATCTCTAGCTGGTTTTGGGTCTCCACCGCGAAATCATGTAGTTTACCAAGCTCTTTCACGTTAATCGTCTTACGGGATATCTTCAAAAGAAGTAGCACATGCGCAGTGATGGCCATTTTCAAGAATTCGGCTTTATAACCCCGATCACAATAGGTAGGAACACCGTCGGCATTACATGACAATCTTGAGCCTTGCGGTGTGTTATTGATGTGTCCTTCATGGACATTAGCTTCTTGATGTTCGCTGAAAAACCCGGTCGGAACTTTGATCGCCTTTAGGTAGCGCATATAGCCCTTCTCTCTTCAAGGGTCAAGTTGAAGCTAGCCGCGGGCGGGTGTATTTTCCATTCTTCTCGAAGTACGTGGTGAAGCTCGGGCTTCACATTTAGCGCACCATGTCTTTTCGTGAATTTAGACCATCCTTCGAATTATTCGTGTCCATCAACGTACCCATGGTACTTTGAAAGACATTCTTCTTCAAGTGCATAGAATCAATTGCATGGGGAACCTCGAACTCGGCCAATATTCGAGATACTTGAAAGAAGATGGATTGTTTCTTGAAAGGTACGCCTTCGATAGGAGGTGTACTTCGATCTCTGTTTATCCCATCTAGATTCTTCTTTCCGTAGACAATGTGCAAGTTTTTGACCATTCTGAACACATGTTGTCCATACTGACGTCTCTCCGGAGGGTCTTCAGTCTCTACAGTGTTGTTGAACCAGTGTTTGTATTTCACGCTTCGGTACTTGTGATTTGTCTTTAAGTGGCGTCGATTGCCCAAGTAAACCACCTTTTTGGATGCATTTAGATACACCCATATAGTACCATCCAAGCAGACCACGCATCCAGTCTTCCCTTTGATCTGTCCAGACAAAGCAAACATCGCGGGATAGTCGTTGATAGAAACAATGATTATGGCTCGACATAAGAACTGCTCCTTTCGGAATGCATCATACATCAGCACCCCTTCCTTTCATAGTTTATAGAATTCTTGCAACACGGGCTCAATAAACACGTCAATGTCAATGCCCGGTTGTTTCGGACCGAGATGAGAACAAGAAGGAAAAGGTACTTTTCGCAAATTGGCACAACCACGTTGGGATGTTGTACATTGTCAAGATCACTGGCCAAGTGCTATGGTCAGTCATCCTCTCATTGAAGGGATTCACTCCATCGGTGCTTAACCCAAACCGTACATTCCTCGGGTCTTGAGCGAAGTCTTTGTGATTATTATCAAAGTTTTGCCACTGAGTACCATCGGTAGGGTGTGCAATCTTATCATCATCTATTTTGCGCCTCGTCTTGCCACCACGTCATCATTGCGGCTTCTTTGGGGTTTAGGAAGATTCGCCTCAAGCGGTCGGTCACCGGCGGTACCACATTACCAAGGCAGAACTCTTCTCTCGCCGGATCAATTCCTAACGGAGTGTCCTTTTCGAGATTAGAATCTCAGACCGGCTTTTTCCCACCCTTCTTCCTCTTGTTTCCAATGGAGGTCTCGTCCCCGTTGTATAGATTGTTGTTCTTGTACCGACTAGCTCCGCACCTAGGACATTTATCTAGCCCCTTGAACGTGTCACCACGAAAAAGGATACAATGGTTCGGGCATGCATGGATCTTTTCAACACTCATTGTTAATGGACTTATAACCTTTTTTGCTTGGTAGGTATTCACTGGTACTGAGTTTGGTTGTGGCAGCAACCATGACAAGAGACGCAACAGATCATTGAAACTACAAATCCGACCAACCGTACTTAGCCTTCAAGATCAACGGCTCAAGCACAAAACGTAGTAGCGTCCCAAAGGTGTTGGACAACCTTTTTCAACACCATACACGCTTTCCTTCGATGCTTTGCTCTCACTCTCTCTAGGTTCTCTATACCTTTCACGCTTTTCCGCAATATTTCTGGTCCAAGGGCATTAAGCATGTCGTCCAAATAATCATCGTCATCTTCATCCCCTTCACGTGCTACGACATCATCATCAACATCACCTTTGCCCGTACCATCAACGACATTTGTGTCCATACCATGCCAACCATCATCATCGCGTAGTTGACTATCATGCTCAGGGTTCCTTTTATTTTGAAGCTTATCTACACACCGAGAGAAGCGCTCTAGGGTTTCGGGGTCATCTCCTAGATTTTCGAAGTCGGCGTCTTCACCAACATAATTTTCACCGTGATGATTCCGGATCGTAATCTGCAACAAATCCTCGTGTAATCAAATGTTGTCCGATGGTCTTCACATCTCTATATGCTATCTCGTTCTTGCAATCACAGCACACATATTATTGAATCCTCTTTCAATGTCTTCGCATGATTCTCGGCGGCTTCAATAAATTTATCCACCTCGTCACGAAAACCATCCTTCCACCTTAACGTGCCATACATCCAAGTCATTCCCGTACTCCATCCTTTAATACAACAAAGAAAAAAAAAAAAAACATCAAATGTGTAGTTAGTCATATATATGAGTACATATGCATGGCAAACCCTAAATGGTTAAAATTAATAAATGCATTAATATCAAAGTTGTAGCACACACTAGAAGGTTATCATTTTAGAAAATTTTAGAAAAAAAAAACATTTGCACATCATATGAGAGAGAAAAAAACTTGTTAGAAATTTAAACTAAGAATTAAAAAAAAAACACATGTTCATCAACCATGAACACATGAAACCCTACCTATTTTATTACTCCACTAAAATCACATGTAAGAGCCACTAAAAATGGGTCTAATTCAATACTCTTACTAATCTCCACTAGCACTTCCAATCCTAAGCTCTACTTTGCTCCATATAAAGCTCAAGCACCATAGAAAGTGAGAGGGAAAGCAAAATTTAAATTACTCCACAACTAACCATAAAAAATCAAATTAAGTGGTAGGATTAGCATTTTCTTACCTTTTTGAGCCTCCCCACCAAAAGGATTTGAGTTGAAAACCTCCCCCTTAGTAGAGCAATTTTTGGGAGGAGCCCAAGACCTCCCAACCTTTTTTTCGAGTTTGAGTGGGTGTCCCGGGAGGAAGAAGGTGGCTGGTTCGGCCTTATCTACGGGGGCCACTATAGGGCGGTTCACCCCCCAGCCCGCCCTAATGACGGAACATTAGGGCGGCCGGATATCGAGCCGCCCCCACTAACAAAGAGGGGCCGTTCGTAACACTAGCCCCCCCTACCGTGCCTTCGCAGGGGCGGCCGGTAACCAGCCTCCCGCGCCGCACGCCGTAGGGGCGCCTCGAAACAAGAACCGCCCCTAATGTAAACGGGGGGCGTTCTTACAGTAAGCAATTGTAGTAGTGTGGTATATCTGGTGGCAGCGTAGACAGGTTGTTCATGGTGAGGAAGTCCAACAACCAGCCCGATCAGCGTTGTCCATTGCCGAAACTACGACGAACTATAAATTAGCAACTAAGAAAACGACTGAGTTAAGCAAGGGATGGAGGAAGCCACCTGAAGGTATCTTGATGATCAATGTCGACGCAGGCTTTGATGGAACCAAAGGAGCCGGCAGTACAAGAGCGATCATTAGAGATTTTACAGAAGGTTTTATTGCTACCTCATACAATTATATTCCGCATGTTGTTGATGCAGCCATGGCGGAAGCTGCAGCCCTAAGAGATGGATTACTATTGGCACAACAGATCGGGTGCAGCCGGGTTGAATTTCAGTCAGATTGTATGGATGTCGTCACAACAATGCAAGAGGGAGGCTTTTCGGCTACGTCAGTAGTTGCAATATATGATGAATGCTGTGAGTTTTGGAAAGATTTCATCTCTATTTCCATTAGTCACTGTAGTAGAGACCTTAATGGGGTAGCTCATGAGCTAGCTAGACAATCTCGATAGATAAGAATTCCTATGTTTGGATAGATGACCCCCCTGCTTTTATTCGGCAATTGCTTGTAAATGATGTAACTATCTTGTCGGATGAATAAAACATGAGACGACCTTTCAAAAAAAATGAGGGTGTTCTGATCAGCGCTGGCACGACCACTCTTCATTTAGACAGAAGCACCTGGTTTCTCTGTCTCATTTCTAGTTGCCGTGTTGTGCCTGCACTGTAGACCCTAGATCTGACGGGTACTTCTCTGACTCTGTTTCGATGACTCTGCCCCCACCTGGATTCTTGGTTCAAGCTTCTTCTACCTCCGACGATGACACCAACCCGGGGCCACCTACGTCAATGGTGAGGTGGACGGACCTTGTGTTTGCGCGCGTTTGTAACGGAAAGCACGGAAAAAATTTTTGTCTCATATATGAATACGGATCATGAGTCCAGGATCAGAAATGAGGTAAGAAAAAGGTGTGAGGGCAATGTGACGATGATAAGTGAAAAACATTGATGGAATAATCTATTTCCTTTTATAATTCATATGATAAGACAAAAATTTGTTCTTGGAGAGTCAACACAATAGATCACTCAAGATTCTCAATAATGGTTAGGGAACTAGGATCGATAAACTACATCTTATAGAATCATTTAAACATTAATAGCCAATTGCTGGAATAGGTTAGTTTGTTAGAGCGTATGGCTGTTAACCATAAGATTGGAGGTTTAAGCCCTCCTCCTACCATGTGTTTTGGTTGGAGGAACCAACCCAACATGGATGGAGTGAACCCGTTTTGATCTGTTTGGATGGGAAGCGAGAGAGCGGACCGGCTCCCGAAGGAGCATATTCGTCTAGTTTTGATCTGTTTGGATGGGGAGCGAGAGAGCGGAGCGGCTCCCGAAGGAGCATATTCATCCAAGATGCGGGTTAGCTGCTCCCCTCAAAATTCGAGGGATGGTTCGCTCCCTCCGGGTTCTCAGACGTGCGGCGTTTGCTCCGCCCTGACCAAGCGGAGAGGGCGAGCAGCGTGTGAGGCTTGGCGGGAGGGTGCGGGTGGAGGGCGGGGCCACACGCAATTTGTTGGCGGCTCCGGTGTCCGCGACCTCGGCCGCGGAGGCTTGACGGTGTACACGACGGATCTCGCCGCGCGCAGCGGTGGAGCTCAAGGTCACGCCGGATCCGGGCGCGGCGTGGTTGGGCGGGGCGGGCGTCGGGGCGGTGGCGTGGCACGCACGCAGGCGGGTCGGGGCACGCACAAACCCAGCTGCCTCGCCGCCCCTTCCTTGCCGCCGGCGAGGTTTCGGTTCCTCGATGTGTCCCGTGAAGAAGAAGGGCGCGTTTGCATAATTTTATTTCTCTTCCGGGTTCCTAATGCAATAATGCCAGAGTGAAGGAATTTCACGCTTGGGCTTCTCGGATTTCGGTAAAGTTTAGGGTTCCCGATGAAAAATGCTTGTGCTAACGGTGTTAGCCTGTCATCTATTTCATCCCTTTCCAACCCTCCAACCAAACATGAGATGGGTTAAACCCAACCCTACTAACCAAACATGAGATGTGTTCGACCCAACCCAAAAAAATTGGGTTGGATCCAACCCAACCCACCCAACCTTCAACCAAACACACGGCGAGCGAATATTTTTTGTTACTTTCCATTCTCGGAGATGCCTTCCATTCTTCACTTATACCAACAACATGGTTGCAAGTTCATGTTTGTTACTTTCCATTCTCCGAGATGCCTTCCATTTCTTCACTTATACCAACAACATGGTTGGAAGTTCATGCCCCTCCTTCTAGGGAAATTTTTTTGTTACTCTCCATTCTTCACTATTAATCAGCATTCAAAAACAAACATCAGTATCAGCATTCAAACACAGCCATCAGAAGGAAACCAAATTTGAACAAAACACCAAATTCAAATTCAAGACTTATATACTAGAACATATACTTCACGTGGAAAATGGGTAAGTTTTATATTTGCAATCTCCTAGTGTTTTCTTTTTATTTTGCTTTCTTCTATTTTTCATCTTTTTTCATGCATTCTAAAAGAATTATCACATGCAAGCCAAAATCAAACAAATTAATCACCGATCGAATTCAAAACTTGTTCCTTTGAAAAGTGCTAATGACAACAAATCACCAAATTTAACACTCAACATAGAGAAATATATATATTTTATATATGTACCATTCTCATGAAAAGTGCTAATGATTGTTATTATCCATTCAAGAACTAGACAAGAAATATTATTAAAGTAAATATCAGAAGACTGCATTGTAATAACAATGTTTTGGTTTTTGTTTTTGTTTTGTTTTTGTTTTTGTTTTTTTTTTTTTTTTTGCCGAGCAGTTCAGTGCATATTTTGTTTTCTTCCGCAGCTTAATCGTTTGATCTCCAATTTAAGAACCGAATTTTGCGCTAGCTTTGTATTGATATGAGGATTTTATCTAAGTACTCTCGTCATAAGTTGACGTTGGTATTTTAGATTCGAGAACTTGCTTCTTCTCGATAGAAGTCGAGTGGCTCATTTTCGATCCTCCGGTTCAATTCTTGCTCTCGCTGGTCGTGAGTGATCGTTTGAGGTGTCTCGTTGTGTTATTAGGGAACATCCATCCAATCACTTGGGTCGTAGACATCTCGTTGCCTTGTTTGCTCGTTTGGAGATGAAGTTGGGGCAGTGACCTAAATATTTTGGAAGAAAAATTTACAGTTCTCATTCACCCCCTCTGGTCACCGTTTTGGGTCCTTCAACATGACGTGTATAAATGTACACAGCTATGACGGAAATTACACCGGCGGAAATTCACCATCATCGACATCAACTGACGACTCTGGCGCCTCAGCCGCATCTCTCGATGCCACTGCTTTGAACGGCGGCGAGACCACGCACCGGCACATCGGGCACGTCTCGTGCGAGTGCAGCCACATGTCGATGCACCCGACGTGGAATATGTGCCTGCACGCCGGCACTTGCCGCACCATCTCGCCACCGCGGACGTCCTCCAGGCACACCGAGCACACGACGCCGCTGCTTGCAGCCACCGCCGGTGCCGGCTCAGACCTGCCGTCGTCTTCGTCGGCCTTTAGCGGTTGGAACGACTGGAACGCGAACGCCGGCGGCGCGTTCATCACTTGAGCGCACGCGTAGCCCGGCCACACGGGGCCGGTGGTTGCCCTCACCGTGACAACCAGCTCCGCGCTTGCGCTCGCGCCCCGCCCTGTTGTTGCTGTTGGCCGACGGAGCCACCCCTTGGGCGCGAAGCAGCCGGCGACGCCGAGCAGCAGCGCGATCAGAACGACGACGGCAAGCGTCTTCCAGATGTTGATCCGAACGGCGAGCACGCTGAAGAGGAAGATGGACACGCACACGACAGCAATGCCGTAGAAGGGGTTGTAGCCGCCGTCGACCTCGTCGAGGCCCTCGTTGTCGGTGTCGTTCCTCGCCTGGAACCGGTGCCTTGGGTACGAGTTGAGCATGGTGTGATGATATCGACGGACGAAGCTGATTGCCGTGCTTAGCTTTGCGTGCAGCTAGATAGTTAGCTTCGATCGTGTGCACTGCCGGCATGAACGAACGTTTTCGCGGCAATTTATAGTGGTCGCCTTCGCCATGGCCCATGGGGGTTTGGCACCAGGCGGCTTTAGCGTGTCAGTTCTGCAGTTTGGTCAATATTTTCATGGCTAATTTAATAAATAAATCAACATTCATCTCTGCCTATCCTGTTCATAGTACGCATGTGTTACTTTATCCGGATGAACAATTAACAATATGGATTATTACTACGGACCACCGCACCACACGGCGGAATCGGCTTGTTCGACACGGCGTCCAGCCGTCGGCGCGGCCACCTGAACTGCACGGCTGGCGACCCTCTCTGTATGAGCGATGCAGATGCAGCTAGCGAGAAGTACGTGTCCAATAATCTCAAAATTAATATATGTTCCATACATCCTAGGAATCATCAGATGGATGTAGATTTGGCCTCTGAAGAATTTGGTCAGCGTTGTCTACTGAGGAAACAAAATACATTATTATTGACTGATGTTTAACTGCCGTGAGCAACGACAACACATTGATGCTCTAGAAGTTAACTGCACCCCTGTCTAATATGCCATCCTCCCATCATTCCTGATTATCCTCACATGATCACAAATTGGCAAAAAAATTTGCAATGACTAATTATCTCATTTGAAGCTTACTTTATAATCTTATATGAGATGCACTACAAAAAGAAGGGAAACCAAAAAATCTTATAAAAAGCAAAATGTCGTAGTACAAGATATATTTTTTCGATCAAAGGTATTCACCTGGCTTTATTAGAAAGCTTAACAAAGCTACCATCGAGTGTTGGGATTGCCAGCTTTACAAACATGCATAGTAACATCTAACAAAGATTAACCACAAAGAAGTCTATAACTTGAATCAGGGAATGCTCCATTGATTCAAAGAATGTTTTGTTTTACAACATAGCTTTGAAAGTTCATTGGCAACCAGCAACGACATCTTGTATTGAAGAACCAGAAAGAAGACTAGAAGGGGGTGAATAGGAGCCTAAAAAAATTATTTCGAATTTTGAACTTGTAGCTCTCACACCTCCAAAGGCAGCCTCGATGACGATTTATATTTCAAAAGAAGAATGGGGTCTAGGTGTGATTAATATTGAGAAACAGAACAAGGCTAAGTTGATTAAAAATCCACATATTTTTTTTCAATAAATAAGGCATTCCCAGGTGAGTCTTGTATGGGAAAAGCACTATAAAAATGGAAAGCTTCCAAGCCACATAAGAAAGTGGTCTTTTTGGTGGAGGGATGTTTTGAAATTTCTGCTACAATATAAAAAGCTTTGCATCTCCTCAAATTCAGAGTTGTGAACCTGCTCCTTTTGGCATGTTAGAATGGGTTAATCAGTATCTCTAACTTCATCTGTTCTTGAGCTCTTCTCGTTTGCCCTCAACAAGCTCATCACAGTCCAAAAGGTTTTCAATCATGATGAAATTGCTACATTGTTTCAGCTTCCTCATTCCAAGATTGCATATCTAAAAATGCAAAATATTCAATGGTTGATTGACTCACAAGATCTGAATGATGAGAATGATAAATGGGTGTACAGTTGGGGCTTTGGTATTTTTCATCAGTAAAGGTTTATAAAATCATGGTTGGTCATTCAGCAGTCCACCCCTCTTTCAAATGGCTTTGTAAATCTAATTGTCAACCCAAACACAAAGCTTTTTCTAGCTTCTTGTGAAGGAGAGGCTAAGAACATCAGAAATATTTTAAAAGAAGAAACATGGAGCTACACTCATATGATTGTGTTCTTTGTAGTAGTTTCACTAAAGATTCTCTGGAACATCTGTTTGTAGATTGTCCTTTTTATGCAGTGTGTTGGGATCTTAATTTGAGATGCCATCCAATAGTCCCTTCCTATAATTGATCTCGTAGCTTTTTTTGCCACCAATCTCGCAGATTAAAGTCCAATTAAATTCTCCCTTCTTCTTGGATGCTATTATCCTATTGTGTGGGTCAATTTGGTGAAATGATCTTATCTTCGAAGGGATTCAGCCAAGATTGGTGGAGTGTCAAAGAGTCTTCCTAAATGAGTTGTGGTTATTATGATTAAACCAAGTCAAGTTACTCAGTTTGCTTCATGGATTCGTAGTCTGGTCTAGTTGCCCGTTTGGGCTCATTTTCTTTGTCTCCTCTTCATATAATATGTTTGTTTTCAACTTGTTTTTTGTTTTATAATAATTTTACTGTAGGTATTTAGGTCCCATCAGATTCCTCAAAAAACTAACAAAAAACTGAAACCAAAACGAGCAGAGCCAAACCAATGAATCGGTTTGTTTGATTCTTTGTTTTAGTTTCTGATATTTTAACCCGGAAGTTTGATCTTCCGCTTCAACTTTGGTTTTTTGCTCAAACTATACTAAAGAATCGATCAAACAAACTAACTAAGACAACAATTGATGAACACCAGTACAAGTCCCTATTAAACCGGATCGGTTAGGGTAGGTAACCAGTGAGTACAAGGTGTTTATGATTTGGGTAAAGCGACATCTTATTAGACGAACTACTAGAGAAATGGGGAAGAGCACCGCAGCAGTGAGATCGGGGATAGAGGGGTGATGCCATACCAGATCCGGTCGGAGGTGCAGGAGGAGCAGAGGATGACGATCCATCGGCCATCGGGAAGGAGTCGGTGAAGGGGCGTCGCCGGTGGAATCCTGCGATGCAGTGGCGGCGGCGGTCTTCCCGTCGCTCTCAGCGCGTCCCTCTGATCGGAAGGGGAGTGTAGGTGGGAGTGGCGGCTCAGAGAGGAACCTCGTACCTAGAGCCCTGGCCCCCACCTCCTTTATATAGCGCTGCGCGACGGGGCCCACCAGCCATCTTTAGGGGGCGGGCGCCCCGATCGGGCGCGAGACACAAGGTTGGGCCCGGTCGTTGGACTGGGCCTGTGGAGATCAACCTAATAGTCCCTACTACCTAGCAACCTACCATGGCCTAGTAATATGCATCACCTGCCTCGCTCAACCCACTCCCACCCCTAGGCTATCACACATCCAGACTTATGTGCACTCCTAAACCCCACCTTGTTTTGGCTCGTGCAACTCTTTATGGACATCCTAACACCTTGACTAGGGGAAGGCTTGGTAGTCGGGCGCGCACCTCAATGGAGCTCCAAACGTGGGCAAAGGTTGTGTTTTGACATTCAATACTAGGGGATATTTCACTACGTGATTGGGAGTTTTACACTCTTGTTTGGCCCTTTACTTACTAGATTTACACTCTCATTGTGCTTGATGGTATGCTCTTTACTTTCCCTAGGTTAGCATATGCTAGTTTACAAAAAAATTTTCTCGAATACACATGAGTGTGCATGTCTTTGTATTGGAAGGAAAAAAAAGTTTATATACATGCGAACACATGGTTGATTATAACCATTTGTGTTTAGCTTTTGTGATGGTGATTGTCAACTCTTAACATTTTCATTCTATTTTCTTTTTTTCTTCTACCTCGGTTGCGCTTACCCCGGCACACACGGTGTGTCGGTTGACATAGTCTCTCGGCTTGTGTTATGCGGGTGTGGAGCTTGGAGACGGTGGTCAAAGACGAGGTGAAGATCAAGGAGGATGTGTCGTCTTGATGAACCTAGAGTGGTGAAGGGCGAACGTGAGGCTTGGATCGAGGGACCATATCGCCGGGTGGCCACCGTGGTGGTGGCGACACTTGGGACATCGACAAGTCGCGAGGACACATGGAGCGGCGCCTCAATTGGGTCAAGACGTTGAGTGTGCAAGTCAAGGGGCGGCTCGGGCGGTCAATACGGGTTAAATTTGTCGGAGGTTTAGTGGTTTGGGCCCCAAAACCACTCGTGGCCGCTTCATGGTTTGGGTCTCATAACCACGGGCTCGTGTTTTTCGAGGGTTTTTGCCTCAAAACCTAGGAGAAGTTTTCGACAGAAGGATGACACGTGGCAAAGATCGGGGAGTTCACATCGGGCGAAGCTACCGGTGAGAAGGCGTGGTGGACGTCGGATCGAAGATATCCAAGTTCGACCATTATGCCCCCGGCTAAGTGGTTTCTACAATTGTATCCCTAGGGGTAGTTCGGTCACTAGGACTTGGCTATAAATATCAAGGCAGTCCCTTCCCTAGACTCGCCTCCATTTGTAGCTTTTCCTTTAGGGTTTCCCTAGTCTCTAGTTTCTCTCGCTTTGTGAGAGAGGTCCGGATACTTTTTGATCTTCGTTCATAGGAAGAAGCGGCCCTTAGTTCGCTCATGCCCTCCTCGGGCTTTTCGGATCGATGTCCGAGTCAATATGTGTGCTGTGATTTTGTTTGGATTTTCGTCATTTTTCTCCCCTCCTCATTCTACCTCAGATTTCTTCGTTTCTAGATCGATTTGAGTTGTTCTTGTTGCTTTGGATTGAGCTTTGACGTGGCATGAATCAATCTACCAAAGAAAATCACCTGATTTCTAATGTGCTCGAAGATCCAAGCGATTTTATGTCTAGGGTTTGTGATCATACCAAATTGGGCCATGATCTCCTTGAGTTAGCCTCCCAACTGCCTTGTGATCATGCCTACTTGATTTGGTTGCAGTTGCTGCGGATTTGGTCGAGATTTGAGCAGATTTGTGGTGTTGGCGATTTCCCTACGTGTTGTTCGTCAATACCGGATGCGTCGAATTAAACCCGGACAAGTCCAATATTTCCAACCTTCAAATTTGGGGCTGAAATTTTGTGTAGATTTTGCCGATGGTGTGTAGAGGTTAGGGTTAAAATCTCATGATTTTTGAAGCTCATTTGATAGGGTTTTTCGATTTTTTCTCGTGGAGTCATTGTGTGCTGTTTTCATACCGGACGCCGTCCGATATTGAGGTCCGGTATTAACGGTAACCGGCCCGGACATGTCCGGTATTGAGGTCTAGTGTCTCGCTGAAGCATTAATTGCTGATTTTGTCCGTGAGTTGGTCAATCTCGTTGGAGCTTTCCTGTTGATCCGCTATGCCTCTAGAACATCTTCTAGGGCATCCACCTAGCAATTTAGGTCGTGATCATCCGTGGTTTGGTCGGTTTGAGTTTGAGGGTGGTTTCTTTACATTAACATCTAAACCTCACCAAAGGCGGTGTTTTTTTGTATTTATCAATCTTTTGTGGTTACTCTTGAAAAAGTAAGAGTGCACATGAAGATGGTTGGGAGAGCAGTGAATGCATCATTAGTGAGTTGCAAAGTTCTATCCTGATTCAGAAAAGTAGAGATGACATTAAATCTTTTTTTTTCACATTTGTTTACCAAAGGGAGAAAATCCTAAAATCTAGGTCTATATATCAATGCATGGTGCTAGAGCCGATAGCTGAAATAAAGGCTCCCATGAGAGCATCCAAATGTAGCAGCCAACAAATGAAGTTTTTCATCTAAAACATGGATGAGAACCATCATTGACTTGTCAAAATTGACTTTAAGGCCAGCGGATAGAGAGAAACTGTTGAGGAGGGATTTTAGGAAATAGAGTTGTCTAGTTTCTCCTTCAACCACAACCAGAGTGTCATTAGCATATTGAATAACCAGGAAGTCATTGGATGTCGGGGATGGAATTAGGAGATTGAGAAGGCCATGTCTTTACCCTTATTAATCAACAAAAAGAACGGGGGAGGGAGGGTCTCCTTGCCTTACTCCTCTTTTACAATGGAAAGTTTTCCTTGGCACCCCATTCAGAGGCACTTTTTTATTTCCATGATAGTGAGTATAGATTCATGTTCAATTTATGAAAAGCCTTTTCAAAGCCTAATTAAATGATCACAATTTCCTTGTCAAAATGATAACAAAGGTGAAGATATTTAAAACACCAAGCAAGGCAATCCTGAATACTTCTTTTTCTATAAACCCATTTTGTTTTTTGTGCACCATGGAGGTAATAACGGTTGCAAGTGATTAGCTTAACCTAGGAATTTATGAGTCAAATAGGTATGAATTCATTCACCCCTCTTGCATTCTTCACTTTGGGGACCAGGATAATATATGAGGAATTAATGCTTCTTAGACAGACTGGATCTTTAAAGAAATCATTACATATATCATAAAAGTCGTGTTTGATGATTGGCCAACATTTTTTTTTTAGAAAATCATTATTAAATCCATCAGGTCCTGGGGACTTATCATTTGGTAGAGCTTTGATAATGCTATCTATCTCCTCACGAGTGAAAGGCTCCTTAAGATGAGCTAGATTGCCACTGCTCTGAATAAAAGATTTGGATCAACAATAAAGCCACTGAACTTAGATGTTCCTAATCTGATATTAAAATCTTCCCAAAGGATCTGCTCTTTTTCTTTATGATTACAACAACTACTCCATCATTAGTCAGTAACTCACTAATCAAGTTTTTGCACTGGCATCGAAAAAGCTTGTTCCTACATCTCCAAGTTTTACCCATTTGATTGTTTCCCTCTATATCCAGTAAATTCTCTTTTTTTCTCCAAGTGCTCAAGAAGGTGATTTGTTATACTTTCTCTAAGGTTTCATTACTCAATACTAATATCTTTGTAATCACCAATAATTTCAAGAAAATTAAAAGAAAGATTGAAATGGTGTTAGCAATAGTAAGTTTCAGCCCATTTTTGTTGCCCGCCATTCTTTTAGCTTTTTTCTGAGGAGTTTGAACTTAGCATTCAATGATTTGGCACTATCGAAGTGATGGTTTGTAATGCCCAACCATTCAGAGACAATTTCAGTAAACTGCTCACTGCATAACTAAAAATTTTCAAACCAGAATATCCTGCTTCTTGGAATAACGGTTGAAATGGAGATGACACAGTGGGTATGATAAGGTGCCATATCCAATGCCTTAGCAGAGGTGCTGGGATAAGACAGAGACCAATTAATGGAGGTGAAAACAATCCAATTTTCCCAGAAGTGAAAAGGGTTGCATATTAGACCCGGTATATTTTTGACCTTGTAATACCATATCATTTAAGTCAATTGAGCTGATACATTGAACAACATTATGTCACTAATATTTCCCATGGCCTATTCCTATCCTCCAGCTTGCTCAACAAATTAAAATCCCCTGGTAAAAACCAGTCAACATCATCAGACATCAGGCATTTGAACTTTTAGCCTATTCATAAAAAGGATCTTGCCCTCAACAGAGCAAGGGACACACACAAAAGATAGAATCCAATGAACATCACTATGAGCAGAAGAAAATTCCATTGAGAGGTATTACTCATTACTGAAGATTTTGCTGCCAGAAAAGAGGGAGCCCTTCGAGGTCACGGGGATGCCCCCCGGACCGAAGGAAGAAAGTCAAAAGAATCAAAACAACTCGGCAAATCTTTTTCAGAAATTGAGAATCAAAGATCTCTTTCTTTGTTTCCTGCAAACAAAATATATCACAAGGAGACTGAACAATCTTATCTTTGATAGTGAAAAACTGCACAGCCGATAGACATGCCCCCAATTATCACAAGCTGGCGTTTTTTTTTTTTTTTTTTTTTTTTTTTTGGACAACAAGCCACAGCGCACAGTGCTAGTAGTTGTTCACTTTCTGATGAAAACGTACGCCACTATTGACCACATTTCTAACTCTTCATTGCAGCTCGCACTACAATAGCGCTATTGCGGCGATGATAACAAGCCCGCCTGCGATCCTACCGGCGCGGCCATCGGCGTACCCCGTGGCCGCGGCGAGAGATCAAACCTGCACAGCGGGCACGTGACGTGCATCTTGAGCCACGCGTCGATGCAGCCGACGTGGAATAGGTGCCGGCACTCGGGCAGGCTCCGCACCATCTCGCCGCCGCGAAGGTCCTCCAGGCACACGGCGCACGTCACGACTCCGTCTCCGCCAGCAGCGAGGCGGTGATGGAACGGAGACTTGGGCAGCGCGCTGATGTCAAGCGGGGCAAGCCCGCACACTCGGCTGGCTCTGCCGGCGCCTGCCGCGGTGGGGAACGCCGTGCCGGCACCGGAAGCACGACCCGCGGCCGCGACGCTCAGGCAGCGCGCTGACCAGGTGACGCCGGCGACAAGCGCCGCGGCCAAGGCGGCGAAGGCGCACGCCTCCCAGATGATGACGGACGCGGCGAGCACGCCGGACGCGACGAGCAGCGAGCAGGACTCGCCCGCCACGCTTGCCAAGACCCCGTAGCCGCGGTCGTCGCCGATGCCGTCGTCGTCGGCAGACTCACCGGAGGGCCTCGTGTACAACCTCGGCATGATCGGTAGAAAATTTGTTACTTTGTGCAGCTATGCTACTTTATTTCTTGGCACTTAGCTTGTGGCTAAAGCGTTTAGCGCGGGTGGCATTTAAGTAGTCCGGCATCGATTCATCAGGAGACAGCGTCGAACACGGAAGGTTAGGTCCAGACAGTATTTAATCAGAAAATTCAGGAGCGCATCAGGTTCAGATTTACGGCGGAAACGGCAGTAACCATGTGTTCCTTGCACGTTTATCACCGCGTAGAATCTGAAGTCTGAACGCCAGTTACAGCACGTTCAAGTTCTTGTGCTTCTAGAACATGTTGTGTGTTGGGAGCGATCGACAAGGATGTCTCCCTGTTATTCTTTTGGTGATAGACTGGGCCCAAGTGAAGAATTTGCCTATCCACCGGTGCGTAGTTGAAAAATGAAAATATAGATTTGAGACGGGTTCTTCTTTTGGTGATAGACGACGTACACGTTGACACTGCGGTATCTGTTAGTTTGTTAGTCATGGTCACTCTCAGCTTTAAAACTAGATGGTTTCTGTGGCTATTAATTAGTGTATGAACTAAGCAACTATGTGGTATTATAATTATCAATCTGTCCTAAAATAAGTATCATTCTCGCTTCCGAGTATACCTGATTATTTTGAGATAGGGGGAGTATACTTTTTAATATAGAAAACCATGTCTACACGCCATTCCTGCTGGCGTCATATCCCAGCGACCTTCCCGCAAGAGCAGGACGGCATACAGTGATACAGTGAATGGACGGATAGATTTGAGTGACGTGGCAGATTGAGGATTGAGTTTTAAAAGAACCTATTGCTTAGTAGGTATGGACTATATACAGATGTAGTAATAGATTAGTTTCTTAGACCCATTTGGCATATCTTATCTTCATATGAAGCTGTTTTGTTTTGTTTCAGCTCATGAAGCAGCTTTTTTACCAATGAAGTTGAGTTGTCTTACTCCATTTAATAAAAAGAGCAACATAATATGACAAAGGGAATAAAATTAAAATGACGCCCACAGTATTCCTTTCATTCACATTTTTTTTTTTCGTCTTCCCACCACAGTATTCCTTCTGGAACACACGCCCACAAGGCCCGCCAGCCGGCCATGCCTCTCGGCCACTGCCATTAGCGGTGGACATTGGATCGGTATGGACGTGCAATGGATGCCCTCTAGTTCAAAAATAAACTCTTTTTTTTTTTTTTTGCTAAAGCAAAGCAAAACTTCTAGTTTATTTGATAAAATTCATGGATCCAACTTCCATCTAGAACTGGCTTGACGGTCAAGAGTCCTCATTACCGCACCTGGCAGCAGCGCCTCCCGATCATGCGTGCTCGACGCCTGCTCCTCCCACGCGCGTGATCCTGATGGCTCCTCCAGGCTGCGCCCCACGACGACTCCTTCCAGTCCGTAACTAAAAAGAATATAAAAACAATGTAACTCTCGCATCTTATAAAGTCAAACTATTTAAATTTTGATCAAAATTATAAAAAATACTAACATTTATACTGAGAAATAAAGACCATTAAAATAGTTGCATCGTTTTTGGACGTAGGAACCTCATTCTTATATGGTAGAGAGATTTAAGAGCAACTTCAATGGTAGCCTCTAGAAGTTTGATGTAAAATGCTACTTGTATGACTTTTAAATAAACTCCTATTTTTCGTATCCTCCTAAAATTCATTCCCAAGCCCCCTGTTAATAGGAGCCTCCTATCCACTACTAAACTAAAAATAGGAGTTCATTTTGTACCACTGAGTTGGTTGAAAAACTGAGTCCTCAAATTTTATAAGTTGGCTTTTAAATTAGAAATATGAGTATATTTTTTAGGAGAGATGACTAGAGTTGCTCTAAGGAGCTTCATGTGTTAAACTGTTATCAATAGAGGCAAAAAAAAAAAAAAAAAAGCCCACAACACAGTTTGTGAGGTTGTTGACAAAGGTGTGCCAAACAATCTTAATAGAGTCAACCTCAAAAATCGTTTTCACAAGTGGTGTATGTGCACGTTACTTCAATTGATATACAAAAGGGAAACAATGATGTCATTGGGGATATGTAATCATGTTTCGACATTGAAATGCTCCTCGCCATACGGCGAGATGATAGAAAAAAGGGTATGATTGAGTTGACTTTTGAGGATGATTTTGTCCATATTGTATCATATGTCAATCTCAAGAACCAATCAGACAGCGGCGACCGATTTCTTGCTACCAGGTCCATCTGAGCAAAATGCATGGTCCCACCAATACTTAAGCATACGTATAGGCATAGTAGGGATCACAAGTAGGCAAAATTCAGTGATACAAATAGTTCAAGTGCACTCAGTCATCATTATATTTATCTAATGTTATCATCCTGATGAACTATAGTTGCAACCTTCTCCACATTAAAAAAGAAGTTATATGTAACACCCGTGTTTTTGCATCATTTTAAAAATCACTAAAAATTTGAACTTTTCGAATTACAACTAAAACTTGATTTATTTTCCGCTAAACCGAAACCCTGTTTTCAAAACCTGCATTCAAAACTCTCACCATCTAGAAATAGGAACCTTGATTGTTGCTTGTTGAACTTTATGATGGCCAATGATGCAAGGTAAGTTCTAGATTTTATTTATGGAAGAGTATTGCATGAGTGATGGTTTACAAATTACCTCTGGGAATAAAACACCAAAACTTCGTGTGTATCAAAAATATATATGAATATTTTTATGAGCGCAATAAATAAATATTCTCAGCAATAAAAGTCATGGGAATATAAATGTGCTCGTATAAATATTTATAATATATATGTAACACATGGAAAACCAATTTGGGGAGAAGTGTGTGCACATATGTATATATATATATGAATATTTATAGGAGTACAAGAATAAATATTCTCAAGGATAAAAGTTATGAGAATATACATCTGCTCGTATAAATATTTCTAAAATATATACATAAGTCACACACATAAAAAGGAGAAAGGAACTAGGGACAAGGAAGATGGAGAGATAAGAAAAAGAGAAAGGAAAAGGGAAATAAAAAGGAAAATGGCCACGGGCTCATTCTTCCCTCCCTTCCTCTCTTGGCCCAATAGGAGGCCCTCCTCCTTCTCCTCGATCCCGAGCAGGCCGGCCCAGCGATGAGGCCCAATCCGCAGCCGAGCCCAATCCGTCTCTCCTCATACCCGCGCCGACAGTGGCCCGGAGCGTCGGCACCGTCTCCCTCCTCGCCCGTCGCGACACCGAGGGAGCACCGCGACCCCGCCTCACCGCAGCGTGGACCATCGCACAGACAACCGCCGATCCATCGCCAGAGTGTCGCGTCCGTCGCGTCTACCTCGAACTCGCAGGCGCCGCGGGCGGAGGTAAACGCCAAGACAAAGGCCCTCGATGACTGCGAACAGCGCGAACACCGACGACCTCGACGCGGACGCCGACGCCGAGAAAGCTCACCGGAGTTGTGCGTGGGCGCACCACGCACCACCACCACCGCTACCCTCCACGCACCACGAGCCCGGGTCAACCGGCACGGCCGCACGAACCGAGCACCGCGAATCGCCGCCATGGCGGGCGACAAATCGCCCGGCGTGGACGGCCCGATTTGACGACCGGCCAGCTCACACGGAGCATGGACCACGTCGCGCCGACAAACCCGACGCGCCGGCGCCCGCGAGGGAGTCCACGGGAACAGAGGCTCGGCCGAAAAGATCTTGGTGGCCTAAAAAGATCTCGCACCGAGCACCACCATGGCCGGCCTATAAATAGGCCCGACCCCCATCAATCGACCTCGCCAAGACCTCCATGGCCTCATAGAATCCCGTAACATGAGGTGCTCGCCTCCAATTCCTTCCTCCCCCCTCTCCTCCGCTCGCCGCGTGGGAGTTTTCCCCAAATCCAAGCCCCGCCGCCGCGCCGATGCCCCTCGCGTTCCCGTCCCGACGTTGCGTCCCCGTCCGAACCAAAGCCAGCCGGTGAGTCCCCGAGCCTCCCCTCCTCGTTTGCCCTCCTTCTTTCCAACCCTAGTGCCTTGTACCGCCGCTCGTCGGAGAGCTGCCGCCGCCCACCGCCCCCGCCATGCCGCCGTGAGAGTCCACCTACTCCGCCCTAATGGCCGCCGCGTGAGCCGTGGTAACGAGAGGATTCCAACGAACCCTCGCGGGCGAAGCTATGGATCGGACGCGGCCGCCCGGCGACATTCCGGCAGACGCCGCCGTCAGAAGCGACGGACGGAGACAACCGCGACGCCGCCCGGCTACGGGACGCCGTCAAGACAAGGCCCAATCACACGCCGCCACGCCGCCGCCCCCCCCCGCCGCTACCCACGCCGGAAAGCAACACCGCTGTACACGTGGCATCTACGTGTCCGCCACCGTGGCGTCCACTGACCCACGTGGCACCCACGTGTATGGTGCCCCTCCCGTGTACACGACTGTAAATGCTAGGCACACCCGGTTATCGTACACAACATGTTACAAGTGTACACTCCCGTATCAGAAAAATTCCCAGAAAATTTATAAATTCATTAATTGATTTATAGAATTTTATCGTGTAATTAGTTCCAATTTTATTACATGATAAAATTATATTATAATATTACCCTAATGGTTTAATTAGGGATTAATATTATAAGATCCATATCTCATGCAATTTAACTCCGTTTCGTGTGAAACGACTTCCATAATTAATCTAAAATCTAGCTCTATGCATCTAACCCATTGCCACCATAATGTTCTATGCTTGTTTTGGTTGCTCTAGTTCAAGCTAGGTTGTCGACATACATGCCGTAGTTTCCACATCGACCCGATTGGGAGCTTCCGTCCGAGGGAAGCTAGAGACGTTCGACGCCGTGCCGATTCGTAAGAACCTCCCGTGCAAGTACTTACCCCCCCTCCTTAATCATGACTTTAATCAAGTAATGATATAATGATGATGATAATCGGACTAGTATATAGTGGTATGAGCCTGATAACGTAGCTATGGAGCTAAGCCGGATGACGTAATCATCCACGTTGTCTACGCTCATACGTGTAATTAAAGAATAACATGAGATCGCCTAATGAACCATAACCAACAAAAGAGGTGGGTGATAGTAATTCATAGTGAGATGGATTGCTACGGAATCGCCGTGAGGGATTCCTCGCGGAGAGATACTCGCCTCCCTAAGGACCCGGTTCATAGACCTTCTACCTAGTGCGATATTACGTGCAGCCACACGCCCGATATGGGGCGGCTTGATTCACATCCCGGGTTGAGGTATAATTGGGAGCCAAGGTGGCCGGGAGTAGGCGAAACGACCTATTGGGGCGCGAACATGGGGAGAGTGGCCCCATGGTCCGGTTGGCGTGGATGCCGAAAGTGATCTTCCACGTAAGATGTTGGGCGCGAATGGCGCCGTGCTAGGTGCACATATTTATGATTAATGATTGGGTATGGTGTTTGACAGTATAGGTTGGGTAATAAGGTATTACCTGTAAAGCCGTGGGTGATTTGGTATCACCATATTGTCTAGGATGATGCGTCATCCTTCCAACCCCTGAGAAGTCATGGTGAAGATTATACCAATACACCTAGGGTAGCACCCAAGCGGGTACGGATCTCGTTAGGCCTGTTTAAGCCAAGAGCGCATGGCGAGGGCGCGCCTATCGTGTGGGGAAATTGTACAACCTCTGCAGAGTTAATTGAATCTATTCGAATAGCCACGTCCTTGGAATGGGTGAATGCTAGGTTTGAACATCTATGATTAGATATACATTAATGATGACTGACTGCGGTGCCATGACGGTGAAGATATGAGACAACCCGAACTAGCGAGAGCAGTTTTAGAGACTCGCTAGGGCCCAAACCCTTAATAATTACAACCCCCAGTTTGGGACTTGCCGAAAGTACGTTTGTACTCACCCCTCTATTTTACGATATCGGCACATGTGAAGGTAAGATCGACGACAAGATAGAGGATAGCGTATCGTAGGAGTTCGCAAGGTGTTTGCTTAGGAGAAGGACGTTGAAGCCCGAAATTCATCCATGCACAAGTCCGCCTTTTGTGGAGTACGGGGCTGTGTCATAGTTAATCCACCGCTTCTCGGTTGGCCAACTCTGATATTGAAACCCGGCTTGGTGACCCTTCGTCGCCACTGTAAGCCCCTTTCCATCCTATATTTATTAATTAAGCTCGGATTATTATTATTTCTGTGTACCATTACCTGTGACTAACAGACGTGTTTGTGGCGTGATCCCGGCGCAAACACGTGTGATTAACGACCCATTAAAAGTGGGGCGTGACATTATATTAGTACTCAAATATAGCATTATTCATTGTAATTAAGAATATATAGCTAGCAAGTCAATACAAATATCATGAGGCAGTCAATTTTTTTCATAAATTTTTCGTTATAAACATCTTGGAGACCTCGCTTGTATAGTTTGAGATTTGAACCCAAGACCCTTTGCATAGCATGTAGATTCCTTACCAACTCACCGCACACCACATGTGACAAAGTTCGGGTGCCTTCCTTTTGAATTGACTCATATGAGGCCTTTAATCCCGGGTGAAAAACCTTATAGTCTGGGTTGGTGAAACTAACCGGAGTAGCAGAATGACAAGGAGGAGATCATCACCCCCAAAGGAACTCCCAACAATCGGCTCTAGGACAACACCGGTGCCAGCCCGGCGTGATAGCGACGACCCTAGTGCGGGCACGGCGCCTCCCTCGGCACCTTCTCCATGGATCATCGGTCCGCCCCTACCGGGGCAACCAACGACGTCCCTGCCACACCGGCAGCACGCAGTCTGCTTGACTCCATCGTCATACGATGGAGCAACCAACCTGATGCTATGGATCTCAAGGATAGAGATCTGATCCAACCTACAGCGACTCATCGACCCCGATGACTACCTAAGGTATGCCGCTATCCACTTAATAGTAGTGACATATCTCTGGCCCCTCCACAAGACCAGGGAGGCGCCACTAGAGGACTGGGACACCTTTCCATGGTGTCTCGCTTGCGGCTTTGGGCCGCCCATCAACGGCGACACTAAAGGCGATCTCGTGACACCTCGATAGGACGACGCCCTGTACGACTACACCTACGCCTTCGAGTTCACTAACGGACTCCATGCTATGCTATGGGACACACTGCAGTGGGAGGCGCCCACACGATGGACGAAGCGATCCAACTCGCTTGTTGGCTCAATGCCCCTCCGCCACGTTCGTCACACGGTGTAACGACAGTCGACGGACACAACGCCAGGGACAACGTGGCTATAACAGCCAGGACGACTCAATGGCCGATCTAGCCGGCTCCCTCGATCCTCGACGACATCGACGCCCAGTACCACTACGCTCTCAAGCAAGCTAATAGGCTTTGCAAAAACCTTTGGGAGGCAACAAGGGGCGCTCTGCACGTTGACGCGGCGATCCGACTCGCCCACCAGTTCGACGAACCCATCTCCTACGAGGTCTTCAACGAGCTCCGACGCCGATGACAACATGTGGTACATGCCACACGCACAAGTCCTCTACCTTGTCGACCTAATCACCACCTCGTGAGGCCCTCTTCAAGGTTTGCCTCGCTACATCAAACGACCAAGAGCTCCACAAAGCATCGCCAACCATTGAGCTTCGGTGGGAATTTCTCCCCACAACCCGGTGCTTGGCTTCAACCTTCCTCCATCCTCGCCACCGGTGCAAGCCTTACCGACGAGCATCTTGCTCATTGGGGAGCATCCTCATGACTTCCTTTAGGACGTCACGACTCTCCTCTTCGACGACAAGCTACCTCCATTGGTGCAAATCAGCTCCTTTGACGACCATGGTTACCACCTCGACGACCTCCAATTTGCAGGCGTCGGAATACTCAAGTGGATGATGGCACCATCTACTAGACCCCAGGGCATGTTGTTTCAACCTTCCCGCCAATGCCGACAAACCGAGCAACGACACGCATACGCGTGAGGACGCGCTATCGAAAAATGGGGGAGGAGATGTCACATCCCAAAAAGGGGCTCCACGCCGAAGGCCCAAGAGGGCAGCGTACGCCGCGCCCCATAGCCCGCCGCCCGTCAATTGCTTCATCATCAAGAATTTCTTTAGATGTAAGTCTTCCCGAATTATAAATATAAGGGACTTGTAATCAGTTGTAATTAAGAAAGAAATAATCAACGGGTAAAACCCTCAGCCTTCAAGCTTTCAATCTCTCCCCGCCGCGTGCGCCGCCATCACCGCCTCACACTCCTGCCCACGCCGCCCAAGCCGCGCCCCAGCCGGCGCCACCGAACGCCGCCCTCCCGGCGGCCGCATAGTTGCGGAGTCCGTCCGACTGTGACAAAATACTCCTTGCTAAACAGCGAGATGATAGAAAGGGTGTATGATTGAGTTGACATGAGGATGATTTTGTCCATATTGTATCAGATGTCAATCTCTAGAACCAATCAGACAGTGGCGAGGGGTTTCTGGCTAAGTATACGTATATAGGTACAAGGATCATAAATAGACAAATACAGTGAGCACAAAACTAGTTGAATTGCATAACTGAGTCGTCAGTATAGTTGTCCAATGGTTATCGTCCTGATGAACTACAATAGTTGCAATCTTCTCTGTATACTTAAATATTAGCATTGATTGTAATTAAGGATACTAGACAGCAAGTCCAATTGAATTTTTATGAACTTGTAAAAGGGTATCTAGCCTAGTGGTCGAGCACCTCAGTAGCACTCAGCTGGGTTCGACTCGTGAGAGCGAATTTAAAATGCAGTCTGCATTATTAAAAAAAATAAAAAAATAGGCTGGGGTTTCCCTTCTTCGACTTCGATCAAAAAAAAAAATTATGAACTTCGATATAAATATATAGATTTGAAAAAGAAAATATTTTCATTTATAACTTTTCACGTACATTTCTTAATTTTATAATACGTTACACGGGAGGCTGCTGGTCTTTGTTGGGGACCTCGTTTATAGGCAAAACTGTGGCCCTGCATAGAGGACACGTGGAGTGAGAGTGCAGCCACATGTCGATGCAGCAGACATGAAACAGGTGCATGCACGCCGGCAGCCGCCTGACCGCCTCGCCTTCCTGCACAAGGCTCAGGCACACCGCACACTGCGCCCACCCGCGGCCGCTGCCGCTGCCGCTGCCCTCGCCACGGCCGGAGCCGCCGCCAACCGACAGGCCCCTATGGAACACGAACGACGGCAGCGTGGACACCGCGGTGGGGCTCAGCCCACCGTCGCCGTCGGTGGTCCTGCCGTGCAGGAAGAACGGCCGGGCTGCAACGTACACGACGGTTCCCCCGGGGTGCGGCGGCGGCAACACAGGCAGTCGAAGAAGACGATGATGAGGATGGAGACCACGGCGGCGCAGAAGCCGATGCCGAGGAGCACAAGCGTGTCGTGCGTGCTGTAGCCGCCCTTGTCCGTCGAGTAGGGCAGCGAGTTCGACGACAGCGACATGGCTCAATGCGAGGCTCTAGATTTTGCAGTGCAGAACATCAACAGCTAGTGTTCTGTTTTTGAGCTATGGCAGAATGGTCGCCTATGAATATGAATGGTGCCGGGGTATCTTTATATCCTTGGAGGGGTGAGCTTGCCTTGGAGCTGGCTATATATATAAAGTTTGTGCAAGTTGAGTGTAAATTTACAATTTTAGCGTTGAGATTCATAGATGTGAGATTGGTTATAGAACACAAGTAAATTTTATTGGTTGGTTGAGAATTACCTTGCGGCGGTGCAGCTTGTACGCCCATGGTATTGGAAATGTGGTCTCAGAGTTTGTTATCCACTGAATTGTGGTTTGAATGGATTATATAAAAAATAACTACTTGTTTTTGTTCAGTCAAAGAATTAGTGATCGCGATGAACCAAATTTTCAAAGATAAGTTCAGGTACTTCCTATTTTTACATGGAAACAAACATGACCACCCACACTATTTAGTTTGTTCACATAAATTGCGATCATGGCGTGCCTAGGCCACTAATATAAATAAATCTCAACATACCAACATCTAATTGATCCGAGCTTATAGAATCATAAGAAAAGCTTCCCATACGTGCACAACGGGAAGGTTAACTGCCACTTTCCATTGCATGTATTGTATCTAGCCTCTTCTTGCACCATTGCTCTAGTTTGTGCGTCATCAATAATTCAGTCGTCATAATTAAACTGGAATCTCCAAATTAACGGATGTAGATATATGACATATGTGCAGTGCCTGCGAAATCTCACGAGATCTAAGTTCTACAGCGACTTCATTGTTTAAAGGTCTGACTCTTCTTCTTGTTAGATAGCCATCCCCATCGGGTTCATTAATAAAAATATGTGAAATTTTACGGTGCCTGGTGATATAATATGTATATATAAATATACACTTGCTAAGCTTTGACAAAAAAAAAAGTGAGAGACTAAGGTTGCTTGATTCGGGTGTTCTGATCTGAAGCCGGACCAACATGCCCTGCTCTGACCAAAAAGATATACAATTATGTCTTCCTGACGGGAGATCAGGAAACTATCCCCATCAAAATTTGTGCCGGGGGCACAATTGGGAGTCGTCATGTTCCTGCAGCACTAGGTCTTTGGGTGAAAACCTCGTTCTTTTTTGGGCGTGTGACGACGGCGCCATTGGCGTCGTGCCCTTCTTGGAGGAGCCGCATTTGGATACTGTCTCGGCTGGTGTCGGTGGTGGGGCTTGGTTCGTGGTGCATGTGCGCAGCAGCTCTAGGGGTGCGCATGGTCCGTGTTGGCGGAGAGGTGCAGAGGGACCTTGGGGTGCGGTGGTGGTTGCGGAGGTTGGCCTGCAGGTGAGGGGGTCGCGTGGTGGTGGTGGTGGCGGGGCACCTGTTGCGTTGGGGAACGGTCCTCATCTATGCCGTCCCTTCCCCTCCGGACTTTGGCGGCGGTTGCGCGCGGCGCTAAGGGAGGCCGGACTTCGGCATGGTGCCCGGTTGGCGGGGGTGACGCAGCCTTCAGCCGCTATGGTGGGCGCGTCGATCCTCTCCGGTGGGGCTGCTGCTATGGTGTGGCAAAATGATGAGTGGGTCGTTGTTTTTCCTCTAGTGTGTGGAGCTGGTGGAGTTGGCGGTGGCGGCTGTTGCGTGTTGATGTCCCAATCCGACCGAGCGGTATTGATGGTTGCTCGGTTGATGCCTCAATCAAACCGAGTGGTGCTTTTAGGTTTTATTTATTATTCCATCCGTCTGGTTCGCTTAATTGTGTTGTGTGAGTTGTTGGTGTCTAATGGTTGCTCGCGTCGATGACCCAATCCGACCGAGGGGTTGAGGCTTGTATCGATGTCCCAATCCGACCAAGCAAGGAGTTGAGTGGGCGCTAGTTGTGGCGTAAGTTGAGTTGACTTGGTACCTAGGTGTGTAGGTGGAGTAGGGTACCTCTATAATTGTATGGTTTTTCTCGCCCGGTTTCGGTTAAAAAAAAACTAGGCTGACACTTGTCTTTTCTTTTATTCGCCTAATAAAAATTGCGGCAACGCTTTTGCCGTCCTTTCAAGAAAAAAATTGTGGT
Source organism: Hyparrhenia diplandra (assembly GCA_015847255.1). Classification (NCBI taxonomy): domain Eukaryota; kingdom Viridiplantae; phylum Streptophyta; class Magnoliopsida; order Poales; family Poaceae; genus Hyparrhenia; species Hyparrhenia diplandra. The sequence continues at coordinate 20,041 of JADLZK010009552.1, read as the reverse complement.
GCTCAAGCAATCTTCAACTTATTTGTAGTTAGCAACCTTTCTAGCTAGTTCAAGTCTTATAACGTTCCAAATTTTGATTTAAAATTTAGAAATTATAAAACTTAAAATTTAGAACTTTTAAACGACCACTTTATGTACAAAGAGTTGTAGTGCTCACACGATCTACAACTTTAAAGTTCACCGGTGTTTTACTTGTAGTCATTTAAAGTCTTAACTATCTGTTTATGTTGTTAGATTTTGAAGTTTAGAATTTAGAATTTTCAAATGGCCTCAAAAGTTGACATAGTTTAAACATTGTACGTTGTAGTGCTGGACGTGATCATTCTGTAGTTGACAAATTTCTATTTGAAACATTTATAGTCCTAAATGTTATATCAAATTAATTATTAGGTTTTCAAATTCAAACTTTTGAAACTTTTAAACAATATGAGAGGAAGAAGACACATCTTATATATCCAAAATTGCCATGCTTTTTTTTTTTGAGAACCACATATATTATATTAAAGCAGCCTTCTTACAACTTGGCCCTTAAAAAAGGAACCACTTACATCAAGGTCCCTAAAGGACTCGAGATCTAACATATCGTCGCCGGCGGACGGCCAGCAGAGACGTTATGTGACGCATGGTGTCGTTGGTGAAGGGCCTCGCCGTGTGTAGGCTTGTAGTGGTTGAGGGCGGCGGCATGGAGTTGCATCGCCAAATAACCAAAGATTTTTTGTTGAAGAAGTCGCCGGCGGGTAGAAGACCGCCGTCCCGTGAGCCGGTGGGTAGCTGTCATGATCCGTAATTGGGCCAGCCCGGAGTGGCTAATTGGGCTCAACGCGACGGCCCGCCGCCCAGGGAGGGGCCAGGGGCGCGCGGGGAGAGCGGCGCCCGCCGCCGCCGCTTTCCCTCTTCCGTGCGATTCGAAGTTTGCTTCGCTTTCAAGTTAGGATTATTTTAGGAGTTTTTGGTGTGCAAGGGGATATCTCATCTATAAGGGAGACCCTTATTAGGAAATAAATAATTAGGATATTCTTGTAAAGGTATTCCAATCATATAAGGAAACCTTATAGAGATTGCTTAGATTACAAGTCCCACTAGTCGGGCTATATAAGCAAGAGGCATGTAATCTCTAGGGGATAAGCAAGCAAATAAAAAAAATATCTTTCGCCTTCAGCTCTCCCCTCCCCGCTCCTGCTCCCCTCTCCTGCCTGCCGCCGCCCTGGCCCCGCGCCGCCGCTGCCGGCCGCCGCCGCCCTCCCACGGCTCCTCCTCTCCATCTCGTTGCTCGTCGCTGCCTCTGCGTCGCCGCCGGCGAAAGCCGCAGCCCCGTCGCCCATCTCGGGAGCCCCAACGGTCCGACGATCACGTGTCAATTCCGGCCCAATCTAGCCGGAATCTGACAGCTGGTATCCGGAGACCAGGACGATTCCCACCACCCATGGCTTCCGAGATGAAGGAGTTCACCGCGGCGCTGAAGGCGCTCCTCGACGACAACTGCGCCAAGATCAGCCGGCGTTTCGACGAGATCGAGACTTGTCACGCCCCGCATGGAGTACGCCTACACACCACCTCGAGGACACCCGCCAAGACGACGACCACGCCGGGAGGACAGCACAGCGGCCGCCACCGCCGCTGGCACGGGGCCGGCCCCTGGCGCCGCCCGGTCGCCGCCCTCTCCCCGCCGCGGACTTCGTTGTCCGGCCCGACCCCGGCCCATCCTCTAGCTCGAGGAGGAAGATGACGCTGTACATGACGCACCGGCCATCCTCGACGTCATCCGACGACACAGCAAAGACCGGCTGCCCTCCCTCTCCACCGACACCTGCGACCCAGCAGACTCTCCGACAGAGATGGCGTCATCCGCGGCGCCCGCCCTTCCCCAGCGCCACCCGCGGCCCCCGACCGCGCCACCCGCGGCGCGCCAGCCCATGGTACCACCCGCGGCATTACATCCCCTCGCTACGTCACGCATCCGCAGTCCGTGAGTACGACAGACCGACGACCACCTCTGGATTGGCAAGTCGAGCTCTTCTACGAGCTCAACTTGGACATCGACCCGACTACTACGTGAGTTACGCCGCTTTCCACCTCACCGGTATTGCTGCAAATCGTTCATGGAGCTGTCCCAAGAAGAAGTCCCCGATCGAAAGTGGGACGAGTTCACCCGCCGCCACGACATCACTCGACCCCCTCGCCTACTGACACCAACGGGCGCACGCCACGCCTTCCCGACTCCGGGCAAGCCGGACGACTACATCAACGCTCTCGAGGTCTATGCTTACACGCATGGATTTTGAAGGACGCCAATCCACCGCGCCGCCCTTTCGCCGAGGGCTTGCGCGACCACCGCGACGCGGTACTCGAGTGGTTCGGAGCCTTGTTCGATGGAGGAGGCCATCGACCTTGCCCGCCGCTACAACGACGACGAACCTGACAACGCCGCAAATGCGCTGAACGCCGCCAAGCAAGGTCGCCACCACGCCGCCCTCGGGCGACTGACGACGACATCGCTGCCGCCCCGGGTTGACCGCATACCAGGCCGCCAGCCGCTTTTGCGGTGGCAATGGACGACATCGACGGCCGACGCCGAACGACATGATCACCGAAGCCGCACCCGCCACGACGACCAACAAGGAGCTTGGGATCATCTCCAACGCCATCGAAGCCGGGAGGCTACAACGCCAGAGCCGGAGTCTCCACTATGGCATTGTGAGGTACTTCCACCGCACTACATCCCCGCCGCCTCAGCTTCCAAGACTTCCCGCTTGGGGAGAACGCCCCGCCGCATGGCGAGCGCTGGGCTTCCATCCGCCCAACCGCCCGAGGGAGGATCAGCGGCTCCCGAAAGAAGCGCCCTTCTCCTCCGTGCACGCCCCGACGAACGGATCGGGGCGCCACCGCCCTCCCTTCGACAACAACGGGCGACGCCTTCTTCCGCGCATCGACAACATCACCGCCGATGCAGCTTGGACGTAGGAGATCCAGCTGGGACCGCCCGTCGCCACACCCCAGCGACACCTCCCTACGGCGCCTCCTCGACTTCACCTCGCCGCCGACATCGCCTCCGTCACGCCTCATCGCAGTGCAGCCCCATGCTAAGGTGACAAAGGTCGACGACCTACCACTACACGCGCCTCCTCCAACCTCGCCGATGATCGAGCGCGCGCTCGACCCTCGCTCTCGCATGCCGCATGGGCGAACGTCCCTTCAGGTAACCCCCGCTGAGCTTCAAGTTCAAGATCTACTTCGCGACCTCCACCTCGACCGCCGCCGACAAGGACGCCAAGGTTCCGAACGACGACAACGACAAGTGCGGTCCTCTCGCCTTCTACTTCGGGCCGAGTGGTCACTTCCGATCGGTCACCGCCTTCGCACGTGGTGGGTTGGGCGGCACGTGGACGCGCCGCCCTCGCGAACGGTGGGGAAATGTCATGATCCGTAACTAGCCAGCCCGGAGTGGCTAATTGGGCCTCAACGCGACCGCCGCCGCCCGTGAGGGGCCAGGGCACGCGGCCGCAGGGGAGCCGGCCCCCGCCGCCACCGCTTTCCCTCTTCCGCATGCGATTCGAGTTTGCTTCACTTTCAAGTTAGGATTATTTTAGGAGTTTTTGGTGTGCAAGGGGATATCTCATCTATAAGGGAGACCCTTATTAGGAAATAAATAAATAGGATATGCTTGTAAAGGTATTCCAATCATATAAGGAAACCTTATAGAGACGCTTAGATTACAAGTCCCACTAGTCGGGCTATATAAGCAAGAGGCATGTAATCTCTAGGGGATAAGCAAGCAAATAAAAAAATATCTTTCGCCTTCAGCTCTAAGCCTCCCGCTCCTGCCCCCCGCCTGCGCTTTCGCCGCCCCGCCCCTCGCCCGCCGCTTACGCCGCGGCCGCCGCCGCCGCCGCCGCCGCCCCCTCCCACGGCTCCTCCTCTCCATCTGTTGCTTTCGTCTTTGCCGCCGCCGCCGCCCGGCCGAGAAGCCGCAGCCCCGTCACGCCATCTCGGGAGAGCCCCAACGGCCGACGATCACGTGTCAATTCCGCCCAATCTAGCCGAATATGACAAGAGCTAGCCGCCAAACCGATGACGGAGGAACTAAAGAGAAGAGGTCTTGATCTTGATCGGTATTGCGCCGCTTGGTAGAAGATAAAAATAAAGGAGAAAAGAAGAAGAAGAAGAGAAGGAGCCCTACGGATAAAGATGGCCACAAACCATCCAATCCGTGAGCCGGCATGCGTCCCCTTGGTGGAGCGGGAGAGGAGAACATGGCACATTACATACAACACACGCTTTTAACAAAGGGCTCTATATATGTGCATGCAGCCCGAGGCCCCGTGGCATGGCCCGGGCCCGATGTTTTGGCCTGTCCGAGCACGGCACGGCTCAGTGACCACGGGCGCCGGCACGGCCGATGTACCGGCGCGTGCACGGGCGCCACCCCCGCCCGTGGCACCCACGCGCACGGCCCGATAAATAGAATTGGCCCTGTGGCCCGTATGTCAAATGTCACAAAGAACAAGCACCTAAGCTATTTTGGGCCTTCACCGGAAAAGCGGGCCGAGAGCCCACCAAAGACGAAAAAATAATCAACTTCCTTTCCTTCCCGTAAGGCCATAACCCGCGCATCGAAAACAAAAAAAAACTCCTCGCATCGGATCCGCCGCGCCCACGGCTGCTCCTCCAGCGCCGCCGATTGCCCTCCACACGCGCCGCCGACGGCTTTCTACTCCTTCACGCTGGCATCTCCCTCATCGGCAAGCCATCCGCGCCCTTCGCGCGAGCGACGACGGCGCGGGAAGGCCGCCGTGGCGACGCCATGCCCCCGGCCCGGCCAGCAAAGGGGCCTCGCCGCAAAGACCGTCCGGCCGCAGCCCTCCATTGCTCCACGCCGCCGTCGGTGGTTCCTCGACGCCGACGGCGGGGGCCTTCAATCGCGGGCGCCCTCTCCTCGACGGCGGCGCTGCTCGACAGCACGACGGCGGACGACATGGCCAACGGCCCACGGGTCGCGGCCTGGGCCACCGGCCGGCACGAGCACGCGGCAGCGCACGGTGGCCGCCGAGCAAGGCACACATTGACCACGAAAAAAATCTCCGATCTCCCCGTGGCGGCGGTGAACTGGGAAGGGGCGCCTCGTTGACGGCGGCGTATCTCACTGGAACCGCCGCAAGAACGGGCGCCTCACCGGAGGATGAAGTGGCATCCACACCCGAGAGGAGAAGTCATGACCGCGGCCGGCTCTACGCGTAGGAGAGGGATCGGGGTCATGGTGGGACGAAGGGGCCTCGCCGGGATGGTGGCGGAGCTTGTTTTGCGTGAAGCCGCAAAGCTCTCCGGAGCTCCCCGGATCGCCCTTCAAGACCCCGGAGTGGCGCTGCACGATTCGGGCGTGGCGGGGGGAAAACCGAGGGCCGTACCCAGCCTTCCGTACAACCCTCCGTTGGATGGCAGCCGCGTGGCCTCAAGGGCCATCGAACAGCCGCTGGAAGGCAGAGGATACCAGCAGCTGCTGTATACACGGACACACCGGCCATGGAACAGCTACTGGGTCCGTTTCTCTGCACTCGTGATCCAATGAGAACCCGCCACGTCAGGGCCGTACGGACGGGCGCGTACGGCAGGGCCGTCCCCCAGTTTTTCTCGGGCGGGGCCCATATGTATGCCCACCATCCGCGTACGGCAGGGCTGGGCGGGCGGGAGTCGGACGACAAAGCCGCCAAGCCCGACAGGAACACGGGCGGGTGTGGGGAGTCGGACGATGAGGCCGCCGAGCCCGACGGGAACGCGGGGTGTGGTGCGGCCCGCCGTTGCCCCCGTCACGGGATGGATTCGCCCGGACCACATGGGCGGGCCGTGGGGAACTATGTAGTTGATTTTTTTTCTTCATTTTAAATTATTTAGGGCCAAAATGGTGTCAATACAAGATAAAGGACTACAACCTATATAGTTAGTTGTAAGTATGTCGTGCATTGGTAGGCGGTCAAGCTAGCAAAGCAAAGGTCATGGGTTTGAGTTATTTTTGTTTTTTAAAATATTATTCTTTAGGCTTTTTTATTTAAAAATGACTTCTAAAATGTTTAATGTTATTTTAGAGATAGTCAAGTTGTTAAGCCTCTGCAAGCCATTAGGCGTCTCCAATGGTTACTGCGAATCGCTAGCTAGGAGAATCACATTGGCTATCAATGACAATTTACAAATAAATAGCTAGATGAGACATATAAATAAGAAAAAAATAAACACTATAGTTGAGAGTTATGTGAGAGAGATGTTTCTAGGAGATTGAGCTAGATTAGATATTTATTAGTCGCTAGCTATTTGGGAGTCGCTAGCTATTTGGCCTCTCTCCTCGATAGCCAATGAACGTGTTACTTTTTTTATTATATTTATACCTCATCTAGCTAGCTATTTGAAAAGTGCTTTAACATAGCCAATAGAATTCCTCCTCGCTAGCTATTTGATCACCATTGGAGACGCCCTCAAGAAATAACCCAACCAAATTATTATAAGATATTTGGCTTTTTTGACATCAAGTTTGACCACTCATTTTAAACAAACATTTGCGAAAAAAATACTACTTCTTTTATGGTGCCTTGATTTATTGATAAAATATTTTCAAGAACTTAAATTTGATTATGTTTGCACATTTTTTTTAAATAAGATGAGTATGTGCAAACTTAGGATAAAATAAAGTCAAACGTATAATCTAGAATGATCTGAGGGAAGTATTTGATAGAAACTGTTGGGCCCATAAGCAGGATGAAGGAAGTATCTGATAGAAACGGTTGGGCCCATAAATATTTTTTTGACCGAATTGGGCCCATAAATATGATATCCTCTAAAACATCTTTTGCAGTTGTAGCAACATGTGTCTATTTTGCGAACAATTGCATGCGTACGCCCGTACCATGGGAGTATGATCGAAAACCAGGTGCTCCCAGAGTCCCAATGGAGGTCGTACGTTTCATTTCATATATTTGCGAGATTCGTTCAAGTTCCGTGGATCGCTGCCTTATGCGAAAGATCTATTTAAGAATATTTTTTGCCACTGCGACTTTTTATATATTAAGCCGCCAAATTACGTAACGGTTCTCCAAAGAAGACTGAATTACAGCAAGGTACAAAGATCGAGATAAGCACAACGAACACAACGTAGGCGATGGCGAACACGAACTCGTCGGCCGAGGGATCGTAGGCGCCGGGGCGCATACACCGGATGAAGGGACCACACGCGGCGATTGAAGGTGGGTGGACCGAGTCGTTGATGACGAGCTTGCCGGGGCGACCGAATGATGAGTAGAAAGCCGTCGCCGGAGGTAGAAGATAACGCTCGAGGTCGAATCCCAAGTGAAAACGAAGTCGTCGAGCCAAACACCGATTGTTGGGGTGCCGGTCGGTGTCCGAAATTGTAGGATTGATGGTTGCATGGTAAAGGGTGAGGCGGGGAGCAAGCCGCGGTGGTGGAGAAGCGAAGAAAAGCGGATCTCGTGGGCGGCTTGGGGAGGCGGAGCGAAGGAAAGGGGAGGAGGGGGAAGATCTTCGTGGCGATGGAGTGGATCAGATTTTTTTAAACTTACCATGGCCAGAGCTTCAACGATGGCGACGAGAACAGACACAGCGACAACGACGACGGCGATGAAGACGACTGCCATGGGGGAGCCCATCCCAGGACTCCTAAGCTGCTATACAGAAGGGAAGGGGCCTCTTTCCCTACCTGCAGCGGTGAGAATGCTCCGGAGCAGGGAGGGAAGGGGCCAGCGGCGCAGCACGGTGGTTGGCAAGGTATGGATCAGATCGATGGCGCGGAGAGGAAGAGGAAAAGTTGGGGACGGCTACTACAGAGAGCTTACTACTCGTGAGCAAGACAGAGCATCCATTTCAAACAATATTTCACTCGCCTCCTGCCATCAAATCAGGATGCACGACAAAGCAAAATCGTTGTTCTTATAATAATTTATCCATATGATAGATGAGCATAGATTCGTAAAATATACATCCAGAGTTGACCAATGTCACCACCCATTTCATCATCCTATTATCTAGACTCCAATCTAATCCAATTCCTTATCAGAGGCCCTTGCCAAGTTGCCTGACATAGACCTGTTTAATATTTCAATTAACATCTTGCCTCCATGATTGCATATTATAGAAAGCACAAAACCAATTGTATATCATAGAAAGATGAGTTCTCCCACATCAGAATTGGATGGCAGAAAAAAGAAGTTTCGATTCCAGCCACAAAAATGTTGAAACTACGCCTAAGACCTAGCAGCTAGCATGTACAATTCTTGGGCCACCAGCTGTGAGCTCAAACCTTTTCGGCAGGAGCCTCGACGACGTCACGCCGGCAAAGCGGGCAGGTGGCGTGAGAGCGCAGCCACAGGTCGATGCACTCGACGTGGAAAAGGTGCCCGCACGCCGGCAGCAACCGCACTGTCTCCCCGTCCCGCACCAAGGCGAGGCAGATCGCGCACTGCGCCCACCCGGCGCCAGCGGCGGCGCCTGTGCCCCTCTGGTAGGCGAGCTTGGGAATCGCCGACAGCGCGGACAGCGCCAGCCCGCACCGGCTTCTTCCGTTGGCAGTGGTGGCGGCTCCGGCGCCGTTCGCGGCCACGGCGCCGGCCGCGTACCCGTTGGCGTAGGCGCGGCGGAAGCAGAAGGCCACCGTGAAGACGATGAGGGCGGAGGCGGACGCGAGGCAGACGAGAACCACCGTGTCGCACAACCGGTAGCTGCCGCCGTCAGCAGCAGCTTCGATCGCGTCCGCCGCGGCGCCAGAGGGACCGTAGGACGACATGGCCGCCGGGCAGCTGGGTGCTTCGTAGTCTTGGTGAGGCGCCGCAGTCTGGGCCACCGTGAAACCGCCCTAGTGGCCGGCCTGGGTTTAGTAGACACGGGCTTCAACTTTTCAGGGTTTGATTTCTCCAACACGGACAGTTACCCGTTCCTGTTTTTTTTTTCTCGACCAGCGGGTGCCCACAGTTTTTTAAGAAAAACAAGAGCATTTATGTCTCTAAATTATTTTATAATAAAAATATATTCTGTAACAAGTCTGATGTTACTTATTTTGTATCATGAATGCTAGTGCTTTTTATAGATTTTAAGTTAAATTTCAAACGATTTAACTTACGAAATGCAAGAATTACATTATTTTGTGGAAGGGGTAGTAGCAAGGCGTCCAAACGATCCACCTCCTGTCGGATGGACGAGCCAGCATAAACAAAAGTTTCATGACTTCTTAGCCCAAACAATGCCGATTCACCTGCTTGTTGTCCACCGTTGGCCACCTCCACCCACAATCTTTCCTCATGGTCATGGTCATGGTCGTTCATCTTTTTTCTTCACCCTCTCACTTTGTATGCCCTGTAGATTTTTTCTCATCATCGTGTCCATTCATCTTTCATCCCAGCAATCCCACTAACCTTTGCTTTCTACATGGCAAATGGCCTTATAAATTATGTTCAGAAACTTAATTACTCTCTTCAGCTCCAGAGAGTCAACTACTATCCTCATGCTTCAAGTCTGACAACTTGTGTTGCTCGCTTGCTCCGGGAGGCTCGGATCCACAGCCTCCTCTTTGGATCTATGGTTCACCCTGGGCGTTCGGGTTACCCGATCCGATCGGGTCGGGTAGTTCGGGTAATGAGAAGTTCGGGTAATTAAAACTGTTACCCGATAACAGCCCCGAAATTGTACTACCCGCAATTTCGGGTTCGGGTTTGGGTATACCCGTTTTACCCAAAATATGTAAATTGATAGAAAACCCTCAAACATCATAAAATTTTGAGCAACATAAACTGGACAAAATAATTGATATAAAGTTGAAGTTTTCAACCACATCTCAGTATCTCATCACAAACATACAAGTACTAGTAGTAATACTACCCTCGGTCTATCTGCATGCTTGCTGCGCCAAGATTAGCGATTGCATGCAGCCCCTCCTTTCTTTATTGTGCATACCATGCAAAGCCTGCAGCAGCCCATGCATGCGCATATGGAAGGTTTTGCATTTCAGCTAGTAGACTAGTAGTAAAAGTATTGCTCCTTTCAACTTAGTTCTCCTTCAACTTCAAAAAGTTCGGGTAATTCGGTAGTTCGGGTACCGCGATTTACTACCGAATTACCCAATAAAAGTTCGGGTAATTCGATTTGCTATCCGAACTCAAACCCGAAATTGCGGGTTCGGGTAGATCGGGTTCGGATCCGGGTAGTTCGGGTTTGGGTAACGGGTAGCGGGTAATATGCCCAGGGTGATCTATGGTTCAGGTTGCTCAACATATGATTTTTTCGGATATTTGCATTCGTTATTTTTTCTATGTCGCATTAGAAGATTTCTTATATTTTCATGACAAATAATTCAGATGCTCAACATAATTACATGAATGTTTGGAGTTGCAATAAGTGATGATTTTTGATGTTGATTAGAGATGGCTCATGTCCTTTTTATTTATAGCCTAAAAAAATCTCCATTATTTCTAATGTTGATTAGACATGTCTCATCTCCTAATTTATTTTCACATTGCAATATCTAGTTTTTTGGATGTTGCACTTTGTTGACTTGGCATGTTGCAACAAACAAATTGAGATGTTTCAATAGATATTTTCTCATGTTGTAGCAACAAATATGAGATGTTCCACTATATAATGTTTGATGTTTAAGAACATATGATTTTGCCTATTTATTAAGGTTGTCTCATTTCCTTTATGTTGATTTTGCTAACGTATGCTATGGAAAACGGGGAACGATCTTTATATGGAAAACAGAACAGTATATAAACTATGGAAAACTCCAATCGAGGCCACAAGATCACGGATCCAACGTGTGGGGTTTTTTTCACTTAAACCCTCCCACCCGGGTTTTAATTATAACCCGTGCCGATCCGGGTGGGAGGCTTTAAGTGGAAAAAAAGATCACTGTCTCAATAGATGTTGGATCCGGATATTATGGCCTTGATTGGAGTTTCCATAGTTTGCATAATGAAAATTTGGTTTACATAGATACGTTCGCAAAATTGAATGCTAATGTTGTACTTGATTGATTTCCTATGTTGCAACAACAGAGTGAGATGTTTCCATAGATCATTTCTCATGTTGGGGCAACAAAACGAAGATGTTCCATTGCATACATGATGTTTCATATTGTAGTAATATATTTCTCATATGATTTCTGGTGTTTCATCTCTTTCTTTGTTGAAGTAATTGAATTTTTATGTTATATTTCATTGAGTTTAAGATGTGAAAAATATTTTCATGGTTTTTTTTTTTATTTTATCTCTTGAAGAAGTTGTTGTTGCACCTTTTGACCTGCGTTGCTTTTCCAAGTGACATGTAGATGGCCAACAATGTTGTCCACATAAAGGTGAGTAAAAGAGACACGGATATGCAGGGCGCGACATTAAAAGGAATTAATAATTAACGACCAGCAGGAAAATGTGGGTGCCTGATGGACTAAACTTCTTATCTATGTGCTCACGTCGGAGCGGTAGCATTTTCAAAGCCTAGTCATTTAAGGGTACACAAGAGAAAAAGAAGCCTAAAAATAGTAATTGCATTAAACAAAGCAACCGGAAAACTAGACAAAAACACAAGATTAAAAAAAAGATGGAACGAAGTCCAATTCACTACATGGATTAGTTGTTGCATTTGAAAGACTCCCTCTGATTTCATTACTACACAATTTTACACATATGAACTTTTAAAACTAGACAATTCAAAGTGATTTCTTTTGGTGGTTTAGTTGGCGTGGCAGTACGACCCACGTGTCATTTAGTCATTTGGTCTTTCTTTCACTTATACAAAAAAACAACTTTCAACATATGAAATCATATGAATGCATACTTTATATCAAAATTATAGAACTCAAGACAATATCCAACTTTTAAATATACTAAAAAAGAGGCTCAAATATTCATTTTATTTTGCTAGACTTATTTGAATTTTTGCTTTTTCAAATGACATCGGATGTTGACATAATATACATTAGAGTTGTATTTTTCAACAAGATCTACAACTTTTAGTTTATAGGTTTTTTATCTAAAACCATTAACATGCCCAAAAATTTATTTTAAGTTCTTTAATTTTGATTTTAGTTTGTTTTGAACTTTTAGAACAACCTCGAGATGTTGATGTGGTCTACATCAAAGTTGTAGCTCTTAACATAATCTATAAATTTATTGTTGATAATATTTTATCTGCGTTACCACGTTCTTGCCTACCTATATGTTGTTGATGCCTTCATAAAAACCGTTTGATTTTTAGGTTGAAAACTTCGGTAATTTTGTACCCTCCATACCTCCCTATTTGTTAGGATTACGGGGATATGTCCCGTGTCTAGTGATGAAGGGCCACTTAAAGGACAATGAGTATGCTACACTAGGCGTAAATAAATCTACTATGTTCAACCGAGATATCAAGTGATTAGCGGATAATAGATTGTTATCACTAGACATGCAATGCAGCGAAAGAATAGTTGGAGCACCTTGGTCCAACATCCTGTGTCGATGTAGTGGAACATGCATGACCATCAGTTTGACTTGGATATCTATATATCTGTTATCATCAATCAATATAAGTTCTTGTCTATAAGATCATTATTGCCGGGCATAATGTCTTAAGACTATGTATATTTTGAATAAAGCTATAAAAACAAAAGGGCATCACAAAAAAGTAACATACATGTAACAAATGTAAAAATGATAATTCATGGTTGAATAACACTTTATTCGAAACACATAAACATACTACATCATACAATCATGCATTTCCTCATGCTTTGGCTAGCCTTGAAACTTCATCATCAATGGATCATCAACGACATTCAAATCCATGTGCACCCTAGAAATATTCACATCACCTCTATCAATGATCTCATGAATAATGTGATATTGCTTAAGTATGTATTTTAGGACTTTTGCTACAACCTTTGCTTCCCCTGAGGTTGTGTGATGGCACCACTATTTTCACAATAGAAGTCCAAAGGACTTGGTGCACTATGGACGTTACCCAACTAAGAAACAAACTTTATGGTCCAAACAACCTCCTTGGCAACTTCCAATGATGTACTCATCCTCCCTCGTATAATCAGCTACCATCTGTACCTTGGAACTTTCCTAGCTTACCTAATTCATTGAGGTAGAACACAAAATCAGGTATCTACATGTTATCATTGCTATCGGTTTGCAAACTCATCCTACCCGCCATAAATTAGGAACATATCCTTAGTCCTTCGTAAGTACATGATATTCTTTATAGCCACTCAATGAGTCACACCGGAGTTAGATTGGTATAGCCGCGACAGAGCCAATGGCTGGTCAAGCCGGGCTCAAGCCCTGCCTATGGTTCTTACATACATGGAGCCCCGGCGCCTTTTGTTTGGCACGCCCTAAATTTTTGTTCATCCCGGCCCCAATTTTTTTTCTGGCTACGCCATTGCTTTTCGCTTGTAATACTCAAAGCAAAAGAAACATATCTTGGCATCCACAAAGCATGGCATATGCATGATGGAGCCGACTGCTAAGGCATCCAAAATCACACTCATCCTACTCTTGAGGAACACTAATAAGTATCGCCAAGTGTAGTTGTAATATAACATTTGAAAGGAACCTTTCTTGAAATCCTACATATCATTTGAATACCTTGTTAACGTACTTTAATTAGCTAAATCTAATTAGCCTTTTTGACCTATCTCTATAGATCTTGATTGCCTAAATGCAAGCTGACAGCATCTAAAAACCTCCATCGAACTAGGTATGTTCATTTCTTTTTAAAAGTGGCCTAGCTGAGAAACCCGCACTGAAACGTTGCCGGTTTCTCAAACCCACTGAAGATAAAATGCAACCGTTGGTTGGTAGCCGCCTTTCCACACCCTACACACTTCTCTTGGTCACTGTCCGAACCTGATCTATCTGTTGCAGTGAGTATCGACTGCCACGTAGGCTCCTACGTCCTTATATTAGTTCTGTCTCCATCGTATAAAATAGCTATCCGCGACGTGACATCCAACGTGCAGCCAATATATATTGAAATCTAGAATTGATAGATCCATTTTTCTAATTATATCTTTGGGAAATTATACTACGTCCTTATATGAGATCCATTTTTCGATATAGTTTGTCCCTGATTTACTTGGTTCTTCTGTCTCTTTAACTTAACACCTCTACTGAATTGGCAATCAATTTGACAGCTATTTGCAAACAAAGACCAACTTTTTAATTCTGAAATCGACATTTGTTTCACGCCAGAGTGGAATTGTACAAAATGTAGGAAAACTACTCTAGCAAAAAGGCGCTATTAATTGAAGGAAAAAAACAACACCACCAACATCTACAACCTTTGCTCATCAGTAGTTTGGGAGGCTTAGCCGTCTTAAATGGAGATTTACATGAAATGTTTTATTCACATTAAATGCAGGTGTCACATCAACAAAATTTTATTTTTGCATGAAAACCCCTAAGAAAGAGAAGGAAAGAGTTTCACCATGGTGAAACCTTTGAACACTATTTCACATGCGTTGGAAACCGTGTGAAACCCCATTGAGAGACACAAATAGAGTTTCACCATGCAACTATGCAATTAAATCATGCAATGAGAGAGAGAGGTTGTGGGGCCCTGAGCCTATGAAACCGCGTGATTGAGGGAGACGTCTATTCTATCGCCAAAGTTTCACATCTTTGAACCCGAAAGGAACTCTCCATTGGCATCTCAAAATTTATATACAAACAGATAGATAAATCCAGGTTGCATATGGCCGACAAGATAATGTCCGAAATTCTATTTATAACCACAAACAGGATAATGCAACATGGCACGTTTCATGTTTCAAGATATTCTTATCTAACTGGATCGTTTGCCATCTTTGTGTTTGCCTTCTCCCATCTTATTGGCCTCATAAATCTGATGCTCATTGGAAAGAACTGATCCAGTTTATTAATAGTAGCTGAATGCACAACTTGGGCACGGCTTCTAGCTGCTCAAAATGACATCTGGGAAGAGCACATATATATGTATACCCCAGTTAAATGAAAATGACCAGATGTTGTGTCATGTTGAACTAGTCCTTGTACAGTTGAGATCGACGTTGTGGTTCATGAAGGTAACTCTAGATATTTCCTCGTGCAGATTTTTTTTTTATTCAGTCAGTAGTTTTTTCAGCTTGACCTTTTTTTACCGCTGGAGACTTTTACTTGCAGACAGCAGTGGTGAGAGACCACGAGCAGCAGCAGCAGCAGCTCATGGGTTGCTGCTCCTGCTTATGGATAGGCATCATGTTATTGTCCACTTGCTCTGGATGCCCCTGGCCCAGTTCTGCCTAATTCCCATATGTCCCCATCATCACTACTCTATAATTTTGCTCCATCTCTTCGTTTTCTTGCAATCTTGGCAAATCTGGAGAATTCCACAAGTCAGCTTCAACAGGACGAAGAATCCAGAGGCGCCGCCGCAAGTATGTGTTGTTGGTACACAGAAATACGGAAACCTGCTGATGACTACAATAGTTCACTGTTTATAATAACAAGATCGAAGTACTCTGGGCCAAAATGACCCCTTGAGTGGCTGCTTTGCAGGATAAATAATTTTATGTTTCTAGAATCTCCAGATTCTTTGGGTCTTCGCGCTTCGGAGGTCTTCATAGGGGTAGGGTTTTCGACGTGACGCTGTGTTCATAGGGATGAGTGTGCCTCAGCGTGTTGTGAAAAGCGTCATCAGTATTGTACTGGTCATTTGTAAAAAAAAGACAAACAATTTTAAGTTCCAAAACCTATAAAATAATTACTAACATTTATGATATCAAATATTGATATTATTTTTTATAAACTTAGTCAAAAGTTAAAGCAAATTTTACTTGCCATAAACCTAGAATTTCATTATTTTTTGGAGAGACGAAATATAAACCAATTATTTTGGTCTGACCTTGTATATTTATTTGAGCTTCATATTTATTTACTTATTTTCTTAGCTTACCAACATAAGATATTAGAACTGGCGCATATATATAAGGCATGAGGACACATAAATTAGAACTAGCAAGGATAAGCCCACCAAAGTGTAATCCATTAGCATGGATACACCAGCAAGTATCGGTATGTGTTCAAAATTTAAATTCCAACTTGTCTTTGAAAATTTATAACCTTTTCACATGGAGTTGGATAAGAAAAACTTACATCAAAATTGTAGGTTTTAAAATAAATCTACAACTATGCAAAAAATAATATTTGAAATCATTTACTCAAAGTTTTAAACAACAAAGATAAAAAGGAACTTATTATTGCTATTGCCAATGAAGTATATGTAATATGGTAAGAAGGAGCGCAACGAATTATTTGTGCGACGATAAAGATAAATGACACGAGAAGGATGCTTTGTGGGTTGAAGCTAGAAACCGTGTGTAAGTTTGAGGGTAGCCTTCGGGTCCTTGTCTTTTTGCTAATTGTTTTTCAGCTACTTTGTGTGTCATCTTATACTTAGGGATGCAAATTCTAACTACGTTGGGTTTTTTTGATCGATCCAAAAAAACTTGCTCAAATGAACTAGAATGGCGTTTCGGTAATTTCAGTGGAGATAGAAATGAGCTAGAATAATATCTTTTAAATGTGCCACCCTCCATGCCAAAATTTAGGCCGTCTTTAGCTTTTCTATGTGCATAGTTTTTTACTATACACCTAGATATACTATATATATCTCTAGACATATAATAATAAATTTGTGTACCTAAAAAAAAGATAAAATAGTCTATAAATTAAAATGGAGAAGATAATTAGTTAGCTAACCAAAAAACATCGTCACATACTGCATTCCTATTTATACGTCAAGTTGGCACGAGTGCTCATGAGTATTTATGTTGTCGATACAGCCATACTTATGACTGAAACACAACTTCATAAGAGTTAAGAATAGCTATACCAATTCTCAAAAAAAAAAAAAGACTAGCTATACCAGCAATTTCGCCCAAATTTTGGTAATTCCACTTGTGACCGAAAGAATAATCCAAAAATTTGTAGTACACTAATCCATGTGCTATATAACTCTGGACTCATAATTTTCTAGTATGTTGTATATTCTTCTACTCAAAAGATAGATGTGTAGTCATAAATTATGCTAATATTTTTCTTTGGATCTAAGCTTTTTTAGACAAAAACATACTTCATGTGCAAGTCTTTAAAAATTTTCGGGCTCAATTTTCACGGTAATTTTGGAGGTGGGTGACACAAATTTAAAAACCCTAGTTGTGGATGAGATGTTCCACGTAGTAAATTATGCACAATAAATTCAGCTGTCGTAGGTTGGCATGTAGAGTTTTCTGCCCTATGCTCAATGCACAGAGAACTGAAAAATAGGCATATCCTTAGAAGAAGTCGAAAACCAAATGAACACAAGAAAAACAAAATGTTCATAACAACTGCAAAAAAAAAAATAGGACGCATTAGTTAATTTTAATCTACCCAACAAGGATGGACTACTAATAGTCAATTTTAACGTACCCAACAATGAGGGGCTATCTAGAATATCATGTCACTAGGACCAAGCACTAAGAAACCGGGTTGAAAACGTGTTAACTTTCTATTTTGAAATGTTAATTTACATGTGGGTAAAAGAACTTTAGTGAGCTTTTATAAAGTTATTGCAACCCCCATCATGTAGATTCTCCCCTGCCAACAAGAAGATTTAAACATGAATGTATGGTTTAACAGTATGCCTAGGTCAGTGAATGTAGGTATCAATGACGAGGTCAATCTTTAGCTCCAAATCCATGTGCCTTTTGCCCCAGATCCAAATCCGTGTGCTCAGTGCTCGGTGCTCACTGGTCCTGGTGCTCACTGCCACCCGATCGCCAACCCGCACCATTCGTGGCAACAAAAGCCCGCCTGTCCTCTCTCAATCATCAGCAGCCTGCCTGACTCTCTGTCTCCATCCATGAGCAGTGTGAGTAGCACATACCAAACCACAGTTAACTAATCACTTAATCCTCGCTCTAATCGCCGACATGATCACGATCCACAGCTATACAAACCTCCTGGCCATTCCAGACCACCAATCCGAGCCCCACCATCACTCCCCAAATCCCATATCAATTCTCGCACCAACACGGCGACCAGCAGAGCTTACGGCTTACCCAAGAAACGCGCGCCACGACGCCCTGCTCTGCCTTGGCATCCCATCCCTCACCATCTGGTAGCGTCATGTCTACGGCGGACGCGTCATCGCCGGGGACTCCGTCGCCGTCGCCTCCACCTGGCCACCACGGGTGCTGCACCTCCGGCGCGACGCTGGAGCTGGTGGGCGCGTTCACGGCGGTGTGCCTGGTGCTGTACGGGGTGATCCTGTACATGAACTACCTGTACGTGCGCTGGAGCGGCCGCGACGGCGTGCACCGGACGGACTCGGGCGCCGGGCTGCCCGCGCGGAAGAGGCCCGGCGCCGGCGGGATAGACAAGGCGGCGCTGGCGGCCATGCCGGTGCTCAGGTTCAAGGCGGACGCGCACGGCGGGGACTCGCCGATGGAGTGCGCGGTGTGCCTGAGCGCCATGCAGGACGGCGACGCGGTGCGCGCGCTGCCCGGATGCCGGCACGCGTTCCACGTCGCCTGCGTCGACGCCTGGCTCTGCGCGCGCGCCACCTGCCCCGTCTGCCGCGCGCGCCCCGCACTCCCGCCGCTGCAGCAGGCGCCAAGGCCGGCGCCAAGGTCGCCGGCACCTCCGGCCGGCAGCCGGACCTGGACCTGAGAGCCAAGTATAAGCCCCCGCGCACGCCACGGCGGCCAAGGCCAACTGCAAAGGTAGGTAGCTCGTAGCTGTTGCTTTCTGCTCCAAAAACTGCAGCCTTCTTCCTCCTCCTTGGAGTGAGTGTGATTAGATAGACATCCTGTAAGTACATAATTTGATTTGGTGTTAATCTCTGTCGATTGGGACGGACTAAGAGGACAATGTCTGTACCGTGTCATGTAATTCCTCTTGTGCATTCTTTGACAGTGAAAACCTTCTCTGCAGTCACTCTGCACGGTACTGCCAATTCGCATTTTACAACAGTTTTTTGAAGGTCCTGCAGTATTTTGCTTTGCATTGGAACTTGTTTCGCAGCTCAGTTTCTGTGTTAAGCTCTCTTCTTGTGCAAAAGAACAGCATGTAAAGCTGTGTTATGACTTGCTGTATTTCTTTCTTCTGTGTTCCAGTCTTCCAGAGAGCATCCTGGAAAAATGGTTGCTCACTTATTCCCCAAACCCTTTCTGAGAACTATCTAAACATTTCGCCCCAGAGATGTGATTTCATCAATCTTACTCAAACTCCATTATTCTTCAATCAAATCCTTGGAACCATGACCATGACTCATCACTTTTAACTGCGCAATCATGGGGAGTAAGTAATTAACCAAGCAGTTAGCTTTGCTGCATCCTCTGCATAATCAGGTGGCGATGGATAGCTGAAGCTGATCCAATGCCGGCCTGAAGGGGACATTGCAATGCCATTGGCTGATGAATTTTTTTTAGTAGTACCTCGTTCGCTTCAGATCGATGAGGTTGAGGGCATCAGCAGCAGCAGCGACATCAAATGCTTTTGTTTTACCCAGTGTACGGCATAGGATACTCTTGAGCCATTATCGACAAAACAGCCTTTCTACGTACGCACCAAGGATATTTCATCGTTGAATATTGGGTGGAGAGACAATTCGAGTGGAAGTTAGCCGACGCCAAACACTATGAATTATTTTGTTTCGCAAATTCGTCCAGTTTGTTTCGACACTCCTCGAGTTCTACGGCCCAATCAGATAGTGGGTTGCCGTAATAACCCGTGAAAATTTAACTTATATGGGTTCGTAGGCTAGTCCACTTGCATGGTAGCTCTCAGTTGTAGTAAGCTCAGACTTGGGAGTTCAAGTCCCACCACCGTATGCGCGTTGTAAAAAAAAAAAAAAAAAAAATCTGCTCGCCTGTTCGACGCCAAAACACACTTACAAGGTCTAGACAGTGTCACGTTGGTTACGGTGCCACTATCTATAAGTGAGACAGTTGGGCATTTTCTCAGCAAGGTTTTTAGCACAATGCCCAAGGGCAGTTATAACCCACATG